>JAEQBA010002141.1:0-182189 GCA_019434445.1 Phalangium opilio
GATAGACAGTGCGCAAAGGAAATTACAGGGCAAGCAGTTTATGAATGGTCATTTGGCGCTATGACTGGTTCCTTCCCGAATTCATACAGCAAGAAGTGATATCTAGTTTATTAGGGAGAAGGTATAAGATGCCTAACTAAGTATTGGCGCGCCACAGTCCTGCAGCCCCCCTTTCAAAATACAAGGGGGGACGTAAAAGGAGGCCCCGGGCTATTTCGCCTCCTCTCCTCAGTTGGAAAATGTGACTGCAATTTTCGTACTCATTCGCGTCGCGCTGACGTGCACGAGTTTTCAAGAACCAATGAGATGCTGCTAGTTGTAATTAGAGGCGGCGGGAATTAACTCCGGACACGACTACGTTTGGACTGGAGATTAAGCTGGAAATGTGCTCGCGAATTTAACCTTCTCCCTAATAAACTAGATATAACTTCTTGCATGTTCATACTAAATAAAAATCAATTTTGTTATTTTGACTTGAGTCAGCCTGCTCTTTGTGTCTGCGATCCTAAATTTTGATTGACGACTAGGGTTGAAGTTTTCTCGTGCAGAGCAGCAAGGAGACCAAATATCTTAGACATCAGTTAGGCCTAGCAAGCGATTCCCCGAAAATTACGTAACCAACTAACCGTATAGACCCCGTGATATTATTTTTAGACAGACAGACAACAATTTCCCGCCAAGAAAAAAAAAAAGACAATTTCCTATAAACAATATCAATTATTTTCTAGCAAACTTGTAATCTTTAGGTTAAGTTAAAGTAATTTAATTTTAATTATAAAGATTTTCAAGTCTATACCTATACTATTCGTAATGCTACTGAGAGACTTGCAGCTCGAGATAGTTCGAGAAGGAGAACGAGGGGGAGCGAGTCAATTGAAGTCCTAAGTACACTCGGTGGTGGTTAATTAATTTTGCAGCTAGGACCTATTCCATCTAGGTCCTATTTAGTCTGCATTACTAAGCCCAAATTTGACAGCAGCGCCCCCTCACGCACCAGGCCCCTCCATCGCTTTACCTCCTCGAATCTATGACCTACCTCACTCACTCACTCACTTCAAAATTACAAGTCTTTCAGTTTGTCATGACCAGAGATTAATTAAACAAACTTATCACTTATAAACTTATGAAAACCATCTAATATTTCTAATTAATTTGAAAAAAAAAAAAAACTAACGGTATCTGAGACACGAAGCGTCTTTAAATTCTACACTTTAAGGGGCCGTTGACAGCGAGAGTCGAAAGACGGTTTGGGTTTTTCTTTCTTTAAAATATTTTTCTAAACCCTGAGGGAGAAGTAAAGAAGTATAAGCCGCCCATGCATGCACGAGTTCTGGCGGCTATTTAGCATCTTGAAATATATCTTCATCCTCCTGCCTCTGAAGATCCTTCTCTTTAAAATCCCGAGAGGGAAAACATATTTTCATCTTGAAAATCATCCACAGTTTAAACTAGAATTTATGTATTTTACAGCATCTCGTATGGTATATTTTTAAACTAAAAAAAACTACTTTCTCAGCATCTTCCAATCCAATCCAATCCCGGGAGAGAGTAAATATATTTTCATCTTGAAAAGCATCCAAAGTTAAAGGTAGGAATATTGTAAATTCAGGATGGTATTTAAGGATGATGATGATGATGATAAGGTATCGTTCTTTTCAAGGGATTTTTAACGCGTTGCTCTTGAGCTTCTCGTTTCTCCTTTGGAGTGTTTTTTTTTTTTTTTTTAAAAAGATGAGGTAGATGGTGGTTAACTAGAGGATGATTTAGTGCTCATCACGTTTAAGAAAGAGTTTAGTTCAGTTACAGTACAGTTCCTTATAGAGGGTGTTAATTATAGGACCAAAGTATGCAGTACAGTAAAATCAACCTGCAGTTCTTCCTATATGATTTTCTATTCATTACATTAACACAGTTCAGTTCAATACCGTTCCTTAAAAAGAAAGGGTTACCAGTAACTAAATTTAGCGTAAAATATGCTTCCCCCGGCGTCCATCTCTGATAGATAAGTTCCTCTTCCCAAAAACCACCACCACCGTCCAAAAGCCTCTTCCGGTGGTTCCTGATGCGCTGTGTTTAAAGACATTATGTCTCCCCTGGCAACCATGTAAGCTAAAACGGAGGAGGAGGAGGAGGGAAGGGGGTATAATTCCGCGATCATTTCCTCCTCTGGAACCGGAAATTCTTAAAGGATGGTATGGTATGTCCTCTCCCCTACTAGTTTGGTATCGCGAGTATATAGTTAGAGGCCCTAATGTTCTGCTGATACTGTCACTTAATCGAACTACGTCGGATATAAGAACGATTTTTCTATTAGGTAAAATGATATCGATTCTTTAGATTATTGGACTCAATTGACACTTTGTTTTTGGTCTATTTTTATGTACTATATCAATAGATATCTATTTTCCTGTACTACAAATTCATTAATGTTGTTTTATTATAGGAATTTTACTAATAAATATTTCCCATACTTTCCTCAAAGCACGTTGATTATTCCCCTAATTTACACAAAACACGTTAATTTTTCCCCTAATTTACACATAACACGTTGATTATTCCTCTAATTTACACATAACACGTTGATTATTCCTCTAATTTACACATAACACGTTGATTATTCCTCTAATTTACACATAACACGTTGATTATTCCTCTAATTTACACATAACACGTTGATTATTCCACTAATTTACACATAACACGTTGATTATTCCTCTAATTTACACAACACGTTAATTTTCCCCCTAATTTACACATAACACGTCAATTTTCCCCCTAATTTACACATAACACGTTGATTATTCCCCTAATTTACACATAAAACGTTGATTATACCCCTAATTTACATATAACACGTTAATATTTTCCTAATTTACATATAGCACGTTAATATTTTCCTAATTTACATATAACACGTTAATATTTCCCTAATTTACACATAACACGTTAATATTCCCTAATTTACACATAACACGTTAATATTCCCTAATTTACACATAACACGTTAATATTTCCCTAATTTACACATAACACGTTAATTTTTCCCTAATTTACACATAACACTTTAATTCCCCTAATTTACACATAACACGTTAATTTTCCCCCTGATTTTGTCCAAACACATTGATTTTTCCCCTGATTTTGTCAAAACACATTAATTTTTCCCTAATTTACTCAAAAACACGTTAATTTCCCACTAACATGCTCAAAAAGACATTGGTTTTTATCAAATACGTTTTACCCTAAACCGATTTCCCCCAAAGACATCTTCCCTAGGCCTATTTGTCATCCATGTCCATTATTTTGGTTTATCGCTTGTGATCCCAAAGTTGGGCGAGTCCGTCTAGAACCAATATCTCAATACCAATTTGCAATACTGCTAAAACTAGCTACGACTAGGGTACATACAATACACCATAGAATTATGGGAGAACAACTATAAATTGAAACGAACCTAAAACAACAACACAAAGCCAAGCTTAACAATACAAGAACCCCCAATGGGGCCCTTATGTTTGCACCCACGAGTCCGGAAAATGGAGTATTTTTTTTAAACAATTGGTCACTCAGAACGTTTTTGGTTTCGGTTTTATCAGCTCTGGTAGCTGGTTCCCCCTCCCCCATTACGTCAAACAGTTAACAGCGAGTCGTAGAGCACCCTGTAGGGTACCAGGGATTGCCAACAAGGGTGCAGGGGAGATTGTTTCTTGTCCGACAAAGTGATGTTCCGTGTAACTATAACTACACGAGCTATATAGGGTTGCTTGAGCCGAACGATTTTTTTTGGAGGGGATTCAATCATATTTAATGGATTTTGTATTGGCTAATCGGTCAAGCGGAACCCACTCTCTCTTTCGCTACTATCAGAGACAAATAGAATTAACAGAAAATGTGCATGGCATTATCGACTCGCGGTACTTCTAACGGTGCTTCTTTGAACCAGGAACAAAACCCAAGAAGTTGGTGAACGTTCCCCACACTGTGTGGTCTTTGCGTTCCTTCAGGAATCAATTATAATTATCTACACCGACCTGCACATCCTTCACTTCCCATTACTTCTATTTGCATTTGATAATACCATACATTATATCACGCCCTCCAGTGACTATTGCCTTTGACGCTTAGATATACACGCGTCAATACGTGACAGGTTTAGTTGACAGCGCTGGGTAATTCTTTTAACTGTCTCATTACAATTACAATTACAGTCAAAATAAACATCTATGATGATGCATGGTAATAAGAATGGCATCCCTAATCAATAATAATTAAGAATATTCAATTAATGGTCTGACTTCCGCAAACATTAATAACACTCTTGTTAATACACAATACAAATATCCTATTTACTTAATAAAAAAATAAATAAATATTACGCAATGTAGGCAGGAATTGATCATCAAATTGTAAGGAAGGAAGAAGACCCATATAAAAATAAATTCAGAATGTTCAAAAATAGTTCTAACGAAAAAGGGTTGTCTACCACCAGTCCGTTTCATTTCCAATATACAACGCCATTAAGGCTAAACCAGCCATATATATACCATACAAATCTCGCACGTGAGACGAACTCTACGCGGCAAGTCGCGCCAGAACACACCACGCGCTGCTGTGCTGAAACGCCGGCTCTTCCAGGGGCGCCAACCAGACTGACAAAAATACACTAGCAAAAGATTCAATCCCAATTTGCAATATCAAAACACTATCATTACGTAATAGGACCTAACTTAAATTGTAAAGCAAACTACGGTTGACTTAAACTATAATGACCCCGACTAGATCTCGCGACGAGTGCACGAGATTCCAACTCCTCCCCCCCCCCCCCAATCCAACCCAACCCTGTTAAGTCCATCGTCTATATATTTGGTTTTTCTTTTGAAAACCAAAGTACGTCAGTTTTTGAAGAAAAAAGAATTTGCAGTTCAATTGCACTTGATTAAAACTCGAATTCCGACTACTCTACTCTACTCTTAAGATGTATTTCAAATTTGAGTACGTTACGTCATGTCTGTACTTGGATCAAAAGGGTTGTCTATTCCAAAAAAAAAAAGGGTTAATTGTAATTATAGTTTGCTGAATTCGGTACATGCA
This sequence comes from Phalangium opilio, assembly GCA_019434445.1. NCBI lineage: Eukaryota > Metazoa > Arthropoda > Arachnida > Opiliones > Phalangiidae > Phalangium > Phalangium opilio. The sequence continues at coordinate 5,092 of JAEQBA010002141.1, forward strand.
TGATTGCAGTGGGATGAATTGGATGGTAAGTTCTATGGGAAATCAATCAATCTCGAGTCCCAAAATCTATTTAACATCTATACTTCTATGACCCCACCGATTTTGTTTGACATGTACTGACCACCCCCTAACACGAGTTAAAGTTATGACCATTGATTGGAAGGAGTGTTTTAGGGATGACCCCCTTAACCAAATTTAACGTAATAAACAATGAAAGACAATAAATGTACTTAAGGGGGTCATCCATAAAACAGTCTAAACTAAAACGAAAATTTTTTTTCACATCAAAATTGAATTACGATTTAAATGAAACTTGCCCTTTCTAAAGGTCATTGACCTTTACTTAGATTAAATTAAATTGTATTCTTCCACACACAATAACATAAATTGTTTTACTTTCAACAGAAAGAAACCTCGTTAGAAATTTAATTAAACACCAAAGAAGACCATATGGTCCTAACCTAAACTAAACCCAAATAACGTGTTTTTTTATGGTTCTTTTTTTTTGGGCCGATAAAAACATGGGGTCCAAATCCTGGTCATTGTATATCCCACAGGAATCACTATTAACCCCTTAAAAAATAGCCAACGGTCATTGCAAAAACCCTCAATACATTGATGTCTTCATTACCTCCGTACCAACACACAGAAAAAAATCGTCTGCTATCTCCAAAAGGTAGCAAAGGCTTAGCGTGCAAAAAAGTTCTGGGTCTAGACTTTTTGTATAAAAAAAAAATTTAGAAGAATACCCCGGTTACCCTCACGTGTACCAGACCATTTTTTTAAAGGGTCCTGTACCCATTGTAGAGATTACCCGGGTCCGTCCGTTATCTGTGGTCCAAAGATATTGCCTATCGCACCGTAAAGTTGTAAACCAAAAGGGTTTATACTTTAGTGTGGTGGTTTTTTTTTTCTAATGCAAATTTATGTATGCCTCTTGGTTTTTTCCCCCGCTATGGGTCCCGTTGATAATAGCAGCTCAGTTATGTTAATATTTACAGATAAAAAAATTTGCCGGACGCTTCAAAATTTACTGATCCATTTTGCGCTTGCTATCTTGAAATTTGGCGGGAAAAAAACGAATCAAAAACAGAACAGATAAAGGCGCGAAATATTTATGAAGAAATAATAAATCCACGTGCCACCTACTGAGCTGCGCGAGATTGGGCTAAGAAATAGATCCAATTGGACATTTATCTAGAGATTTATTCGTTCTCCAATTGGTTTAAAAAATAAAAATCACGAGACCAACTTTGAAAAATGGTTTCCAATATTTTCTCGTGTTCAAGGGACCAAAAAAAGGTACGCAGCGCTCTAGTAGTAATAATGGATTCATTTTAGTACACGTAAAGGCTAAAATAAACCTGCACGTGCAATAAAACGAAAAGGTTTATGTAATATTCCACGTGAGAAATAGCTTTTAATCTAATTTACAGCGCGTGAAACGATCTTTTTTAGTTCGAGGAATCACGCCTTGTTTGCAATACCATTAAAGTTAATGGGGGTATAAAAAGGTAACTTGGAATTTAAAGCATATTCCGGGTGGATATTAAACCGGGATTAAAAAATAAGAGTATAATAAAGTTAATTTAGTGTATAATAAGATATATAATTCGTATTTTTAGGCCTAGGCCTAGGTTAGGAAAATATAAATCACTAGTAAAGTGATTACAAATTAAGATTTGTAACATAATAAATTTTCAAATAAAAATAAAATCAAACTGCGCTGTAGAAATAGGCTTAGCAAGGAATGCATACAGCTAATAGGAAACATAAAGACAACAATTTATTGTAGATAACGGTTGAATATTGCACGTCACAAAAAACTGGCAACACATACAAGTATCTACACACTCAATATATACCCTCTAAACCACAATCCGTAATATCAACTTAGTTTAAAGTTAAACCAATATTTAAATAAAACTTAATAATAATAAAACAGAACTATATATAAAAAGGTATCCTTGATCTATATATAAATATATACACATCAATAAATTTCTTTATACATATAAAATATCTATAGTTAAAAATAAACGTACGTTCACGAACATTCATTCACCCATCCATCCACAAGTAGCAAAACGGCAGTAGCTGGCAAGCAGGCACGCGCCATGCAACTTCTGTTTTTCAAACTAGGTATTGTACTTATGGGGGTATATCCCCCTTAGCAGACCCCGGGGGCAGGTGATAGTAACGTAGGGGCTTTCCAGGTGGTCCTTGGATTAGAAAATCCCCCTACACTGTACTCGACTTGATTGGGGTGACATTGGATTGTACCAGGAATCGTTGGCTGCATGGCACGGGTCGTGTGCCAGACGGTTGAAAAAATGACTAGGCCCATAGTCCTATAGTCCCATACCCGGAAAAAAAATTACGCAAAAAATAAGTGAAAGTTAGGGCATAGTAAGGGAAATAATAATAATACTAAAAAATGGTGTTCGATTTTACAATAGGGTCATGAGGGTATCGGTTTTCGTGGATATCGTTTTTTTTATTTATTTTTTATTTGAATTCGTCAATAGCTTCATCAGGGTGTTTTTTTTAATAAATATATATATATTTGATTGAATTGAATCGCATATGTTTGCATGTGATTTTTTTAAACCAGGTATGATATTATTAATAAGAAATGTTGAAATGTCAAAAAGAAAAAAAAAACAATACGGGCGGCCATTTTGGAAGATGGAGGTTCAGGTAGTTACAATCGAGGATTTAAAGGGTTAATTAGCGTCTGATAAGTCTGGTATTTTAATTAAGGGGGTTGATGTTAATTTTTCTTTGGGAAATGGATCGATTTTGAGTCGAAAATGTATGTAACTTCAATTTACGACATTTTGTTTGACCTAAGACTAAGGGACAATGTTTTCGAGTTATGATTGGATTTTAGTGTTTTATGGATGCCCCCTTACATTTAATTAGCAATGATTGTCTTAAATTCAGTTTCTTAATTAAATTTAAGGGGTTACCCGTAAAATACTCTGTACAATCTTAACTCGAAAACAGTGCCGAAATTGCTTGCAAACTAAATTTAAAAAAAAAATTCAAATATATAAACCAGGATTATGGGCCAGTAAAAGTATTTTTTTTTTCAAACTAAAAAACTAACCCTCAGTATTTTTCCAATTCGACATCGGCAGGGTCATTTTAAAATTGGTGTATGTCACTAGGTGACGTTTACCGGTTACTAGGGGCAGATGTCTAACGTTATCCCTAAGTATATCCTGCTACACGCTAAGTTACCAGTACCAAAAAAAAAATTAAATAAAAAAATAAAATCACTTCTAACGCCTTCCATGGTTCCATGGTATGGTATGCTATACCTTGAAGATTATCTCTATGAAAAAAAAAAAAAGGTTTCGGTTATTTGGCGATAAAAAATTGTCACCCCTCGAAATATTTTTTTTGTCTGGTAGGGTATTTTAAAAAAAAATTTGGACAGGGGGCTATATGGGTCCCCGCAGCAAGTTTTTGAGGGGCGACCCTCAAAGGACTTAAGTTTGCCCCTATATGCGTGTCTCTACTCTACTACGTAAGTTTGTTGGTCCCCCCATTTTTGAACATTTTAAAGGTGTTTTATAAATTTTTTTCATGATTTTTTTGATTTTGAAAAGGTGTATAAAAAAATTAGAAAATATATTTTTTTGGAGAAAATGGTAAGCATTATTTGCAAATAACTATGAGATTGATGTTTGTATAAATTTTGAACACCATTAATGATCCCTTAATTTTAATTTAATTATGGCTTAATTTAAATTAGTATTTGAAATTGTTAATTTTTTAAGAAAATAATTATTGCAAAATTCTATAATAAAAAAATTTGAGCAAATCGAATTTTTTTTTAAAAAAAAACGAAGATAAGCAAATTTCTTTTCAAATAATTAATATTTTATAATCATGTCTCTGTAATAAACATTTCTTAATATCTTGTACTTCAGTCATTCTATTTTGTTCACTTATATTTAATTTTAGTTAATAAAACGCAGATTAGTAATTTATTTTTTCTTCAAATAATTAATATTTACTACTCATTTAAAACCACACATAATTATTACTGGCTTAAATAATTACTATTAAAAGCTACAGATTAAAATTACACCAAGGCAAAACCGACTGCCAATTAAATTCAATTAAATACCAAATATTCAAATTCAAATCCAAAACCCCAAATTACACTCAGTTCACTGAACCCCTAAGGCTATAGGCTAGGCTAGGCTAGGCTACACCCTCCCTGAAAAACTGAACAACTCATACATAACGCCTAATAAATTTTAAATCGCATCATGGTAGTGAACCAACAAAACACCTTTATCGAAACCACACTTACCATCTTACAATCAAATAAAAAAGAATTAACCCTTTCCCAACAAGACAAATTACACGACATCAACCCTTTCAAAAGTTCATTCAAAAATACGGTAGTAACAGGAGCATGTTATAATACATTACAAAAGTAAACCTTGTATTGTACAATTCAATCCCTCAATTCACCCAAAAACCAGAAATACTGGACCAGTTGTAAAAAAATCTCCGATATACAGCTGACAAGTTAAGTTGGACCATGGCATGCCTGCAAAGACATTGTTAATCTTTACAATATCTATATTCGGTTCAATAGATTTAGAAGTGTGCCATCAGTATTGTTGAATTGGCTTCTGGGTAAGGAAGCTAGGAACACCTTGGACTAGTTTATTTCCTCTAAAGTTCTTCCTCCGGTAGTGGTGGTTGGTGGTACTGACTAACGCGTGCCATGGGCCTTTGCAGCTGTCTTCTTGTGTCGTACCCAAGTAACTTATCTTTCCTACCGGGGATTATGTAATTGTATGATTCTTAAGAATAAGCTAGTACTTCTGTATATGTGATTGATAACAATAGAGCCAGTATCAAATTTTTTATGGTTAGCTTTATATATATATGATTTTTTTGAGGGGATATGGTGTCATGACCTGAACTGAACTGAAGTAAATTATAGAATCTATAATTTCTGGATACTTTGTATTATATGTCTTTAGAAAGTGTTATACATATATTTTTATGATTATTAATTTATATTAACACATGGAAAATATTCATGGAATGAAAGTCATGGAAATATCAAGGAAATTGGTTTTCAAAATGAGGAGAAGAATGTAGTGTCGTCTGTTTCGATACTAGTGTTAAGAAAGTGGCAAACAGCGCCGGAAATAAGGAAAAATTCTTATAGGACATGGGTCCAGTGATGCACCCATTGACCTTAAAAAATTATAGGACATTGTCCACTGGAGTGTGCAAACATATTTGCTTTGAGGTGAAATTGAAAAAAAGGAAATTAAGTGTCTGCAGATAATTAACCCATTAAGACAATTGCAAGACGTTTCAGTTAAATTGAAAATTTAAGCAAAATTCGCAAATTCCTCACTCGGAATCGCATCATTTATTTTTACAGCCCACTCGCGCATGAACTAAAGCGGGTCTTGATTGGATGGAACTTTATACGCGTGTATCACGTGACTCTAATCGTATCCAATCATCGTTTCCCTTAATGATAACCATAACAGATGTTCCATGATGGTACTATGGCATTCCTTGAAATAAACGAAACCCGTGTATGTCTTTCGTTACAAATGGCAGCAGCGCAGTGAAGCGTGAATTATTTTTTTATAGTATATTTGCGGGTTATTTATCCGTATTGGTTAAAGGTGCCATTACTCTCTCCATTAGTGTCAACGTTAAGAATGATTAAGACATGTATTTCGTGATAGTTAACCATTAACTTTAACACAAGATTGATCTACCTTTGAAAGGAGTTGCTTGTTAATACGATTTTAGAGTTAAATATATAATTTTTTTATATTCTGATAAATCTAGCAGCAGACATGGGCGCTCTCCTCTCCTTTTGGAGCGAAATGAGCGTTTTGAGAGGAGAGAATCAGAAATTATACTATTGTGAGTGGAGGGTGAGTGGGAGTGGTAGGCTTCTAACAAAAAAAAAGGAGAGAAAATGAGTGCCACGATTTAATATCATGAAACATTGGAGTGAACCTCTTGGCCAATTCAAAATACAAATTTTAAAAGAGCGCGAGTTTTTACGGGCGGCGTAAAAGGGGTGTAAAAGGGGGTGAGTTTGAAAACCAAACGTTTAGCAATGGCTCGTGAGTGTGAGAGGTGAGTGGGACGAAAAATGTTTTGGGAGAGGGGGTTCTCTCCTTCTTTCAGGCTTTTGGAGAGGAGAGAAAATCAGAACCTATCCACTGTTTCTGGGTGGGGGTTAGGGAGACAAGGGAGGGAAATAAAGAAACATGCTTTGAAATAGTAACGGGGGTTTATTGTTAAGCCAAGGCGAAGGTTAGTGATTCATAGAGGTGGAGACAAGGCTCTCTAGCTTTGAACATGCTGTAAACACAAATGGTATTTGACAGGCTACAGTCACGTAGCCTAGTGAAATACGAATGCTTATTGGCTGAACCAAAACTTTGATAATGTTCGAGGAACGTTGCTATGCTGGTAGTGTGGGAAACGCTGGTACACAAGATTCAATAGAATAAACGAAGTGTGAGAGTTAAGCTGCAGAAAATTTTGACACTGACAGTTTCCGCTTCTCTCACCAGTGGTGTGCCTTGACGAGCTGTTTTTTATTGGGTGATACTTATTAAACTTAGTTTAAAATGCCAAAATTAGAAAATAAATCGAGAAACAAAGTTTGCTTTAGTGTAGGACCTTATCAAAACTAAGGTAGAACTCCAGCGGCTTCGTCTTCAGGCTTATCGTTCAAGAATCACTGCTTTCCGGAAGTTTCTGGACAAAATAGGTAGTCGGGCTTTACACTACAAGTCTTATTCTGATTCAACAACTAATGAAGCTCAAAAGCATATGTTGCAATAAGTGTTGCCACAATTATTGCAGTGACACGGAAGTTTTGCTGGGCCTAGGTTTTAATCGAATTTATCTTAATGGTAATTTATCTTAATTGAGAATGAGATGAGAGGAGGTTTAGTAACGAGTAGTGAGAGGAGTGGAAAACTTTTAATTTTATCTTAATTGAAATGAGAGGAGGTTCAATAAAACTACGAGAGAAAATGAGCAGTGAGAGGAGTGAAACATTTTAATTTTTATATTAATTGAGATGAGAGGAGGTTTATTAAAACTACGAGATAAAATGAGAAGTGAGAGGAGTGAAACATTTTAATTTTTATCTTAATTGAGATGAGAGGAGGTTTATTAAAACTACGAGATAAAATGAGCAGTGAGAGGAGTGAAAAGTTACAATGATGTTTTGTTTGGGAAAGGAGCGAGGTATACTGGAAAGGCCTACTATGGAAAATCAGTTGGAGTGAGCTACTCGTTCCCCGCTAAAAAATTTTGAGGAGTGGGAGTGGGAGAGGCAGAGGGTTCGCCCATGTCTGTCTAGCAGTGTTTTTTAGCGACAGATTTTGAGTCTAAAATGTTATGTAACTTCTATCACCATTTTGTTTGACCTAAGGGACACTGTTTCGAGTTATAATTGGATGAGGGTTTTAGGGATGACCACTTAAACTTAATTAAGAAACTGATTAACACAATCATTACTAATTAAATGATAAGGGGGTCATCCCTAAAGTATTTATCAAATCATAACTCGAGAACAGTATCCCTTAGGGCAAACAAAATGTCATTTTCGATTCAAAATCGATTTTCAAAAGAATTAACACTGCTCCTTATCAGAAACACCATGCTGTATCATTTTAAATATAATTATATTTTGCAAGGTAATCGCCATCGCCATGACAGCGTTACTATTAGAAAGACAGACAAAGGCAGCTCCCGGGGGGCTCGGTCTTCCTTACAAGCATACATTAGGTTAGGGTTTCCAAAAAAAAATCGATAAAAATTAATTTAACGACTTGAGAAGCGATTCAGAAGTATAGCATCATGCATAATCTCGCCCTCGGCTCGGTTCGGTTCGGTTGGGTAAGAAGAACTGATGGAACGTATGGAATCTGGCATTAAATCTTTCCCCCAGCCTAGTAAAAAAGATAAAAAGATTTCAAATCATCCCAGGCATATTTTCTATCTTTTTTTCCTTGCCAAGGCTTAAGACCAGCCTATTCAAAAAAGAGATAAAAAATACCAGGCTAAGAAATCGTTATTACACCTCTTTGCCTCTTACGATCATTTTTGAAGAGCCGCATCAGGGATAAAGATGAAGATGAGATGAAGATGAGCGTAAAAAATTTATATTAAGATATTAGGTACGTTGTGAAAAAATAATTAAAATAAAAAACCCCACGAGATTTAATTAATAAATCAATGAATGAAGATATTAACGAAACTAAATTCCAGACTGCAGTTTTTTTTTCTTTACTTTTTTTGGTTAATTTGTAGAAAAATCTTCCTTATTTCTTTATAGGGGGTCTAATTTCTTCAAATATTTGCTACATTGTTTAAGTTTTCGAAGAAAGCGTGGTACTTGAAGCGTTAAAAGGTAAATTACAAACTCATTAAAGACGACACCTAACTTGTTTAAGGATTACACTAGGTAATAACGAAAAAACGTATCCCCAACTTTAACAAGAATACATTACAATTCCTTTTGAAAGGGTTAACATTCCTTTTGTTAAAACCCTTGTAAAGGGAAAAGGGTTAAGATTTAAATCCGACAAGCCCAGGGGACACTGATATAAATTACAAATAAATCCCTATGCTACATGGTATTATATTTTAGCTTTTATAAATGGGCCTTAGTGGAGTCTGAAAACGATCATAATATTTTTTTTTTAAATTCAAACTGAAATATTTAGCCTAAATTATAGACTTAATCTTAATTTAATATTTGACCGTTGGACTAGGGCTCCCAAAATACATAACACCACCATAACCATACCGGATGAAAACAGGAACTAATAAAATTCATGCAGGGAAATGAATCAGAATGCACATTGAATTCTGAATTGAACTTAATCAGGTCAACTCCACTTGGTCCGTATTGACACCCCCGTAGTGACTGAACTCAATAAATTCTCCCCCATGCAATTCCTATGGGACAATAAAAGCGTGGACAGCTGGTGACTGCTATGGATGGTGAAAACAGGCTTCCAGTATGTACGTCCATCAGTATTTGGGCTCGACACAGGAGTATAACGTCGACGCATTGCAATCGCGGACAGCTTCTCTATTTTCGTTACACGTTAATCGCGTAATGTATCGGCTCGCGGAACTCTAATAAAAGATTTAGGATGACGGAGCTAGGGATTAGACCAAGGCTTAACGTTGTTAGTCTGTTAGAGGGTGGCAAGCGAGCAAGCCAAGGCCTAAATTTAGGACTTGGCTTGGCTTGGCTTGGCTTAAAAAAAAAAGAGATGGTATCGTTGGTTGGTTGGTTGGTGTCTGCGAGGAGACTAGTCTTTTATTAATCCTGTTATGGATTTTTTGTAATCCATGGATTTACTATGATGTTTTTTACCTGTATTGGTTTGTTGTAGTTGAGGTTAGAGAACCCAGTTGTTGTTAATTTGTTAAAGGGGTTGTAAAAATTAGGTTTAGTTATTATGGACCTTTTTTAAGGTGGAGAGATGGTAGCAACTAGCAAGAGATATTTATGGACAGTGTTATTGGCAAATGAGGTAAATAGCGAGAAATATTTTTTGTGGGGTTAATTAACAAATATATTTTGTGGGGGCTTAATTAACAAATATATTTTGTGGGGCTTAATTAACAAATATATTTTGTGGGGCTTAATTAACAAATATATTTTGTGGGGCTTAATTAACAAATATATTTTCAAGGGGCTTAATTAACAAATATATTTTGTGGGGCTTAATTAACAAATATATTTTGTGGGGCTTAATTAACAAATATATTTTCAAGGGGCTTAATTAACAAATATATTTTGTGGGGCTTAATTAACAAATATATTTTGTGGGGCTTAATTAACAAATATATTTTGTGGGGCTTAATTAACAAATATATTTTCAAGGGGCTTAATTAACAAATATATTTTCAAGGGGCTTAATTAACAAATATATTTTCAAGGGCTTAATTATCAAATATATTTTCAAGGGGCTTAATTATCAAATATATTTTCAAGGGGCTTAATTAACAAATATATTTTGTGGGGCTTAATTAACAAATATATTTTGTGGGGCTTAATTAACAAATATATTTTGTGGGGCTTAATTAACAAATATATTTTCAAGGGGCTTAATTAACAAATATATTTTGTGGGGCTTAATTAACAAATATATTTTGTGGGGCTTAATTAACAAATATATTTTGTGGGGCTTAATTAACAAATATATTTTGTGGGGCTTAATTAACAAATATATTTTCAAGGGGCTTAATTAACAAATATATTTTCAAGGGGCTTAATTAACAAATATATTTTCAAGGGCTTAATTATCAAATATATTTTCAAGGGGCTTAATTATCAAATATATTTTCAAGGGGCTTAATTAACAAATATATTTTGTGGGGCTTAATTAACAAATATATTTTGTGGGGCTTAATTAACAAATATATTTTGTGGGGCTTAATTAACAAATATATTTTGTGGGGCTTAATTAACAAATATATTTTCAAGGGGCTTAATTAACAAATATATTTTGTGGGGCTTAATTAACAAATATATTTTGTGGGGCTTAATTAACAAATATATTTTGTGGGGCTTAATTAACAAATATATTTTGTGGGGCTTAATTAACAAATATATTTTCAAGGGGCTTAATTAACAAATATATTTTCAAGGGGCTTAATTAACAAATATATTTTCAAGGGCTTAATTATCAAATATATTTTCAAGGGGCTTAATTATCAAATATATTTTCAAGGGGCTTAATTAACAAATATATTTTGTGGGGCTTAATTAACAAATATATTTTGTGGGGCTTAATTAACAAATATATTTTGTGGGGCTTAATTAACAAATATATTTTGTGGGGCTTAATTAACAAATATTTTGTGGGGTTAATTAAAAAATACATTGGTGTGCACGGAGACCACACACACTCTCAAATCACGATCGCATATAATATTTATAACATAAAACACACTTAACCAAAAAAGCAACCGTCTCAATCCAAACTTGAACCTTCATTTATAGTCAAAATAAGATTTTCCAAGAAAGAATTCTCTAAAATATTTAAACAAACTTTTTCGGAGTTTATTTCACTTGGCTTAACGTCACTTCCTTGATTCTATCTCCTCCCCCTCCCTTCCCACCCCCTTCTTATAAATGAGTAATAAAGTAACTATTTGGGGAGAATAAATAAATTGGATGGACCTCCTAGAAATTTAGAAAAACTGTCAAAAGAAAAAAAAAATCCAATCTTAATTTGCATTACACCCGAACCTACGTTACTCCATACTTATACGCTATAAATAGGGTCAACTCCGACTGACTCGTATATATATATTTAAGACAAAAGACGCCCGGGGTTTTAAGCATTGATTAATAAGGGTTCGCCGTGACTTTTATAACAGTGACAAGTGACATTGTATTTTTTATTTACAGTATAGTGCTTTCACCTGAGAGAGACCGAGTGATGTAAATAATACAGAAACAGTCTACCCCCTTTTAGTAGAAGCCACCTTTACTTGACACAGGGCCTCTATATTATTAATTGCACTTTCCTAACTCTTAGGAAACTGCCAAGATAAATTGGTTGTTAAATTTTTCAACGTAAACTAACTTCCGAAACGTGTTCGCCACAACGACACTGAACAGATACGTTAGTAACGTTACTATCAGTGTATCTTTTTTGGCTTTTTATACTAGGAAATTCTTTAAATAGTTTTATTATAGAATTCAGAGTGTAGACACATTTGTTTTTTGTTTGTTTTTCAAATTCCTCTTTCTTATTTATACAATCAAATTGGAATAACTTTCAAAGACGCCGGTGTATCGTAAAGGTTACTTCATATTTGAATTCAGCGTCAACAGAGCTTTAAAATGACACCAAAGAACGTCAAAATCGGATAATAAATAAGAAAGTTTGAATTTTTCAAAGTTTTTCATACCAAATGATGTCATTTTCAAATCAGACAAAAATCAAACTTCCTTATTTAGCACGCGATTTCAGCGATTTTGATGTTAAATTAAAGCTCTAAAGGAGTACAATTATAATATGGGAGAATATCTGAAACTCAATAGGTATTTGAATACCTATGAAATTAACTACAGTTTGGTATCACATGACGTCACTTTCAAATCAGACAAAAATCAAACTTCCTTATTTATCAAGCTATTTCAACGATTTTGGTGTCAAATTAAAGCTCTTAAGGAGTACATTAATAATCGGGTAAAATATCCAAAATTTAATAGGTATTTGAATAGTTATGCAAATAACTAAGTTTAAATAACACCTGGGATAAAAAAAGACCCCTCGAGTTAGACTCGTCAGTACGCCGTCCGTCAATTACGCAAAATATATTTGTTTTCGTCGTCAATTCCATACCTAAAACATCAAAGCCAACCGAGCCCATTACGGTAGAACCGACCCGACCCACGAGTTCCCCCTCCCACCATGTCAGGTCATAGTTAAAAAAAAATCTACCTTTAGCGTGAGTGTATATATAGGTAACACACGCCATAGTACGCCATCCCAATGGTAGAATTCCAACTAAACAGTACAATCTGAACCAAAACAAAATAGGCTCCACGTTACAGTATATTCAAACTGCTACGAACCCTAGAAGATCCCAAAAACCTCCCCATGGTTTTTGGTCTCGTGACATTGATGAATTGAACTGTCTTACGCAACGATAAGGCCCTAGATGGACCTGACCCCTCGTGGCGTAGTAGTTAAGGTATTGTAATTTAGGCTCACGCGCGAGAAAGTATACTTCAACTGCGCATGCGTCTTACAGTAAAAACATTCCCGCACGACTTAATAGGCATGTCAATGTCAGACCGTGCTATATATCTACTAACTATGACTCAGTTAAGACTTGGCTAGCTATAACCTTAAGCCTTGGTCGGTGCATAGAGTTGGGTGTATGTTTCATTCTTCAGTTTTTTTTGACCTTGACAGATATAGTTTTGTTTACGTTTAAGCTAACTTCTTGCCTTGTTAAAAGATAATACTATTTTTAGGTCTTTATTGGTTATTTTCTAAGCATGGGTCTTCTTTTTTTTACCATATTAGGGCAAAGGTAAAGAAAGGGAAGACAGGGACTTTGTACCGCATTATTTTACTTATGGCTCCATAAGTTTATAAGTGATATGTTCCTACCATAAGTTTGTTTAATTAATATCTGGTAACTTAGAAACTGAAAGGCTTGTAATTTTGAAGTGAGTGAGTGAATGAGGTAGGTCATAGATTCGAGAGGAGGTAAAGCGAGGGATTCCTGGTGAGGTGGGCGCATGCTGTCAAATTTGGGGCTTAGTAATGCGGACTAAATAGGACCTAGATGGAATTAGGTCCTAACTGCAAAATTAATTAACCACCACCGAGTGTACTTAGGACTTCAATTGACTCGCTCCCCCTCGTTCTACCTCGAGCAAGTCTCTAGCAGTGCAAGTACCAAGTAGCCTGGACTCACTCCTGGTGTAACTGGTATGAATCCTCCAAGTCTGAAAACTCTGTATAGAAAACTGATGATAAGCTTAAAGACATATCGAACCATCGCAGCCCCAATTATTGGAAACCAAAAATGAGATCCATTAATAATTATCGGACAAGTTGACCAAAACTGGTTCAAAATATTTTCAAACTTCATTCAGGCTTATAGCCAATTTTACAGAAAGCATGTACAGGGTGTTCAATACAAAAAGGAACAAGTAATTATAGTTTGCCGAATGGATGGTAAGTTCTATGGGAAATCAATCAACCAAAAATGTTCTTTGGAATAAACACCCTGTATACTTCCGTGTGGTCCTACGTTCATCCATATTTCATCCAAGGTTGACTTTCCGATAATGGGGTCCCCCAATTTTCACGATCCCTTTATAAGCCTTTGCCATATTTTACTGTAGATTAGTTCTGCTATGGTTTTAGACGATAGGGAAAACAGCTAGCTATAGGTAAGTTTCAAAACGTGTATGGTCATATAAAAATGATTGAAAAGCTATACGCCGCTAGCTACCCATTCAATTTTCTTAATCTATAGGTTACCCGCACTTGTCACTGGAATAGATTATAATGAGATATGTCCACAGAAACATATAGGGAAATTATGAAGAAAAAAATATATATTTTAACTGATTTTAGCTGAAGATTATGGATTCATTTTATATGGCTTGAAAAATTCTTAAGAAAGTTTGACACTTTTGAGACGTCATAACTCTGGTTCTATATGAGATACGGGGATGTCCTTTGAGTATGTTATAGCCCTATTTCTTAGCTTTCAAACGATACCTAATACTTGGGGGTTACAACAATCAGGGTCCGAGTAATTAAGCAAAATGTTAATTAACGTCCTCTTCATAGCCCTTGTTAACATGGGCTTATTCACAAAACACCATTTAACTCTGTTTCTATGAGAGATACATTGAAGTCCTTTGAGAATGCTATAGCCCTATTTCTTAGCTTTCCAACTATACCTAATATTTGGGGGTTACAACAATAAGGGCCCGAGTAATTAAGCAAAATGTTCATAAACGTCCTCTCCATAGCGTTAACATGGGATTATTTACACGACACCATTTAACACTGCTTCTATAAGAGATACGGTGAAGTCCTTTGAGTATGTTATAGCCCTAATAATAAGCTTTCCAAACACCAACTTAATCCTACACACAAGTCGCAAAACTGAGCTTTAAATTAACAATAGAAATCCCCGGTGAACTAAATACAGAAAAGACCCTTCTTAAAATAACTAATTTGCTACTATTTTCCAAAAGAAGACTGTTGTTATAAAGCGTAGTTCGCGTGCTATCTTTGAAGACACGAATACATTGTCTCCTCTTTCATACGTTACAAAAGATCTGGAATAGCATTTACATTTGCATAATAAATAAAGAGCTAAGACAATCTCCATTCTACACATAAATGGGATTTTGACTTTGTCTTCGCTTGCATGCATGGAGAGAAGAAAAGGTCCTGAATAATTTAACACGTATCTCCAACCGTCCCATTCTTCATAAAGACGCAAAAGATATACTAAAGTTTACGACATAAATGTGATAAGATCAACCTTGCATTATTTAGAAACAGCGTATAATATAAATTCCGTAATTTAAATAGAATTCTTTAAATATTTCAAATAGTTTTAAATGGTCTACATTCTCTAACCATTATCAAATTCAATCAGGGTAAAAAATAGGTCAAATAAACGATTAGAGAAAGCTGCAAAAATGTAGTAGAATCAAAATGGAAATTGCCAATCTCAGTTTGCAGTAGGGTTAAATATAATAACCTTAGTGGAATCACTTTGGTACTTTGAGTCAACCGAGCTTGTCCGAAGTAATTTTGTAGATCGTTGGTCTATTTCAGTCTTAATTTGCTATGAAATCAAAGGGAGTAATGTACGGCTTTCTAATGTTAGTAGTAATAAGGTGTAACGCATACTCCGGTTGAACTACAGGTACTTCTTTTTATTGCAAGCCGTTAATAGCTCATAAAGAAAAGTATTGTTTTTTGTTTGGGAACCGACAAAGGCTTAACGGTTGGGGGTCTAATGGGGCGTCGCTTAGCCCCCTCAAGGTCTCCTCAACTAACACCCACCAATGTAAATGGGGCTTTTATGTTAAGGGCGTTTTAAGTTGTTCTACTATTTCCAAGTTTTTCAGGGTTGTTTCAAATGATATCGTTATTGACGTTACATATTGGAAAACAGATCGAAAAATGCTCTAAAATGACACCGAGATCGTCAAAATCCGATAATAAACAAGAAAGTTGGAAAATTTTCAAACTTGCCATGAAATGACGTCATCTTGCAGGAGCAAGTTTGAAAATTTCCAACTTCCTTAATAATGCACCGATTTTAATTTTATTGGTGTCAAATTAAAGCTCTCGTCGAGCTCTATTTGAATCCATAATCAAAATCTAAACAAATATTATATTTACAGATCTACAACAAATTGAGGAAAACAAATATAAAATTTAAACCCATTTCGAAAAAGTAAAAACTACACGGAAAACCCTTTTTCCCCATGAAATTCGAAAACCGTGGGATAAAAAAGCCGTTAGATGGGAACCGAGATATAGCAAAAAGTAAATCCCCTGTCCCCATTAGCTTTGCCGTTTCTTTACACCTTAAAATCCCCAGGGTTTTTAAAAACGAGTAAAAAATCCCTTTCTAAAGTGAGGAAAAACCAGGGGAGAGAAAAAACAAAAAAAAAAGAAAAGGGAGAGGAGGTATTTGCCAGTTGATCAACGCCAAATTCAGGCGGGAGATATGCTGAGAAGAGTATTCTTAAGGGGCTGTTTAAAAAGAACAACACAACCGCTCAGGCTACAAAGATCTATCTACATTACCTACTTCAAACTAAAAGTACATCAGTTAAAGTAAAACACTCTGTACAAAAAATATACTTATAATAGGGCGTTCAATTATAAGACCAATCTGCATAGTGAAACATTAAAAGAAAATACCCATGATGAATTATTTTAAAATTCAAATCAGTTCTAGATTTGCACCTGCAACCAATCACGTATCACCGTGGCCTTCTTGTTATCAAAATGCACGTTCACGTGGCACTACATATCTCGTGCCACGATTGTGTCAGATCGCGTGCGATTTCAATCAAATCTCGCGCTAAATTTCATTCGACACGTGTCTCGTGAACACTAGACCTACTAATCTTAATCTCCTACCACGTGACTCGATCTGTAAGAACAATGTTTAGTCTACATCGAGATAATGGTCTTTTAGCCTTACATAAGGAGCTATCGACGTCAAAAACAGACCCTCTTTGGGGAAATAAAAAAAATTTACTAGAAAGGAAAGAGGTCTTGAGAGATCTAGCTGGCTATAGGCGAAAGCAAAGTTCTAGTTCCTACGATGGGGGGCCAAAAACGAAACAAGCTTGAGTTCTACAATACAACATATATCCTCCTCACTCAAAGTCCAGTCCAGAAATCGATATGGTATTGAAAAGGGACATTTTATATGTATGTATGTATTCAAGGCTTAATAACAAGAGTCATTGTCTTTCTGAGGAGGGCTCCAATTCGTCCAGGAATGCATAAAGCTACTTGGAATCATTGTGGCCAAATATTAATTTCTATGAATTCGGGTTTTGTGGGTATACCGGGCTTGAGAACTCACGTGCCTCATAATTTTGATGGTGTCTTTCCTAACTGCTATTTCATTAGTTGCATGGTAGCAATGCTTGTATTATTCTGCTTGATTCATTTATTACCATTCAATTCCTAACATGAATGATGCAGAAGATGATTTAATAACTAATTACTAGCAACACTGTCATTGAAGCGCATGCGCAGTTAAAGTTAAGAAATGTTTATGGGGGGATTTAGGAAATTAATATCTCTAGAACCCCCCCCCGTTTAATGCATTAATATCTATTAATATAAACTAACCTACTTTACAAATTATAGCTAAAAAGAAAGAGAAAACGAAAGTATGGAATTCATCTCATATCATTATTTTACAAAGCACGATTTGACCTAATCATAAATAAAACACAGACGATAAGCTTAGGACTTAGGAGAGGAGAGGAGAGGAGACAGGGTCATGTATAGAACGTATATATATCCAGTATAAAAAGAAAGCAAACTATATCATATTAAACAGATTAGTGTAAGGCTATTAGGAGATTGTGTGGATATAGGACAAAACGCCGGTTATAGTAAAAAGAAGAAAAACCGTATATACGCTTTGTATATATGTATATAGTCTTATATTATCATGAGTAAGTTAATTACGATAAGTGTGACACTTGACAGAGAGAGGTAGACAGAGCCTGGTCTATTAAAAAGAGCTCCATGGGTAATTATAGTTTGCCGAAGTACATGATTGCATGTGTGGTAAGTTCTATGGGAAATCAAATGAATCTCGAGTCCGAAAATGTATTTAACATCTATACTTCAATGACCACACCGATTTTGTTTGACCCCCCATAAGGTACATGTACTGACCACCCCTAACACAAGTAAAAGTTATGAACATTGATTGGAAACAGTGTTTTACTGATGACCCCTATCAATTTAATTTTACGTAAGAAACTAGGGACACACTCTCTGCAATGTTCACAACTTTAACTTGTGTTAGGGGTGTACAGTACATGTCCCTTATGGTTGGTCAAACAAAATCTTATGGGTGGTCATAGAAATACATTTTCGGACTCGAGATTGTGCAAAGGGAAATTGCGGTAAACTTACGTTCTCGCCTTACTTCTTAAGGGGGGATTGAGGGTTGGAGGGGGGGGGGTCGGTGGGGTCCAAAAGTACTCTAGAGAAATCGATTTTGGTAGGCGGCGAATATAGCCTAGTCTGTAACTCCGTACAGGCTCTCTTGTATTGCGGCAAAGACCGCGACGCCGGCGCCAAGAGCTAAGCCTTCTTTCCTATTTTCCATTGCCAAAATTTACAACTATTCCACGAGTCGAATTATAATAATAACGGTACAATTCTTTCCATATAAAGAAATTCTAACTTTGAATTATTTTTTTTTCTTGAATATTATTTTATATTCCTTATAAAGAAATCATGGTGGGATAATACATGAAACTTGGTGCAATTACTCTATGAAACGTGCTCTTTCTCGTGGTACTTTCAAAATTGTTCTATCTGCTCTCGTTAAAAAGTTACATCCAATTGAAACTAGAACCATCGGACAATTTTCTTAAAATTCATATTTTAATTTTAATGTGGGAATTTTAATATAATTGCGGTATTTATTAAACTTGGTGGAATTACTCTATGAAACGTGCTCTTTCTCATGGTACTTTCAAATTCGCCCTATCTGCTCTCATTAAAAAGTTATGGTCAATTGAAACTAGAGACATCGGAGAATTTTCCTTTCTTATAATTAATAATTAATATTTAAATTTTAATTTTAATGTGGGAATTTTAATATAATTGTGGTATTTATGAAACTTGGGAGTAATTATTCTACACAACGCGCTCTCTCTCTCTTTCTCGTGGTCCATTCAAATCCCCTAATCTAATTAAACCCAATCAATCATAATTAATATTAATATTTAATTATTTATATTTTAAAATTGAACGCGCGGAGAATATCAAAGGGTGTTAAGCCTAATTCGTCGCGTTCTTATCTGTCAAAGACTGAACCAATATCCCGTCAATAATTCGAAATATATATTGTGAGTCTCATTTCCCGCTACACGCTCTGATAAAGATAATAACTATTTTACAAGGTATATATATTAAAAGCGTATAATTCTCGTCAAATTTCTCCCCATTATCAAATAAACAGATCTTGTGTAAATATAGATGGATTCCTGCCATTAATGTTAGAGCTAGCTTTTCCCGTCACTACAATATCCTTTGTAATTAAACTATGGGCCCAAAACTGATAATAATATTAATACTGAATAATTTCGTTACTTCCGGCTAAGTTCAGAAATTTAGCAAATTTGATTTGCTCGCTGTGACGTCATTTTAATCGTGAATTTTATAAAACTTGGTGATTTTAGATTACGAAATGCCCTCTTTCTTATGACGTGCTCAGTTATTCTCTAACTATATTAGGTCAAAGGTTATGGTTAATTATGAACCATGTGCGAGTTTTAATTTATTGCAGGGGAATTTATTTTAATTTAATTCCGCGACTGATGATACTTGGTGTGATTACTCTACGGAATATCCTCTTTCTAACAGTGTTTTCAGTTTCTCTCTATCTATATTAGGTCAAAGGTTATGGTCAATTTAATTATGAGCCATGCGCAAAATTTTCTATGCAAATTTTAATTTATTGCACAGGGAGTTTAATTTAATTCCGGGATTGATGATACTTGGTGCGATTACTCTACGGAATGTAATCTTTCTAACGGTATATTCAGTTCCTCTCTATCTACATTAGGTCAAAGGTTATCGAATTTAAACTGAAACGTGAACGACGGGAATTCATTTTTCATTAAAAATAAAAAAATAAATATTAAAAAATTAAAACGGTATAAAGTAGTGAGTTACCCCTCGAAATTTAATCAAATAAATAGTTGCAAACCCAAGAAAATACCTGAAATTCCTTAGCCGGGAAAAACTCTACCTAACGTGGATGAATGTATCTCAAATAAAAATAAAAATAATAAAAATAAATAAAATTCTATTTTCCCGAAAACATTCCATTTTATCTTTAGAAATACACGTTCGAGAAAACAATACCAAGTTAACATGACTAAATCAATTAAATTTTAATACAAAGTGTCAAACTAACACCCAACCACTATTACAAGGCTTGAACAGATAAAAATCTGTACTTTTTGGGGGGACCCAGGGGGGAGGGAAACAGAGAAACCACACACACCTGAACGAGTCCCTCTTTTCAAGAATTTAGTAATATCGTTCTATCGACAAGTGGTGTACAGGGTTCATCCCATGTTGAATATACAGTACATATAACCCTAGCCCACCCATAAACCATGGTTAAATTTAACATTAGTTTACTATTGTACTAATTGAACGTTTAAACTGAGACAAAACTTCAAAGGTATGGGCCATTTCGAATTTTTACTTTTCATTCTTTTTTTGGGGTTTGAAATTTTGTGAACCACCAATACTCATAGATCATGCGCGGTTTCGTTTGAACCTTAAAGGTCGGGCGAGGTCAATACGGATTCTTTTTGGTGTATTTCACTTTTTAAGGGCTGTTAAAGGCACGTTTTCAAAATAGTTTTATGGTTGAATTGAACTGAAAAGGGTCACGTGGAGGTTTGAACTTTGATAAATGGATTTAAGTTTCTTTTTTCCCATTCAATTTCAAAGGTGTGGAGTATAGGTGGTATTGAAGCCGTTAAGGTATTTTCTACTATTGTTAATGGGGTAATGGCAGAGTGTACTTTTGACTATGGTTATTTATAGGTGAAGTTCACATTGGGTGCCATTGTTAGTCGAATTTTCATTTTGACATATAATAAGAGTTAAAAATGGCGACCGTTAACCCAATTGGTACTCAATACACTGACCTATTAAATTTAAGTCAATTTGATGGAAATTTATGAATAAAAATAGGTCAAAAATAGGCCAAAAATAATAAAAATAGGCCAAAACCAAATAAAATTAGGCCAAAAATAAATAAAATTAGGCCAAAAATAAATAAAATTAGGCCAAAAATAAATAAAATTAGGCCAAAAATAAATAAAATTAGGCCAAAAATAAATAAAATTAGGCCAAAAATAAATAAAAATAGGCCAAAAATAAATAAAAATAGGCCAAAAATAAATAAAAATAGGCCAAAAATAAATAAAAATAGGCCAAAAATAAATAAAAATAGGCCAAAAACAAATGAAACGCTTCCAAATGCACTTAAAAATTAGATCAGTTAACCAACTGATATCCTTGGACCCACACGCTTAAGTAATTAACAACCCCCAAAAAAAACGAATTCTAAAATATTTCATTGCTGCCATTAAATTCGTAATAAAATTAAAAAATAAATAATAGAAATAATTTTTTTAAGCTTACCTAAATTATCTACGAAAATGTCCAGAATGAGAAACGCATAGAGGAACGAACACATGGCTACGCTACATCTAAAGTTGCTTAGTAGACGAATCGCGAAAACCACTAGAAATACCATGCAGCGAGAATTCACAATTCCAAAATTTTTAAACTTTTGTTTATCCACTCGTAGCAGACGATTTTTTTATGGAATCACGTGACACGCGATTAATTAATGAACGTTAATTAAGTTCAGGCACTAATTTTTTTTAGCGGCGAAGTTCAGCAGTTTCTTTTGAGGCACCGAAATTAAAAATTTAAAAAGAAGTTATTCTTTTTTAAATTTAAAACTCAAAATGATGATGACGAAAAACACAATTAAAACTGATGAAATTAACGGAGCACCGGTATTAACGCTGACGTCATATCGTGACGTATATACAGTCTTTTAACTCGCCTATAACGGCGATTTTTTAATGTTTTTAATATCATTTTTTTTTAATTATATATAAATTGTTTATTTTTTTTTAAACACGACTTTTTCTTAAAATTAAATGAAATTTCACGGTAAAATATTGCAGCGTATTTTTCGACGTTTCTTAACCATTTGTTTTAGATGCATAATAACAAATTTCCGGAAAGGGACCGTCCGTACGTTTTAGCAGACGACGGTAGCTCGGTTATTTTAAAAAAAACAATAGCTTCGAATGATAGCTTGGTAATTTTCGGACTCCCGACCAAAGAGAGCCCAACCCGACGACTAAGGCGAGCGACTTTACTGCCCAGTCGAGTTTTCGCCCCCAATTTCTTAAGGGGCGATCGCAGCGCCTCAAAGACTACGGTGTCTGTCTTATATGTCGGGTGAAAGAATTTTTGCAGTCAAAAATCATCTCTCTTCCCAAGATTCCAGTACTTTCTTGGTTGAATTTCCTTTAGCTCTAACGTACCTCTAAAGTAGCGGTAGAGTTGAATTTTTGGGGCCAAGACGAACGAGGTCCACGTCCGTCCGTCGTAGTGGACTGCATGGACGTACCAACCAACCCCAAAGGATCATACACCTACATTTTTTGCCTTGCATTGCTAGCCTTGCAAATAAGGCTTAAATAGGTTTCATGTGCCGTACGGGTTCGACTACGGTTTTCCGTTTACAGATTCTGAAATAACAAAAAAAAATTTATAAATATATACATTTTTTTTGAATAAATTTCATTAATATATATTTTTTATAAATAAATTTTATTAATATATACTTTTTTATAAATAAATTTTATTAATATATACTTTTTTATAAATAAATTTTATTAATATATACTTTTTTATAAATAAATTTTATTAATATATACTTTTTTATAAATAAATTTTATTAATATATACTTTTTTATAAAAAAAATTTCATTAATATATACTTTTTATAAATAAATTTCATTAATATATACTTTTTATAAATAAATTTCATTAATATATACTTTTTATAAATAAATTTCATTAATATATACTTTTCTATAAATAAATTTCATTAATATATACTTTTTTATAAATAAATTTCATTAATATATACTTTTTTATCAATAAATTATATTAATATATACTTTTTTATAAATAAATTTTATTAATATATATATTTTATAAATAAATTTTATTAATATATATATTTTATAAATAAATTTCATTAATATATATATTTTATAAATAAATTTCATTAATATATACTTTTTTATAAATAAATTTTATTAATATATATATTTTTTATGAATAAATTTCATTAATATAGTCTTTATATGAAGTATGAAATAATCGATTAATTTTCTTTTAAAACAGATTAAATTAATCGATTATGTCCCCCTTTCCCGGATTCAAATAAAAATAATCTAACAATACCAAATAATCGACTAAATCTTAATTCTATAACTAAACTAGAAGATAATTTAACAATTACGTTTTTGAAATTAAAAATTAATTTGTCAGTCAGTCAGTAAAGAATTAAAAATTAATTTAAAAACTATTTCCCAATTTATTTTCTTTTTAAGCGGCGCTTAATTAATGAGGTAGACACGTCTAAGTAATTATTATTTAATTTTTAAAAAAACGCCCCTAAACCAAAACAGTCTGGGCATCAAATTTGGCAAATCAGAAAACCAGTTTCGGTAAAAGGAGAATCAAAAGTCTAGGGGTTTGATCGGCAAAGTTAATTTAACTTTGATGTGTTTTCTTGAATGACGAAATTCCAAAGATAAATTTCTTTACACGACACGAAAGGGTTAAGTTGTAGAATTTGAAACTTAAAAAAAAAAAAAAAAAAGAACCCCAGGGGGTACGTACGTACGAGTTTTCAGTTTAAAATTAAATTAATGATTTTAAAGTACGTAACCGTGCATTGAGTATTTCCTTATTGTAAAAGGAAAGGAATTTATGTCTACGTTTTTAATTACTTTAAAATAAATACTTCAGATTATGGACTAAATGTCTGGGTTTCAAAAAAAAAATATTAAAAATTCTCTAAAATATTTTTAGATATTTTTTATACCCCGTTAAATATTTCAATTTACGCTTGATTAAAGACCGTTTAAATATTTCGTTTATTATTAGATTATTAAAAAGCGAAGCTAATCGAATTAAAGTTCACTCTCTCTTTCTGTCTCACGAACGTTATTTTGATAATTAAAATTGTTAATGAATTGAAAAAATTATATAATAAAAATATTAAATTAATGGTGTAAGCTGGTACTGTAAAATTCCATCAATAAAAATTCTCAACCCAAATTTTCATTCATAAAGAAATGGTTCCTTTTTTTATTTTAGTTCACCAGTTATTTCATTAATAATTATTCTATAATGAACAAGTTTTGAGAGTTGCTAAGGGTATGGGTGTACCATTGTGGTTTTCAAAGGAGAACTTTACCATTGAAAAACAAATGTTTGAAACACAATAACTCTGGTTTATTAATAGATATTTGGAAACGCTTTTAGGATGTGATAGCCCTAAGGCTCTATCCAAAGGTACCAAGAACTTGGTCCTACAAGTATTAGAAGTCGAGTAATTAAGCTTTGAATAACGACATAATTTGGGACACCACAACTCTGGCGATTTGAAGGTTAATTAAAAACGCATTTAGGATGTGATAGTCCTAATTGTCCTCTATCCAATGGTACCAAGAACATGGTTCTACATCAACCAGACCTCGAGTTATTAAGCTTTGAATCAAGACAAACTTTCAGACGGCATGCAGAACTCGAGATATAAAAGGTTTTAGGACAGACGTCAGAACTCTGGCGATTTGAACGCGAACGGCAAACGCTTATAGGATATGATAGTCCTAATTGTCCTCTATCCAACGATATCAAGAACAAGGTCCTACATCAACCAGACCTCGAGTTATTAGGCTTTGAATCAAGACAAACTTTCAGACGTCATGCATAACTCGAAATATAAAGGTTTTAACTTTTATCGTGTTCCCCATAAATTGGTACCGCCAACAATAACACGCACAAAAACCCCTTATAACTAAACCAACCGATTAAAATCTCTTAAAAGCAACTTAAAAAAAATTCAACCAGAACTATCCTATATCAGAGGTCAAAAAGGTTAAATAATTTGACACGTTCAAAAGCTTACACCGCGAGAACCTTTTTTCATTTTTGGCTAACAAAAAGTCATGTAGCGACAAAACGAGAGCTTAACAACTTGAAAACGCTGCATGAATACATGTTTAATTATAAACAGGATCCAAAAGATCTTAGAAACCCCTCCGAAAGAAAAATTGAAAACCAAGAAAGAAAAAGAATTCAATTTATAACTGAAACTCAAAAGAAGGCTTTCAACAAGTTTCAAAAAAAAAAATTCTTCTTTTTGTGTGTTAAAAAATTAAATAGCCATGTTCAAAAAACGTTACACCGAGGATAATTTACGATAATATAAGTTTCCTTTTAATTGGATAATAAATTTTAAAAATGTGAAGAAACAATTTAGTTTAAAAAGAAAAATTATTTCTTTTCAGAATAAAAAAGTATATATTGTAGGGCCTTTGTTTTCATTGCAAACTAAGCTTGGGTTTGTGTGGTGCGATTATAAGAAAGATCTATTATAGATAGTGTGCAAATACTTGTAAGTGTTGCCAGTGTTTTGTGACGTATGCAATTGCAATTCAACAGCAATCTGCAACAACAACAAACTGAATTAAGTTTGTAGAATAGAATTGTGTAATTTGATTCATTAATTAGAATTCAGTTGCTAACCTAAATGATGCAAGAGATGCAAATATAATAACAAAAAAACTGGCAACACTGTCCATGAAGTGCATGCGCAGTTAAGTTAAGAAACGGGGAAGGGGATGAGGAAATTAATTTCTCTAGCTCTACCCCTTTAGCGTATTTATCTATACTTCATTATCGTTTGAAAAAACAAGAGAAAAACGAAGTGTTTTAGTTAAAATTCATTTTGTTCTAAACTAAAATAGTTTTGTAAAGTTTTGTGTTGTGTAACAAAGCTTTTCTTGTTTTAAATCGTTGTTGTTATACATTTTCTTATCTTGTAGGAAGCAGACTGCGTCCAGTCCGTGTTCGGTCAAGCGTCCAAGACTTTTAACACTCAAGCGCAGTTTGCAATGAAGGTACAAGCTATACTATGCGTGATCCGGTATTTTATAATTATATTTAAAAAGCATTCAATGCTGGTTGGGAAAATGAAAGCCTAATGCAGGTCTTAGACAAAAAGGCCTAGAAAATTAATTTTCTCGCTTATAAAAGAGTGTAATATTAATAACTGGAAGTAGAATGAATAAGAATAAATAATTTTAAAATTAAATTTGAGTGGAATAAACAGGAATAAATAATTTTAAAATTAAATTTAAGTGGAATAAATTGGAATAAATAATTTTAAAATTAAATTTAAGTGGAATAAATAGGAATAAATAATTTTAAAATTAAATTTAAGTGGAATAAATGGGAATAAATAATTTTAAAATTAAATTTAAGTGGAATAAATGGGAATAAATAATTTTAAAATTAAATTTAAGTAGAATAAATGGGAATAAATAATTTTAAAATTAAATTTAAGTAGAATAAATGGGAATAAATAATTTTAAAATTAAATTTAAGTGGAATAAACAAGAATAAATTATTTTAAAATTAAATTTAAGTGGAATGAAGAAGAAAAAATTATTTTAAAATTAAATTAGAATATAAATAAATTAAACTAAAATAATGGTAATAAAATATATAAAAAAATAACTAGGTCTCATATTTTATGAAAATGAAATATATATAGTCTATCATTGTTGAGTTGGGTTCAGTTCAGTTTTACTCTTTGAACCGCCAGAAAGAAAACCACAGAAATATTTCCAAGTAAAGCGAAAATCCCTCTAAAGAAACTAAATTCCGGCAATAAATAAATCCGTCAATGTTGGATTGAATCACGTACTGATATTTGAGCAAGTAATTTAAGTTTAGCTGGGAATCTAGAAAATCGAAAATGCGCCAATTTTACGAAATCTCACGAAAAATTAAGCTTAGCGAATCGTTTTTTTACGATGGCCCGCAATTTTATTTTATTGTCGCCATAAATATAAAATTAATTCCTTCTGGGTCTAATTGGTTCCATGTGACGTCACGTGGGGCACACACCAAAATAAAAAGTGAAATTTTTCCACCTCAAAATTTTTTTTTCAAACAAAAAAATAATAAAAAAATTGAAGTTCACTGGAGCGTTGAATTTTTTTCAAAAATTGAATTTATTTGAGGTTTTCATGACAGATGAGTGGTAAAAATTTGGGGGGACCTTTAGGTATTATATCAAATTTTAATTTTCATATAATCTATTACGTTGTACTGTACCATAAGTTGATAAGATATGTATGTTGCTTCCATAAGTTTGTTTAATTAATCTCTGGTAACTTAGAAACTGAAAGGCTTGTAATGAATTTGAAGTGAGTGAGTGAGTGAGTTAGGTCATAGATTCGAGAGGAGTTGTAGTGCCTAGATGGAATAGGTCCTAGCTGCAAAATTAATTAACCACGTGCACCGAGTGTACTTAGGACTTCAATTGCAGACTCGCTCCCCCTCGTTCTCCTTCTCGAACTAGTTTTCTCGAGTTGTCTGTAAGTCTCTCAGTAGCATTACGACAAAGTATAGGTAGTGCATATCATACTTATGGAACTTATAAACTTATGATCTTACATATATTTTTGTCATACTTATGGATGTAACGTACATATTGTACCACGTGGTTCTACGCTATAACATAAATGACATAACAACTGTAAGTGCCATGCTCAATTATAATAAAAATTATAAAACCACATGTGTTTTCTCTTTCGATAAAATTCTATATGGTGACGTAATTTTTAAAATCAATGAAGCAGTCAGTGAATTAAATCTATTAATGTTCCCTATCAATGAAAATTAAATGCGAACACGACCTTAACTTTTCTTCATAGCGATGGCACGTTTAAGATAAGAATATATAAAAAAAATCGTTCAAATGTCTCTCGCGGTTTTTCTTTGAGGTAAGTAAGTTAAGGTTTCTAGGGGGTGCCAACCAAAATCGAAAATACTGTAATAAAATTATATACATATATATATCTATAAGGAGGGGCCCCAAATTATTGCCATATATATTTATATACTTAAAAGGGAGCTCCTATAAACGCTATTCGAATTCTAAATAGATCTCGTAAAATTGATTTTTATTTTATTTTAATACCAAAAACTTAAATTTAAAATTAAATTAAGATATCTATGACTTCAGAACAACAAGGACTACTTTGATGCAGAGGGACTTGTAACTTTGAAGCCCATAAGTCTGCACCAGGCTTCCCTCGATTTACCTCCTCGAATCTATGACCTACCTCACTCACTTCAAAATTACAAGCCTTTCAGTTTCTAAGTTACCAGAGATTAATTAAACAAACTTATGGAAGGAACATATCACTTATAAACTTATGATAGAGCTAATAGATTACCACAGAACTTTGATTTCCCCGGGACATACGCCTTTAATTTACAACTTACCAAAGTTAAAATTCTCAGACACATTTCTAAAAAAAAAAAATAAAAAACCCAAATTTAATTCAAGAATATAAAATTTTATATAAAACCGGGAAATCAAAGCGTGACCCCAATGACCCTGCAACATAAACCGGATATTCGATGGCGCACGCCGATAAAACCCCTTTTCAAAAATGTCTCCGTTTGTCTAACACTTCCCAAAACCACCTACTACTAGTAACATAAGTTTATAAGTGATATGTTCGCTCCATAAGTATGATTTGCACTACCAATACGATTCGTAATGCTACTGAGAGACTTGCAGCAGCTCGGGATAACTAGTTCGAGAAGGAGAACGACGGAAGCGAGAATTAAATTGAAGTCCTAAGTACACTCGGTGCACGTGGTTAATTAATTTTGCAGCTAGGACCTATTCCATCTAGGTACTCCTATTTAGTCTGCATTACTAAGCCCAAATTTGACAGCAGCGCCACCTCACTCACTCACCAGGCCTCACTCGCTTTACCTCCTCGAATCTATGACCTCACTCACTCACCCACTCAGTTCAAAATCACAAGCCTTCCAGTTTCTAAGTTACCAGAGATTGATTAAACAAACTTATGAAAGGAACATACATATCTTATGGTAACAGTTTTGAGTGGGTCAAGTCAGGACTTTCACCTGATACTATCCGACCTCTCGCTTGTGTTGTAGCAGTTTTAAAAAAAAAAGAGTGACAGTTTCGAAGGATAAGTTTAGATATGTCAGATTTCTTGTTTTTTTCCTTACGTAAGTCGGTCGGTCCAAGTTCAAAGCTTGTCGGTGCTCGATGGTGGGGGCCATGAAAATTTTAGGCTTAACGTTAAGCCTAACTGTGAAAAGGGTCCACACCACACCACATTCCGATAAGGATTAACTAGGTGGTAATATTTTTTTTTCACTGCACGGATTCAAGATTACGCCAATTTTATCAAAATTTTAAAATTCATGATATCAAGGTCAAAGAACTGTTTACTTAGCATTTTAATTTTATCTTTAGTTGTGAAAATTCTGAACATCATGGGTAACAATCCTGTATAAGTATGATAGACCAGGGATAGATTAAATTTTAGAAGTAGGAATGGAGAACGGGGTTAGTAGTTACTTCAGTATAGAGCCCCTCCCTCCCTCCAACACGTAACGAAAAGTTCAAATTATCTTATTGGCTGCTCACTTAAACCCTACGTTTTGATGACGTCGCTGACGGAGACGGCGAAAAATTAAATACGTAATTTCTTTTTACCTCTGTCGCTATGACCCTCCCGCCTCTTCTTTCATACCTTCCCGTCCCGTGGAAGGGGGTCCGGGACTTTGACGCGCGCAACCAGATATTACTCTGTTCTCTATTCCTACTTCTAAAATTAAATCTATCCCTGCTGGTTCAACGGTTCTTCTGAATTTCTCTGACCTATGATAGGCCCAACGCCACGATATAGCGTGTTGTAATCCCTGGCTAAATTCGATTGGGTATAATTGTTTCGAGCTAGCTCCCTTCCAAATAATCTAATTACTCAGGGGGATGGGGGAACCATGGCGCCGCGCCGCTAGTGAGAGGAAATGATTAGTCCTTGATTAATTAGCTACCCGGGACTTAACGAGGCAATCGGAAACCAATAACTGTATGCCTTCCCCTGCCTCAGTACCTCAAGTTGCAATTACCATCCCCATTCCCAAAACCCTGCTGTATCTACATTTTTATAATTAAATATTTTATTTATTTCTAAATTTCCCTATCTATAATGAATAATTAAGTAAATAATAAAATTAATACAGACATATTTAGAAAATATATAAGCCCGCTCCCCTTTTCCAGTTTGAGGCTTAATTCAAATAATCAAACACTCACGTCATGCGCCTTCATAGATATTTAATCCAATCAAAACAACTCAACCTAATCCTGGCCTAAAAATTACAGGTCAAGGGTTATACGTATCATATCTAGCTGTCTTTCAAATCTGACACAACAAGTTTATTTTAAAATCGGAATAGACCATTGCATAAATTACTTGCAGATATGTTCCTACCATAAGTTTGTTTAATTAATCTCTGGTCATGACAAACTGAAAGGCTTGTAATTTTGAAGTGAGTGAGTGAGTGAGTGAGGTCATAGATTCGAGGAGGTAAAGCGAGGGAGGGGCCTGGTGAGTGAGGGGGCGCTGCTGTCAAATTTGGGCTTAGTAATGCGAACTAAATAGGAGTGCCTAGATGGAATAGGTCCTAGCTGCAAAATTAATTAACCACCACCGAGTGTACTTAGGACTTCAATTGACTCGCTCCCCCTAGTTCTCCTTCTCGAACTAGTTATCTCGAGCTGCTGTAAGTCTCTCAGTTGCATACTTATGGAATATATCACTTATGGAAGGTTTAAATTTAAATAACATCGTGGTTTTAAAATTAAGGGACCACCGTGAATGAATTTAACCTCAATATTTCACCCTTTATTAGTGAGGTACCAGAAAATAACGATATCCTTATAACTAGAACCGTTACAACAAAAAATCAAGTCAAAAAACGCGTCTTGCACTATTTTCTCTCGACGCTAACGAGACCGTCTGTCAACAAACACGTCATCTAAACTAGAGTCATCCAAAAATAAAGATACAATGGCGCGCGGTGGGTCTAGCTAGTCTCGAGGTCTCATTTCGCGCCCAAAAGAATTTTTTTTTCTTTATTTTTTTTATTTCCCGCCAAAAATGTTCCTTTTGAAGAAGGCGCGCGCGCGCTGTGATTTTGAGTGAAGGCTCAGAAGAAGAAACCTCGTGCTTATTTCCCGCATTTTTCTTTCTTTTATTATTATTATTATAACGAGGAGACATTTATTTTGGCGGGAATGAATCAGTATTCATTATCAATTATGTATGACTTTTAACGTCATGAAATACCACACAAGATGGTTTCCCAAATTAAAAAAAATGTTGTTTTTTAAATACCAGAAAATAATTTTAAAAATTTAATGTTTTTAGTATTGATAGGAATACATATAGAGCTAATAGGAATTATTTTGTAGAAAGTTAAACCCATTTTCAATCCCAATGTATCTAGGCGGGATTTATGGGAGGAACTAAACCTTACGTACGCCTATGGAGGAACTCGCGTTGCTACCAACCCAACCAATGAAAAAAATCATAGTTTGAAAGATGCCATCAGAATTATGAGGCACGTGACAGTTCTCAAAAAAAAACCTGCTTTCATAGAAATTAAAAAGGGATCACAAAGATTCCCGTTAACTTTATGCATTGCTGTTATTGACTATAGAAAACTTCAACTAAATTAAGAAATACGGTATTTAAAACAGCTTATGAGTTTAAGGTTACTTAACATTCTTGAAAATCCCAGCTTTATTAATGGAAAATTGTATATAAAATCGGTGCATTTTAAGCTTGCAATATTTTTCTCTAGTCTAGTCTGGCTGGCCCGGACCCGGCCGGGAATGGTCCCGGGAATCAGGGCTCTATTTTTCATTTTTAAGACTTAGAGTAAAGCAGTAACAAAACGGTAGAAAAAGCTAATTTTAAATACGATAAATTTAACCTAATCCCTGCCTTTAATCTCTAGTAAATTCTTAGCGTGAAAAAGGCCTTAACTTTCAGCTCTAGGGGCTAACGATAAAAGAAGGTGTTAAATGACGCGGTTAATCGAAAAAGGCAATTTTTCCTTTCAAAAGCCAGAAACGACAGATTAACTTGAGAGTGATGAAATACGTGGCTATTTAATACTGGACAGTTGGAGTTGACTGTACGAGTATACTTAGCCCTATTTACTCCAGCGTTTAAAAGTCACTGACAACTTAGTCTGTCCAAGATGTTTCTAGGGATTTAAAAGCGAGGCGATTTTAAAGTTTCATTTTAAATTGGTTATTGTCAACATGATATTATTAATACTCTCTATCTCTCTCAAATATCGGCCCCTGGAAATGCGGCATTCCATATATACACTTTAAAATGGATTAAAATTCCATTATGATTAAAAATAAAAATTTTAATTAAATTTTTTGAAATAAAATCAAAGTAAGACTGTAATAGATTAAAAGGATGTGACGTACTAACTGAGCTAACTGAAATCTCTCTACTGAACCCGCTGTATTTCGTTCGATTCTACCACCTTTTTTGTAAACACCAGGGATAAATTTAATTTTAGAAGCAGGAATGAAGTCTAACGGTTAGTATTTACTTCAGTTATTCCGACTCATAGACCACCCAGTATAGATATGCCCCTCCCTCCAACCAACACGTAACGAAAAGTTTAAATTATCTTATTGGCTGCTCGCTTAAACCCTACGTTTTGATGACGTTGCTGACGGAGACAGCGAAAAATTAAGTACGTAATTCCTTTTTTACCTCTGTCACTATGACCCCCGCCTCTTCTTTCAATTCATACCCCCCGTCCCGTGGAAGGGGGTCCGGGACTTTGACGCGCGCCCAGATATTACTCTGTTCTCCATTCCTACTTCTAAAATTAAATCTATCCCTGGTAATTACAAAAATTTTAATTTTAATTCCAATTTCGGGTTGGTGTTAGTTATAGGAGCTTTTCGTGTACCAAACGTTGTCAAAGCTTATTAATTAATTATTCCGTTGAACAGAGAAGGGCGTTGTTATCTCTAAACGGAAACTTGATCCATTTAGGACCCCCCTACCCCTTCCCCTAACTTTCCAACCAAATAATCACTAACCCGAACCGAACTCATTGTGTGTGGGAAAATTCGTGAAAGCGAATGAAAACTCGGAAAATCAACGCGTGATGGGGTTGGTGACATACCCTTCTGTGTGGCGCAATTTTTGCACCCCTTTTTTTGCATAAAACGCGCGCGCTTAGTTGTTAGTAACGATTTTTAAATGTCCGACTGGGCCACCACCTGTCGCCTAGGAAACATGTCACGCGAGAAATAAATGTTTCCCTCCAAAAGTTGTAATTGCGCGCGCCAACTGCTTTGTTTTTAATTTCGTTTATTTGACATAAACATCAAATTGGTTATATTTTAGTGTAAAGGCCCATTCAGACTACAGAGTAAAAACTTACGTTAATTTCGTGGCGTCGGTACGTTCATTTCCCCGTTCAGAAGCAGACGACAGAGCAGACGACTCTAAACGAGGGAGGTATGGTGAATTGTTTTTGAACCAAGGCTTTTGAATATTGAAATAGCCGAACATTCAAAATGACAAATGCAGCGCCCTAAAACTTTTCATATATCGTCTGCTAAAGCATATGGCTGACTTTGTTAAGGCATGATCGAGTGAGCTATGGATAAATAAAAGGTGCTAACAAGGTGGCGCCATCTAACGACACTGCCCGACAAAACTAGTTGAAAATTCAAATTTTCAAACTAAAACCCGCGAATGTTTTACGTAACTGCTGACACGTGTGTCTAATTTAGCCAGTAAAGCTACTACACCCGAGATGAACGTACGATTTTAGTCTGCAGTCTGAAGAGGCATTTAATCAATGGAATTATTGGGACCCACTTTTCGATTTATTTTTTATTTTAAATTGTAATTTGTTAGCTTTAGTAATTAGCGCTTTTAAAGGGGGAATTAAATCTTGTCAACCGTGCAAGTTATTGACACTTTCATAATGAATAGAATAGAATAGAAACGAAGCAACTGGACAATCTCTCAAAAGTTTCTAATTAAAACCGAAACTAACCCAAAATCGGATCAAACATTTCTAATTTCCCTTCCTAAATGTCTCCTATGTCTTTCAAAGATATAATAACTTTTGTGACAGTTTGAATTAATTCTAGAAAATATACAGGGTGTAAATCCATTCCAAAAATAGGTCCTGGGTAATTATAGTTTAAAATTTAAATTGAAGAAAAGTTTTCAAAGGCATTGAAATACTGAACTAAAATTCGACTACTGAATTCACTCTGTTTCACTCAACTAACCAGGGATTATGAAAATGGTATTGGAAAATTGGGCTTACCCTTTTCAGTAGGCGGTATGTGTCCCGTTACCGTTATTGTCCCGTGTCTAAAATGCCAAAGGACACGACGACGACGACGAAGCTGTCCTTTCAAGCGTATCAAATGGCAGGAGGCGTTGGAATTGTTGGACACTCGGCAAATCATTCTGAATTTTGGACACGGTTCAAGGAACAATTATAGAACTGCACCCTTTGTTATATCTGAACGTTTTAAATATATAAAAAAATACCTGCAATTAAATAAAAATAATATAAATTAGATGCGTATTTAATAATATTTAAAATGAAAGTAAGATATTAACTAAAAAAAACTCCTAAAATATTTAAACGATTTCCTTCCATTTATAATAAAGTTAATTTGAAAGTGTTATTGTTCGAGGTGTCTAGCAATACGTTAACTTATCAAATTTTTACAGGCGTTTTAAGGAAAACTTCAACGTTTTGTTCGACACCTCTAATATTAAACAGCAGCTTGCGAGAAATATATAATAATTTGAATAGTTTCAACTTGTAAAGTTAGGAATACATATAAATAATAGGAATAATTTTTCATTTTCACTTAACATATCTAGGGCGGATTAGGTGGTGGGAGGAGCTAGCTAGACTATGACGAATTTTACCCTAGCGAATTAGTAATCTATCTCACTGCACCTTGCGTGGACTTACGTGCCTAGGAACTGGCGTTTCTACCCAACCAACCAATGAAAAAAAATACAGATAGAAAGACGCCATCAGAATTAAGAGGCGTGACGATGGGGTAGTAAGTTCTCAAGCCCCTCCCACAAAACCCACCGCATAGAAATTAATATGGGGTCGCAATGATTCCTAGTATCTTTATGTATTCCTGGCTTTAAAACCTATTATAAAACTATGAAGTATGAACCATTGTTAAAACGAATAGGTAGGTCTATTACGTGAAAGTAATTTTCGACTATTTTGCATTGTGTATTTTATTTCTTCATTCATTGTTTAATTAATTGCACTTAATTAGGAGTAAGTATATTTAATTCCAATTTGAAATAATTTTATATTAAAAAAAATTTGATAAATTCTCATCCTGTTGTCTATGATTTAAAATCTGATTGTTTTATTTAAATTGCTATTAAAATAATTAAATTGGAATTTTGGTTATTTTGATTTTTCTTTGAAAGTTCTTGGTAATAATAAATAGTGTTCAAAACGACCCATTTAATAGAGGGGAAAGGCTAAACACGCTTAACTTAACACTAACCGTTCCCCTATTTTGCTTTATTACCAAATAAACCGTGAACATACCATGAGAAAACAAACAGACAGTCTTAAAGAAGAAACGAAACTTAAAATTTCGAAATTTTGTATCAACTAAACCTCATACTAAATTCAAATCTATAAGATTACCTTTAAACGCCTGCAGACTTATCAGATTCACCCTGTATGTGGGCCTATGCTTGTTTTATTTCTTGGTAAGGCCTAACAATTTGTTGTTTGAGAAAATACCTGATCAATATGAGAAGACATTGTTTGCTAACCAACAGATGAGATCTTTAATACACTAACGGCAGATTCTAGCTTTAATAGTGTTACGGTTTTACTGCGGTTGCCATTAGGGTTTAAAAGTAAAAAAGGCTGACGTCTGCGTATAGTATTTTAGATTGCAATTCCAAGAAATTGCAATTTTAGACTCAATTACTTTCGTATATATCGATTGATTCGATCGGATAAGAATATAATGAGATATTGGTTTAACTACATACCTAAGGATTTCCTGGAAAAATAGGTATTTTTAACCATATATTGGTAAAAACTATTAACATTATTATTTAAAAACATCGTATGAAGTATAAAATTAACAATTAAAAGCGCAGTTTTGTCAAAATTATAAGAATAAATTAAATATTCCATGACTTTCCAGGAGTTCAAGGTACATTTTAACCCAATATTACAAAACTATTAACAATATTATTTAAAGTTAACCACAATTAAACGCGCATATTTATCAAATTATAGGTATAAATCAAATCTTCCATGACTTTCCAGGAGTTCAATGTATATTTTAACTCCTGCACGCGAGGAACTTCTAGTATTTTAACAGCCTTGAACCCACAATTTAAAAATAAATTTAAACCTCTTAAATACCCAACAGTTAATTTCCTCAGTTGATTGCCCAAGGCTTAACAATATAAATCCTCATTGCAAAGTTGCAATTCAACAAAAATATATAACTTTCATTCAAACAGCTGGTGTTCTTCCGAGAGACACCTGGCACCTGAATCTAGCAGAACCTCCCGCGCAATATGGTTAAAAAAAAGGGCAATTTCATTTTACATCGCGAGCTAATTGTCTCCCGCCTCAATTCCATATAAAAATAATAGCGTTATCAAAGGCGGGGAAAACGTAGCTCGTACCTTCAATCGAAATAGCCCCTTACATAAATATCTATCCTTATTATGAATGACTAAACGCATCAATAAGCAATAGACTTTTATTCCCCTCCACTAAAAATATATAAAAAGAATTTAAAATGTTAGAGCAGACAAAATAAAACAGGCTATGGATAATTGTTATGGGTTAGCGTCAAGTGTAACGTCTGTCCAAATTTCCTATCCACGATTTTCGGTGTTCCCTGGCTTTAAATATTTTTAGGGTTAGTAATTAATTGTAGTTTTAATTAGGACCTGAGGAATTTTTAATTAAAATTTCAACTAAAATTAACGAGGGAAGTTTTAAAGACGACTTTTAATTAATTATAGTTTCAAAAGAATTGTAATAAAAGAAGCCCCAATAAATTATACCGAAAAGAATTCCAAAAATTTCACGTATATAAATTTTGGCGCCTACTTTATCTGGCGCCATCTATTATAAAACAGTGAAAACTATATGTAATTAACTAATAAAGTAAGCGCTAGATGGTGTCGAATAATTTGCATCGTCCGCTACATCATTTTCAATATTTTTAACCAAGGCTTAAAGCTTATTACCGTATTTTTCATAGTTTTAACTAATTAAACTTAAACTATATGTATGTTATAACTCGTACTAATTATAAAATGTTATAATTATATAATATTCAAAGTTATTAAGCCAAGACAAGGATGAAATGATAAATAATATTTACCAGAGTCAATGTAAAAGCCGGATTCTTCTAGGTGAACTTTATATGGGAGGGGAGGGTAAAAACCTTGACTAAAAACAGTCACACTACCGCCATCTATGTCGTGACTTCTAAAACAATTTATTCTTTTGTAAGATTAGGCTTAGGTATCGATGCCTTTAAAAACTTCTATTTTCGTAAATAAATTGGTTTTAACTTGAATTTTGATATATTGTGGTTATGTTTTATAATAAATAGGTTTTAAAAAAACTGTTTTCGTAATTTTTGGCCACATATTTCCTTCTTAACTTATAAAATATCGCTAAATCTAAAGCTCCGAGGAAGTAACGTGTAAAAATGTTATCATAAACATACTCGTTCCTTATTGGCTGAGCGGCTAACCCAGGATCAGAGCCACCTATAAGCGGGAGGTCAGAAAATCGCGCAATTCGACGAGAAAGCGCTAAAGTAGTCCATCGATCTCTATAAAGAAACCTTTAAACCGCGCTAATTATAAAATTAATTGAACTAATTTTCGGTTTTAGTTGTGGTTAAAGAACCCTAATTTCCTCTATGAAATTTTCGCGGTAGGTGTAAACATTCTTTAAGTCATTTAAAGCTGTGCAAAGGGACTCAATTTGGTCGCTAAGCCTCGGCCATTGGCTTTATCCCAAAGGCCCTAACCGCTAGGCCTAACGACGTAAGTCTGAAGTTTTACATAATGTTTTTATCACTTGAATCATTGCAATACTAATAAGAAAATCATTTATAAATTATTTATAGGATTGTGGACAAATTTGGGATAGAACTATGCTGTTATAGTTGTCATAATACAAATAATTTAGCCTAACAAGTAACAATGACTCAGCAATAATTTGTAAGCGACCGCAGCGCCACCATATCCCGTTTGTGGTACGTTAAAACTTTAATTATCTTATTAATAAACTTATGATATCAGTTAATTTCATCTTAATTGTGATCCTAAACACTGAATGAACCAGTATACTCAGTTACATATCCTCTAAACCTGCTGATTTAATAACAATAAAACTAATACAATACCATTATAGTAACCTAGTGGTCAACACATGTAAACATGAACAAGGCTTAGCTAATTTTTTTCAGTCTGCATTAAGCCTAAATCACACTAATTAGGCTTAAGTCGTAATTTACCCTTATGTAGTATAAATATGGGTTTGTGTATAGTGTAGCTTACTCTATGGGCAAGGCTTAGTTAATTTTTAAAACCATGATTACAGCGTGATTACGCAATCATTACGTCATATAATTAACATTTAATTATAACTACGGAACGCAATTAGGTTAGATGTGACCAAAATTAAGTGTAATTAAGTTTAATGTTAAAATTACGGCAAAATTTATGGTAAAACAGCGTTTTCACAGCGTGTTCCTTATGCAGTTGAGATTTTTTTCCCGTTAAGTCCTTAGCTAGGGACTCCTAGCGGGGACAGTTTTTGGCGCCATTTTTGAAAAGTTGTATCAACCTTTTGAGATAGCGATAGGAAAGGTAGGACCCCGCCTTTGTGAATACATTAATATTTCCCGCCTTTCATAGTGCTATCTCAAAATCCTGAAATTAATTAAAAAAATAAAACATTAATAACAAATTAATAGAATTTAAGCCGACTTAAATGAAATTAAATTTAAACTAAGCTTATATGAGAAAATAAAATACCATGTTGAAATAAAAATTACGTTCCCTGAAATTATTTCTTTACACAAAATTTGTAATAAATGAAAATGAATTAATTAATTAATTTAATTAATTAATGAATTTTTCTAATTAATTAATTTATTTAATTAACAGAAAATTGAAATTAATCATGGAGGAAATGCCGCTAATTAAAATAAAGCAGGAACCTCCAGATTATGATGAAAATATTACCGATAATGGAGAATATGAAAATACACCAAAGTAATTATTTAATATTAATAAAAATAATATTCTAATTAAAAAACCTTGCCCTCACCCCCCCCCCCCCCAAATTTATCCGCCATAAAAACAAACCCACTTAATAAAACCATAAGTTTATAAGATATATTCCATAAGTCTATCACTACCTATACTTGTACTAAGCCTTAGACAGACGTCACTTTAGGGCGAATCTATGACGTCACGTTATGACAAGCCCGTGACAAACTTATGGAAGGAACATATCTTATGAACTTATGATAAAACCCATTACTAAGACCTATTTTGATGAATTTGAATGCTAGAATAATTTAATTTTAATGATAGTTAAGTTATTTATTATTTCAACTTCAAAAGTATTAATTAATAATTTTTATTAATTGTTATAAAACATTTTAAGACTTTTAAAGATGACCTCCCACCCCCCCAAAAAAAACCCAATAAAACCCGGCGTGCTGGGGGTTTGTTTTTTAAATAAAACCCTTTTTTATATTATTTTAACCGTGAATAAAATCCCTCATAATTAAA
The DNA here is from genome assembly GCA_019434445.1 of Phalangium opilio. NCBI lineage: Eukaryota > Metazoa > Arthropoda > Arachnida > Opiliones > Phalangiidae > Phalangium > Phalangium opilio. The sequence goes on from JAEQBA010002141.1 coordinate 45,044, forward strand.
ATTATAATTAATTATTCTAAAACACCCATTTAATTAAAATTATAACTAATTAACCTAAAACTCCCACCCCCAAAAAACCCCAATAAACCCGTTTTTTAAATAACCCTTTTTATTTTAACCCTGAATAAAATCCCTCATAATTAAAATTACAATTAATTATTCTAAAACACCCATTTAATTAACAATTACAACTAATTAATCTAAAACACCCAATCATATATTTAATTACAATAAAACGCAGCAACCACCACGTTGTTGAAGCAGTTCCCACCATGTTACTCCAAGTCCAATACATCCAACAAGAACAGAACGTATTCAAAGTATTGGTCCCTCAATCTACCATTAGCCTTAAAGACAACCAACGCTGTACGTCTCAAACAAACCACCCAAACCACCCAAACCAAAACCAAAACACGGACAGAAAACCCTCATTTGAAAGCGGAAACGAAATAGGGGGTCTTGATTCGTTACAAGGATTAAAACCGGTTATTTGTCAAATACAAGAAGCCAAAAGCTTCGAAAAACAATTTCAAGATGAATCTCCGGTTTTAACAACATTTTCCAACTTATCAAGTCAATTTAAAACGGTTAAATCGGTTGTTAAATTACCTGTTGGGTTAGATAGTGCTATGGGTGCGACTAAAAAGGTATCTTCATCTACATCAACGCAAATTAAACCCCAATTGCAACCGCAATCGCAACCGCAGCAGCGGCGGCAACCTTTGAACTCGGTTCCAACCCCCGATTCCAAATCTCAAAATAGCCTTGACGCTCAACCGCCAATTTTAACCGCTGAAAAACCAACCGAACTCGCGTCAACAACCGCAACAACACCAGCAACGAATCCCGGCATCGGTATCAGTATCCCTAAACCGTCTCTGTCCCCGCCACCAACATTGGTACCAATGAAACCAATTCCTTACCCAACCGCGTTATTAAAAGCCGCCCCTCGACCAGTTAACCCGGTTGTTGAACGTCCATTACCAAGTTTGACCCCTCCTATTGTCCCCCAAGTTATGGAAGACGTAAAACCAAACGTTGAGGAATTAGCCAGACTCTTAAGTTTGGAATCCGCCATTAAACACGACGATATTACGTCATCCGATATGGCCGCCATTAAAAATAATTCCAGGATTATTAGTAGCAGTAGCAGTAGCAGTAGTAGTAGTGAATCGGAGGATGAAACTGATAGCTCGTCATCAAGTTCGTCATCGGATGATGATAATAAAACTCAACTTGGAAATACGTTTTTATCGATGCTTAAAATTAATTGCAAGAAAAAAGGCAATGCCGGCAATAACGAAGACGATAAAACGTTAATAAGGAAACAAATAAGTTCAAACAACTCCTTAGACTCGTCTACTTGTAAGGATGACGTCGAAAATAGACCACCAATGACAACCACGTCCCCAAATGAAAACATATCCCAAAATAAACTAATTAAAACATCACCAAAGTCTAACGAACAACAAAGTCCCTCAATTTAACCAAATTCCAGGACTGCAACACCCGAGGTACCCTCTGAAAAAGTACCCTCTGAACACCCTTTAGATACCACCCAATCATCTTCGGAAATACCCGAAACTCCGATGGAGATTGAACAACCCGAACCTCGTAAAAGACACGACGCCTATCATAATCTAAGACCCCAAAGAGGTCTCCCAATATGGGCGCAATTAAAACGCAATAAACGCAAGGATAAACCACCCCCCGTACCACGGGTACCAAGGGTCAAGGTTCCTAAACCACCACCTAAACCGAGAGCTCCGCGAATTCCGAAACCACCCGCTGAAAAAAAGAAACAATCAAATACGTTGCCAACACCCGTAGTACCTGTACTATCAAACCAGCCGAAATCGCAGCAACCAAGGCCTAAAATAACCGCAACTGCAACTGATCAATGCGCGCGCGTTCTACTAAACGCGAAATCAGACGCGATTAAGTTATCGAATACCAGAATTACTCAGAAAAAACCGTTCCCTCATATTAATTCCGCAAGTACTTCCGGTGGTACTTCGACCTTATCGCGAGAAGGTAACAACGAGACATCAACGCAATCCGATGATGACGAGGATGAGGATGAAGACAGTAGTTCCAGTAGCAGCAGTGACGAAGACGAGTACTTGGATGAAGTCATGAACTTTCATACCTTAACTGTTTACGATCCCAGAAGAAAACCTACCTTTGAGGAACATTTAAAACCTCCGCCAACTAAAAAGGCACCTGCTAAGAAAAAGGACCCTCCTGTCCGCGATTTTAACTACACAATACGTCACGATGACCCTTTAAGTCCTGAGGAAACATTTCAACGAAATTTCGGTCGTAATTGGGTCGATTTTGATCGTAGTATGTCCGGAAGTAACATTGATGATTCGTCATCATCTAGTTCCTCGAAAAATTCAACTTCCTCCGCTTCAAAGAATACCACCACCACCACCACCACTACTACTACTCCCCCTGCAACTACAACTGCAACTGCAACAACAACCGCAATTCCGCGATTGGACACGGATACTTTAACGCAATTACTGGATAAACGGAAACCAGTTGAAAAAATTGCGAAAGCTCCTGCGAAAAAATACGAAATTCCGGATAAACCTCCGCCATTGGAGTTACCAACTTGCGAGGAAATTGTAATTACGGCGCCGATTTACGATTATCGTATCGAACGTACGGATGACTTCCTTTTTAGGAATAAGGATAAACCAGTTGATAAACCGCATGAAAAACGTAAAAGACATCGACCCAAACATCACTTCGATAGACGCATCGATAATTTGGTTAAAAGTAGCGAAACTTCGGAAGATACGACCAGTAACGATAGCGCGGGTTTATTCAGCGATAAAAATAAAACAGCAGCTGCTAAAAACGCAATTGCCAGTCCGACAACTAAGTTATCGACGGCGCAAAGTTTATTGCAACTTGCTGAAAGTTTAGCAACTTCGTCCAAAAATAGCAGCGGTTCCTCGAGTAAAGTTAACGCCGCCGCGGCCAAAATAATCGAGGCCAAGAAACCGATTCAACCCAAACGTCCACCGATCTACGCCCCCAAACCCACGGATCCTAAAGAAACCTCAACGAAACCGAGTGCGACAACCACAAATGATAAAACTGCAACCCCAACCTCAACCACCTCGAATGATAAACCAGGATACCAAAAATTCAAGTTCACAACATCGGAGATCATAAATAAAGATGGTAAACGTGAAGTGACCATTGTAATACCTCAAGATTGTTTTCAAATGAAGGATGGACAGATTGTGGTGCCTAAAGACTTCTTAATGCCTTACTTGTCAAAGGGTGGGCAAGTTAAGTTGATGTTTCAAGGGACGCCTAACGCTGATGGTAAGACGCAAACCACGACATCAGCCACTGTTGGGCCAACTGGACCGTCGGCAACGTTTCAAGCAGCGGAAGTTGCGCCTGTTATGAAGCAACCCGTAGTTCCGCCCGCTGTGAAGCCACCAGTTGTTGCGCCCGTTTTGAAGCAACCAGTAGTTGCACCCGTTTTGAAGCAACAAGTTGTTGCGCCCGTTGTGAAGCAAACAGTTGTTGCACCCGTTTCAAAGCAACCCATAGTCCCGCCAATTTTGAAACAACCAGTTGTTGCAACTAAACCCGCTATCTTATCGCAACCTGGGACCAAAACTGTTGTTATGACTTCGAAATCTTCAACTGTTCAAGTAGTTAAACCACTTTATGGTAAAACTGCCAAAACAACCACCCCAGCTGCTGTTGTTACGACCAATACAACTTTGAATGCACCTAAAGTTGCTACTAGCAACACTCCCGGGACACCGGTAACAACGACAATAATGCTGAACAATCCGTCTACCACAAAAATTATAAAAACTCCTAACAACCCTGTTGGTACATCAGTTGCAAATAATGCAATTACCATGCTTGGTCAAAAACCGATACTTCAGTTGTTGCAAGAAGCCTTAAAGACGCAACAAGGCAAACCTGGACAACCGATTAAGTTAATGATACCCAAAAACCAACTTAGTGGCAACGAAGGATTGCAGAATAAGTTGACAAAAGCGTCGCAATTGCTTACAACGATGGCTTCAAATATCGCTAAGGTTCATAAACCAAAACCTAGGAACCCCATTTTAAACTCACCACCATCAACGTCCAGGACAGAACCATTGTTCTCAAATTTACATTTGGACGCTTTTAAACCCAAGATTGTAATGAGAGCTCAACCTGTTGCGCCTACCATCGTCAAAGTACCTTCTAATTCCGCTACAAGTACGTCTCCAACTTCTTCTACCACTACATCAACACCCAAAACTGTTCCAGCAAGTTCTGCACCAGTAAAAAAATCTCTGGTACTCAACGCCGCCGATTTGGAAAAGTTTTCAAAGAGTCCCACTGGGACAATTACTATTAACAATCCGTCAAATATCGCGGGTCCTTTGATAATGACGTCGAAAGGACAAAGATTTCTGTTGATACCACAAACATCAGCGCCTGGTAAGGGTAAGACTGACGCAAAGGATCCTAAAGTGACGACTAAACCAGCAGCAGCGGTTGCAAAACCCATTGTGGTACAAGGTCCAAAACCAAACCCACCACCGACTAACCCTAAAACCTCAATTAAGTATGAAATGAAGAACCCTCCACCACCGAAAGTTCAAGTTGCGGAACAACTTAAAAGCGTTCTCAAATCAAAACCGGAACCCCAACGACAAAAAATTATTTACGTTCAACAACCCCAACCCCAACAAACACAACAACAATTTGTGATTCAACAGCAACAACCCCAACCCCAACAAACACAACAACAATTTGTGATTCAACAGCAACAACCCCAACCCCAACAAACACAACAACAATTTGTGATTCAACAGCAACAACCCCAACCCCAACAAACCCAACAACAATTTGTGATTCAACAGCAACCACCCCAAGAAATTGTCTACCAACAATTGGTTGATGTTGTTCAAGATACGAAGGTTGAACCACCAAACCCTCCCGTGACGCAACAAATAATTGAAGATGAATTTGGAAGACAGTACCTTTATGAAGGCGGTGGAGAAGGACTGTTTTTTAACCCAATTACTCAACAAATGATGTTTGATCCTTCTAATTATAAATTAATTAATCAACCTGCGCAAGAAAATGCCTTGCAAGATGGTATGGTTCAGGAGGGAATTACGCAGCAAGGTTTAATCCAGGAAACGGTGGTGCAAGATGGAATGGTTCATGAAAATATTTTGCAACAATCTATGGAGCAAAATGCTATTGTGCAAGATTTTATGGGACAAAATGAAACGGTGCAAGAATCTATGGGACAAAATGAAACGGTACAAGAGTCTATTGGTCAAAATGTCACTGCACAAGACACTACTGTTGAAGAACCAATGGAACAAGGTACCCAACAAGAAACCACGTTACCTAACCCCATGATGCAACTGGGTGGTTTGGCTGTTCTTCAAGCAGCAGTAGACCAGCAATTGATGGAAGAAGAATTAGCCGAACAGTTACTGCAAATGAATAATATGGCTACCAACGACGCCCCACAGTTTGATCAGCAAGTCATTCACGAAACCGTGGACCATTTGCAAACGCTGGTTGATCAACCCTTATTTCAAGATAATATCAACACTGTTGAGTCCTCCTCAGTCAATCAAGTACTTGAGGAACAGTTGCAACAACAACAAACTGTTGATGAAGTAAAACCTCAAAGTACTAATGAGGAATTGTTGGAGCACGAAAAATCTCAAGAGGTGCAACCTGGTATTGTTGAAGTCTCTCAACATGAACAGGTAGAGCAATTGCCTCAACCGCAAGAACAAATTCAAACTAAAGGAATTGAGGAAGAAAGTACCTTACTGTTGGACGAAACTCAAAATCAGGAAGAGGCAATTGTCGACCATCATTTATTGCAACTTTATCAAGAACAGGCTGACACGGAACCCTTAATTGATGAAAACCAATATATTACCCAGGATCAGGGGCTTCCCGAGCAATTACTGCAAGAAGACTCGCAACAGCAAGCAATGAACGAAGAAACCTCTCTCCAAGAGCAACAACTTGCAGAAGAAAATTTGACTCTTGCTCAACCAGACCATGAATTGCTGCAACATGAACAAGATCATACCATTCATGAGGAAGTACAAACTAGTACTGAACAAGTAGTTCAAAATGACCAGGAATTGTTGCAACAAGTTGCAGACAATCAGTCGCTTCAGGGGCAATTGACTTTAGAGCAATCTAATGAAGTACAAGTAGTCACGGATCTACCATTAAACGAAAATGAAACGTTGCAGGGACAAGACCCTAACGAATTATTGCAGCAAGAACTACCAGCAGAGGAACCCAAGCTAATGTTAAACCAGGAACAATTATTGCAAGAGCAAGTCAATGAAAACATCTTACAGCAACATCAACAACTGACCAATAACAACCAACTCTTGCAGGAGCAAACTAACCAAGAACAGTTATTACAAGAGCACTCTAACCAAGAACTATACCACCAAACTGAGCAAGTCGAACTTGCCGACAAACAACAGGTGCAAAATCAACTTATTCAAGACCCAAACACTCAACAACTGTTGCCGGAACAATTACTTCAACACTTCCAAGAATCTGCAACTGGAATTGAAATTCCGCAAGACCAACTAATGGTCCAACAAGACTATTTCCAAGGACAAATCGTTGACGAATCAGGCAACGAACAACTATTCTACTTGGACGACGGAACCCAAATAACCGCGGAAATGTACCGACAACTTGTAGGTGACCAATTCATATACCAAGAAGGCCTTATTGACGATGGACACGTCGATACGATACAACTACATGAAAATCTAGTCCAAGAAAGTCTACCACAATATAATATGGCTGCCGTTAGCCATGACATGAAGCTGCAACCGGAAATGGTTCAACAAACGCTGGTACTCGAAAACGAACCCCAATTACCCATGTCCCAGGACATGGCTGTCCAGGATATCCCTCAAATAAACCAAGAAATGGCGGATATTTATAAAGAATTAGAAATACCCATGGAAAACTTGGTTGAAACTCAAACTAATGAACAATCGCAACAAGACCAAATGAATTTCATCAATTCTTTCATACAGGACAATACCCAGATATTGGACAATGGTCAGTTTAATGATATGCTTCAGTTTAATCAATTTGAAATAACTTCTTCGACAACGGAAAATGTAGATATAAAAACTCTTAAGAGAAAATCTAACGATGATAGTGACCAACCACCGGTTAAAAAATCGCTATTAGATGGTTTAATAATAAAAAATCCTAGTAGTGACTCTATAGGCTTCCCATTGGTTAATAATAAACCAATAAGAACTTATTTATCTAATGGTGATGCGGACGTTTCAAGTGAATCTTTGAAAAACCAAGGTACAAAAGACTTTCAACAGTTAATTGGTAGTTTACCCAATGCCTTAGAAAATCAACCATCACCCACTGCTAGTACGAACGTTGCATTAGCTTACCTTAATTTCTTCTTCTTGAACAACCCCCAAAATTTTCATTTATTTTTATTTTAAGTTGTGAATCGCGATTATTTAAAAGTTATATTGTAAAATAAATTCACTTACCAGTTGTCAACTTTGTGTATATTCCGCTTTAAACCATCAAAATCATCAGTTACCAACAAGGGTTAGGCTTAACGACGTATCCAAGAAATTGCTAAGCCTAACGTCTTCAAAATTCATTATGTGTATCCATAAAATCCATGAAATATCGGCACATTTTTGTATGAAAATTTGATGAATTATATGTAATAAACTTATTATCAAACGTTATATTTATTATTTTGTTAAAATTAAACTTAAAAACTTAAATATTCTTTTGTTAAACTGGAGAAAACGCGAGCTTACGCAGACCGAACTTTCAGGACGAAGTTGAAATGGCCAAACCGGAAGTAAGTGCAATTTTGTTTTAACCTATCGGGCGAAACTAGAAGCTTGCTGTTTTCTAATTGCCATTAAAAATAAGTCGTTCAAATTCTCTAATTGTCTGGGTTGAACGCTAAGAGGCCTGGAAACTCTTCTACATAGCGTTAAATCTATGAAAATACGGTAAAAATATTTGAAATACGCAGATATTAGGCCTAGTAGTAGGTGGGAATTCTCAAGCTTATGTTCAGCGCGGCTGCGAGAAATTTGGCGGGAATTTAAAAGTGGTGTTAGACATAAGTCAAAGGCTGCCGAGGCTTATCAAAATAGTGGTTAAAACATAAGAGAATTATAAATTTACCTGTAGATTTTTTCCTAGCGACCATACTAGGTTCAGAAGAAACTATAACAGGTTCAGGACCACCCTGGTATAAACCATTGAACCCCATATATGGTATGATAACCATAGCAACAAGTTGCTCAAATAAAAGTTTATTCTTATTGGGCGGAAATACGTCATTAACGTTCTGTAAGACCAATAGCATATGCTTTATGGAAGGATTAACAGCGGATTGAATATTGGTCAATGCAACTGTAACCATGGAAACCATATAATAATTAGGCTTATCATTTTAAAAAAGCAAAGGCTTAGGTAGAATGGCGCAATTACCATCTAATTTAACTTTTAAGGCAACAACATCTCGGAATGCAAGTAATGCCGTAGCTCTAATAGCCTGGGCCCTTTTGGTCTAAGATTAGTTTAATATTAAATTTAATTAAATTTAATTAAATCTAATTAAAATCAAATTAAGTCTTACTTTAACTGGGTACATTATAGCTTCCATATAGGGTAAAATTTTAGTAAAAAACGTATCCCAAGTTTCACCTAACACTTTTAAAAGTTCTTCGCCTAAAACCGTATTAATTTAAATTTAATTCAATTCAATTAAAGTTAATTAATTAATTAATTAATTAAAATTAAAAACAAACCGTTATGTTTCTTGACCTCTTCCCTAAGTATAATCATACCTTTAGTTAAAAGCTCTTGCTGCCAAAAAAAATAATAATAATAATAAAATTAATTACTCAAAAAGATAATTATGTTTAATTTAATTTAATCTCATACTTTATAATAATCATAAAGAAATGGTCCTGTTTTGGACTCCAATAATTTCCTAATATTCTTATGCAAAATTGTTAATTCCCCTGGCGCTAATGACGGCTCAGAATGTCGAAACAAATCCAAAATACATCTTTGCAAACTTAAGTTAAAACCCAAAACACTTATCCTCAGCGCCAGTACTTAACGGGGACAAGTAAGTACTTATTTACATACTTATTCCAATCTTCCCCACGTCCGGCAGCTCGTACCTGTTGATAATTACTAGTTACTGGTAATGTCTGCGTGTGGGACACTTGTCTACAAGGTGATGTCCTTCCGGGTGATCTTCTTGACCTTGAGGCGTCGAGATCAACTTCACTGTACTCTGGCACCCTTTGTAACGTATGACTGTTTCGAAGGTAAGATGGGCCCCCGCCAGTGGACACACTCAAACTTTGTACTAAACCTAAATTCGGGTATATTTGAGCCGAGCTTATACTGGGTGGTAAGAACGGTTTCTTCCAAGCAGCCATTTTCTCTAAAAATAAATAAATATACCACAAGACAACTGCTTCAGTTCTGTGTGGACGTCTTTACTGTATATTTTAATATAAACACAATTATCAGGGGTTCATGATGTACTTGTTACTTCAAATTATAATCGAAAATAAGATAAGATAAACAATATCAATTCTACTCAAGGTTAACTAACACACACTATGATTATAGTGTGAGTATTGTATAGCGTAGTGTTTGCAGAATAAACCATTTCGTAATGAATTATATCAGGAATACATACAGCTACTAAGAATCATTGCGTCCCATGTTAATTTCTATGAATTCGGGTTTGGTGGGTATAACGGGCTTGAGAACTTACCATCCCTCCGTCACGCGCCTCATAATTCTCTTGTTTCATTGGTTGGGTAGCAGCGCAAGGTGCAACAGGCGCAGCGAGATAGATTATTTTAGTTCGCCAGGTTGAAATTCGTCATACGTAATGATTACTCTAGCTAGCTCCTCCCACAATATCCGCCTAGATACGTTGAGGGAAAATGAATGGCTACACAGTGATTAATAGTACGACTTTATGTATTCCGCGTTATAGATACATTCTCATTGTTACCAATAATGAAAATTAATGGGTAATTACTAGGTACAGGTGTGAATGACTTGCCTGAATGAACTGACGCTTCAAAAATGGAGTTCGCGATGTTAATTAGGACCAAGTGAAAATTTCCGACTGACGTTATGAACCGTATAATTCGTATTAAGGATAAATAATCTTTTTTTTAATAAATTATCTTTAAGTGAATAAAGATAAGATAATGAAGAAAAACGTTCTTGAGACAAGAGCTTAAGTTGGTTTATCCTTGCATGATTTTAAAGGGAAAGGCCAATTGACAGCGAGTAGCGTTTTATAAAGGTCAACTGGGGTCAGCCCGAAATTTATTTAAATATTCAGCTCAAAGAAATATTTATAAAATTATTGAATTACCGAATTATCTTAAATGGAATATTTCTTCTTAAAAAAAATTTCTTAATTTTATTTTAAATATTAGAATTTAATTACTTACGTTTGAATAACTTCTTAACTGAATTCATCTCTTATAGTCCTCAAGTTCAAACTCCGAGAAAAAACGAAGTGTTTCATTTGAAATCAGGAGAAATAAATTCAAAATTCAAGGAACTGACTTTGAAGACTTGTATTTCAACTCATCCGTTTTAAAACCTCTGAAAATCGGTCTGACAAACCGCCTACACAATAGGCCTAGCAGTTAAACAATGCCGACCCAACATAACCAACCCACAATGCATCGCTAATTAAAAATAAATGACATTGCAAAAAATAAATGTTGAAGTTTTGTTGTATAACAATTAGTTAAAGTCAATATTAAAAAAATATATTTTATAATATACTTTCTCTTTTTATATTCTAACAAAACGACATATCTCAAATTTGAAATCTACATGACAATATTTACATAACATAACATAAAGACAGCCCCTATCATACCCGGAAACAGCGATACAACACACTTTCAAGATAACTCTCAAATCTTTACAATATTTACAACATAAAAATGGACAACTTAACCTAAACATGTCATAACACCCTACGACTAACTTTGTTAAATACTGACTTAAGACAGTCAGTTTAAAATATACCATGAAACATGACACCAGTGAAAGTCTTTGAGATACCAGTAGACAAGTCCTGTTGAGTCCTGACAGTTCCATACTTGTACCATAGCAAGTACTATAAGGATATATTGAAATTTGTACTTGATTTTAAGCTCAAAGTCAGGTTAAGTTTAACAGCGAATTGCGTACTGGTTTTATAATAGAACAACGGTGTTAAGTTAAACTGTCGTGAAATATATGGATCATGGATATTTAGTCGTATTTCGGTCTATTTTTTACCCAATAACAGATAAGCCCCTTAAGTAGAAGTGGATTAACACGCAGTGAAAGACGTATATCCTATTACAAAACCCGTAAACTTTAAAAGAAAACTCCAATGTCGTGATTACTTCTAGTTAATAAACCTCTGACCCCTATATGGACCCCCTTTTTGATATATTTAGATGTACTTACTGTTCAGAGTGAGAAAAATTCAGTTACTAAAATGTCTTTGGTGATGGTACTAAAGCGGCTCTCATAAAATAACATGGATTTTAAACTTGTCATTCGTGTTTTGATAATTTTTTGTAATTTAAATTGTATTTACAATTTGAGTTAAGTCCCATTTGTTTCATTTTGGTTTTAATTTAATTACTAATGGGTTTAAATTAATTATATGAATTTAGGTATTACGCAAGAATCATTAGCTCAATCTATAAACGAAACTTCAGAGTTAAGGGACAATATTCATGGTGAATTGTTCGAACTCAAAATTGAAGTAAGTTTGTCTTTGGAATAAGAAAAATTTTCAAATTCTTTTCACTGACAATTTTCTTACATTGAAGAAAACAATACTGATTGAAAACATTGACAAACTGATATCAGCTTGTAACTTACGTGTATGTCACGAAGGTACTCGAATTTACCTTTCAGATGAGTCATGGATTAACAATTGTACAATAAGTACCTGTCAGGTATGTCAAATCGGGTAACCCCACGAGTCAATTTTGAATTACTTATCATGGGTTTATAGGATAATGGTGAAATTCTACGCAAAACGGATCTGTCACGAATCGAATGTACCAACGCATGTAGTCGAAACCCGTGTTTAAACGGTGGTACGTGTCATCTATTGGACCATGGTACCTTTAGGTGTCAATGTAAACCGAGTTACTACGGGACACAGTGCGAACATAGGGTTAATTGTTGCCTTGAAGCTCCCAAATACGGTAATTGTCTGGGTAATAATGCCAGATGGTATTACAACAGTACCAACCAGGAATGCCAAACCTTTATTTATTCCGGTAAGTGAAGGGGTAACGCGGTCCATTACTAATATCGGACTAATAATGGTTCCGGATACCATTAGGTTGTGGTGGAAGTTCAAATACCTTCCTAACCATGACTGAATGCGTCAATAATTGCGAACGCGGCGCGTGTTGTACCAAGTCAAAGACAACACAAGTTATAACTTGCGTAGTAAGTATTTTCTATTCATCGCGCTTGGGTCCATCAACGAGTAATTACCATTCTTTTTAGAAACAAAGTAAATATAGTTGCAAATCAAGTACAAACACCGAGGTCATCGCCTTTCATGTTGGTTGGCCAGTTAGAAACTCATGGCGTACGGATTACGCGTCATGCGATATTGGAATTCGTTACCCAATAGGAGACAACTTCACCGTGGGTTGTAACGGTGCGGGGAATGAATGCACCTGCCTGATTGGTGGGATTACATCATGTCGGTAAGCTATTGGTCCATTCCAAAATTAAGTATAATTAAGAGTCATACGTCACAGGCAAAGACCGAATTATACAAGAAGGTTAGAATTCCTGGATTTAAATTATCACCAATGGAAGAATTTTGCAAAGGTCATCAAGATCATGAGGTTAAGTGGTCCTGGTAACTTATGGGAACACTTAACGGAAATATTTACTAGTCATTACCTCCACGCGACTTCCGACCGTAATTACTTGCTCTGGAACCGGATGTACTTGAAATACGTCGAGTTAATTATGCAACAAGTTAATTGTAACGTTACCTTACCATTCTGGGACTTTACCATCGAGGATTCGGTTCAAAATTCGTTAATTTGGAGTACAAATAAAATGGGTCGTCCAATTGGTAATTGCGTCAAGCGTCACGCGTTTCAGAATGGTACCATTGATTGGGAACCGTGTATATCGCGTCAATTTCGAACCAATAACGCGCAACCTACAAAATATGACGTCATGGTAGCGTTATCTCGTGATAGTTTCGAAAACTTCACCGTGGATGTTAAAAACATCGTTAAGAAATTATGTAAAGTACTTGGACTTGATGGTACGACCGAGTTCGGTTCGCCTTACGACCCAGTTTTCTACTTGATACAAGGATACGTTGATATGTTGTTCGTTAAGTGGCAGGAACGTCATAACGACTGTTCATTTGAGTCAACCCAACTTGAAACTGAGTTACTGTACCCGTTTAAGGACTCGAATGAAGATATATGGGGGTTTAGGGCTAATTACCAAACACCTGAATGGTACAACGTCATTGGTAAGACTATAAATGAATAGAACTTTTGAAAACCATCAAAACGAGACCAACCGCGTCTAAATCGGACCATAAATAAGTGACTTTGAATTTTCAAACTGCGTGATCACAAGTTTGAAGTTTTCAAACTTTCTTATTTGTGGTCCGATTTCGACGTTCTTGGGATCGTTTTAAAGCTCTAATTGAGCTGTATTTGAATAACTCATCATGTAAAGCATAACGATTACAGATCCATGTGTCCCGAACCCATGTTATCACGGTGCAACTTGTAAGTCACTGAACGAAACTAAATACTATTGCGAGTGTCCAGCTGATTTTGAAGGACCCTTATGCGAAGTTAAAGCGAGTAGCATGCGATGTTATCAACCCAGGGACATCACTAAGGGTACATAATCAGAAATACCTACAGCCAATTGGAATTATTGCCTACCCATTGTAAATCAACGTATCTAGGCGGGCTTTGTGGGAGGAGATAAGCTAGACTAGATCTCAAGCCTGGCCCACAAAACCCGCATGGAAATTAACATGGGACACAATAATTCCAATTAGCTGCATGTATTCCTGTTATATATAACCCTCTACAAAGTTTCCTCAAAAACAAATAACAACTTAAACAGGTTGTGGTGCAACCGAACGCTGGTACTACGACCCAGAAAGACTTAACTGTTACCAGTACAACTACACTGGTTGCAAACCTAAAGGAAACACATTCGTATCTCATTACGATTGCAAAATTCATTGTCTTATTGGGGCTTGTTGTTGGAGAGTTCCCTTAAACCCTAGTAGAATTGATGGTTACGACAGTAGGGGATATGACAAATATGGAAGACATCAGAACACAAGCGCCAAAATCAATTGGACCAATCAACGCTTCAGATACGTCACAAGCACCAGTAAATCATTGGACTGTCAAGGTTACGACGAAAGGGGCTTCAATTACATTACTGGTTTCAACCTGACAGGTGAGTGGGACAAAAAGGGAGGGTAATCATAGGCCGTAGGTACTGTGGGACATGGTTCTATGTTACAATCGAACACATACAATAGGGTACAACGCCATTGGCGACCACGATGGTGTGATAGACTATGACGCGAATGGTTTCAACAAGGACGGTTACGATCGCGACGGCTTCAACTGTCAAGGGGTCAACTCAAAGGGTTACGATCGATGCGGGTTCACCGCGGGTTACCACAAAGAATGTCGATCCATGTCCATGAGTGATTGCAAAAACGTTGAGAAAATCTACCCCTACCTAAAACGTAAAGTCGTTCAATTCGCCTTGGGTAAACGATGCGAGGACATTGAATGCGCCAACACATGTACTTGTAATTACCTAAGTAGAACTTACAACCTAGGCGAGTCTTTCGCAATTGGCTCTACAAAATGCGAATGTCAACGAGGTAGCTCGATTAAATGCGATTTTGAAGACACTAAACGTAAAGAAATCCGCGATTTTAGTCGCGTAGAATGGGACGAATACCATGACGCATTGCGTCAATTAAACAGCGGTGATTGGCCCACGAAATGGATGGAGTTAACCCAAACTTATTCGCAATTTTTGGGACAATCGCAAGGAGTGAATTTCCTAACGTGGCATAGAATTTGGTTAAAAATGGTTGAATCTGAGTTGAGGAACTACAGACCGAATATAACAATACCGTATTATGATTGGACAATTGATAATGACGTCACGCAGTCAATATTATGGCAAGCTAACGTCATGGGGGGTAACGGTGACGGTAAAAACGACCAATGCGTCAAATACGTGCCATTTGAAAACGAATCGAACCAAACTCGAACGTGTTTAAGACGAAATTTAACTTCAATTACTTTACCAAGTAAAGTACATTTGGAACTGACACTGAGGACCATAAACTACACGGAATTTGTGCTTAAAATGCAGCGAATCAGTGGACAATTTCACAGATTAGTCGACGGGCATATGATGACAATTTACTGTTTCTACGATCCGGTGTTCCTACAATTCTACGCGTTTTTGGACAAGTTATTTTCTGACTGGGAAATTAAGTACTCGGACGAACTTAATTACCAATTAAAACATACCCCCATGGAACCATTCGGAGTTACCCCAGATGACGTCATGAAGAATCGTTTAAAAGTTAAATACTTAAATACCTTGGAATGCGCGTGCAAAGACAATTACCAATTACCACCACCGAAAACGATATCAATTAACAATCACGAAGGAGGATACGTCAATGGTTTTGACCAAATGAATTGGGATTTTGATGGGTTTAACAAAGATGGTTTCAACAGAGACGGTTACGACCGTGAAGGATACGACCGAAATGGGTTCAATCGTTACGGTATCCACAAGAACAACTGCGTCAAAGTAACCAAGTGTGCCAAGCACGATATCAACTACGAAGAAAGAATTTTTGACCAATTTGGGTTCGACTCTCAAGGATTAGATGTTGAAGGTTATGACCAATACGGTTTTGACCTCGAAGGTCTGGACAGACGCGATTGCAGCTACGGTTCAAATGGACCATTTTACAACCGAAGGATGGTCGAATATGAAACGGTCATCAAGGAATTACCGACAGAAAAGTTATTACAGATTGAACCGTACGAATTTGGGTCCAGTAACATTGATAACTGGTACATGGACCAGATGTGGTGGGTCAATATGACGGATTTGACAAATCAGGGGACGGATACTAAGACGGATGTAATACCAGAAGTAGATGTTTTAAAGGAAGTAGATTACTGGATTCCAATAAGGTTGGTCATTGTCAAATCAATCACTTCCTAAATCTAAACGATTGTAAAATACAAGTACTTAATAGATATCAAGAGGAACCACCGATTCATTATTGTTCCCACGAGTTATGTCACAATAAGACGTGTCCCTTCAACCCTAACGTGCATTGCAAAGTCAAATACGTCACAAGTACTTGCTCAGTGACATTCATAGACCGACTAACTGGGGAAGAAATACCATGTCCTGAAAACTGTAAGTACTTTGAATGAATGAATGAATTGAAAAGTAATTGACTGCACTTCACCAACCCCGTAGACTGCGAGTATAAAGGTAAGTACTACTTAAACGGCACCGTACTCGTAAACAAGTACGACACGAACACCACGTGTCAACGATGCTTTTGTCACGAGGGTAAAATGACTTGTTGGAATAAAGAAGAATGTGTCAAAACATGTACTCATGGTTTTGATTCAAATACATCGTGTTGTTCTATGTGTTCTGGTAAGTTCGTAACCCGTTTGAAACACCTAATTACCTATCTAAATTACCACGGCAATTACAGACTGCAGTTACCACGACTACTTGCTTGTCAACGGCCAACTTTTTTCAACCCCGAATAACCCGTGCAATTTATGCACTTGCAAAGACGGCAACGTTACTTGCGTCAATTTAAAATCTACTTGTCCCAAATTAAGTTGCAAAAAGGTTGAGCGCCTAAAGGAGGAATGTTGCCCTAGTTGCAAAGGTTGCCTAGATCATAAAGGGAAGTATTTGCAACACGGCAGTAAATTTCCCAGTCCGGAAGATAAATGCAAAACATGCAATTGCATCGAAGGCGATATTAAATGCAGTAAAAACACCTGCGTTTCAAAATGCAGGAACCCGATTACATTCGATTGCTGCGCCGATTGCAGCGGGTGTTATTATAAAGGTGTTAATTACACAAACGGTGCGGCATTTGACGAAGGATTATGCAGGAATTGCAGTTGCAATAATGGTAAGTTAACTATAGATAAATTTGAAACCCCTGAGCTAGGTTATAATTTTGAAATACGCAAAAGGCAATGTTGACTGTCAGGACGTTATATGTCCGGTGTTAAACTGCCCAAAAGGGACACCTGTCCCTGGACAATGTTGTCCTATTTGCCAGGACTGCGAATACAAGGGCATTCAGAGCTCTGACCAACATGAATTCATAACACAGGAAGATCCATGTGTAAAATGCAAATGTGATGTTAGTATAATTGTTTTTGGGTTAGGGATAGTTTAATTGAAAATTATTAAATAATTATTTTAAACTAATTAATTTTTAATAGAAAGGCAATATTTTATGCAAAAGTATCGAATGTGGTAATCAATGTTCTCATCCGGTTAAAATCCCTGGAAAATGTTGCCCATATTGTGACCGAGGTAATTAACTTTTTAAGCTACCAACTAAAATGCTTCTAATAATGTACTAATTGTTACGTAATTAGGTTGTCAACTTGGTTCAAAATTATACCAAGATCACGAGACATTCACGCCAATTCTTGAGGATCCGTGTTTCACTTGTAATTGTTCGGTAATTAAACATAATTACGAATTAATTTAATTAAACAGGATGGCTAATAACAATAATTATGACAGTCCGGTAATATAGATTGTCACAACGTAACTTGCCCCGAAACAAATTGTTTAACTTCAGTAAAAGTACTTGGAAAATGCTGTCCAATATGTACTTGCGAAGTAGGGGACACTATTTATCGTGAAGGACAAAAATGGAACAGTACTCAGTACAAATGCGAGGAATGCGTATGTCTCGTAAGTACTGGTTAATTTTAACAGCTGGGATCAGTTCAAAATATTAAACTATAATTACAGAACTCGAGACCATATTGTTATCGGTTAGAATGTCCACTGGCTAACTGTTCCAACTCAGCTGCACCATACGGGGTCTGTTGTCCCGAATGCAATCATTGCGAATTTAAAAGAAGATTATACAGAAATGGACAACATTTCATAGTAAACGATGGGACGTGTCGCAAATGTCAATGCGAAGTAATTAAGAAATCTAGGATTATCTTCGAGTACTAGTACTTAAACTAAATCCACACCGTCCTACAGAATGGCGAAGTCACTTGTCAAGTTGAAACATGCCCACCCGCTTACTGTACGCATTCCGTACAAAATCGGGACCAATGCTGTCCAAGTTGCGACCAAGGATGTCTCTTAGAGGGTAAGTTACTTAAACACGCCGAAAAGTTCCAGCACCCATTGGAAAAATGCGTTGATTGCAAATGCAACGGTGGCAATGTGACATGCACTCAACGTAAGTGTCAAGAGACAAAGTGTTTGCATCCAGCGGTTGAAAATTGCTGCCCGGAATGCAACCGTAAGTTGATAATTGAAAGTACTTGAAAAAATCAATCAACATCAACATTTCAGACTGCGAGTACCAAGGGGAATTGGTCAAAAATGGCGATAAGGTTGTCTTCTATGACGAATGTACTATTTGTACTTGCGAGGATGGTACCGTGGTATGCCGAGCTAAAAAATGTCCTCCCTATAATTGCCAATCACCAATTTTGAGGAATTGCTGCCCCATTTGCGTAGAAGGTTTGGCAACTACTTTTGCGGAGCCCTTAAGAGTTAATTACTAATTGCTGGTGGTGCAATTCAACGGATAGGTTGTTTCCATAATGGCAACACATACGCACTAGGCGAAGAATTTGAAACACCAGATAAACCCTGCGAAAAATGTATTTGTATCGAAGAAAAGGTCAAACCAGTCAAAAATCCAAAGGGACAAAAGGATCAAGACAATTCCATAAGTAATTGGATAGATTTCCAAGAAGGTAGAGTACACTGCTACAAGAAACCCTGTGGACCGGTTCAATGCAAGAACCCAAAACCTGGCGTGTGTTGTCCGGTTTGCACCGGGACTTGTTTACTTGGAAGCGCCGAAATGCAGAATGGTACCGCAATTTACGATCCCGATAATCCTTGCAATTACTGCAAGTGTCTGGTACGTAATTACACGCTTTTTAATGGCATTGGCAAGGGTTAAAGCGTTGCAATTTGAATAGGATGGTAAACTGGATTGTGTCATGGAAGTATGTCCTCAAATCGCCTGCGCGGTTAGTATTAGGAAACCTGGAGAATGCTGCGAAACTTGCAAAGGTATTTGTCCTAATCTGCATGAAATGACGCGGTACTTGTATAAAATTAAACTATACTTAAGGCTGTATGTACGAGGGACGGGAATACAACAGTGGTTCCAGTTGGACTTCGCTAAAAGACCCTTGTATCTCGTGCCAATGCGATGGGGGAATTGTATCATGCGCTCAATTACAATGCGTGGTTCCTTGCGTAAACCCCGTACCAGTACCCGGGCAATGTTGCCCCATGTGTCCTGGTAAGTTTCATTTACCATTTTTTCCAAATCAAGTACTGAAAGTGCGTCATCAAACCCATAAAGGTTGTACAGTCGGTTCAAAACTTTACAAATCCGGAGAAACATTCAACCCAAACCATAACCCTTGCGAAATCTGTACATGCGAATCGGGACAATTACTATGTCTTAGTCAACACTGCCCTCCGTTAATTGGTTGCCCAAAAGAATCAATAAAACCAGCGGGAATTGGTGAATGTTGTCCAACTTGTTCGGGGTTAAGTACAGCGTGTCATGAAAATGATATTGACAATTTGAAACATCCAACAAACGACCCTTGTTTCACTTGCGAATGCAAGGTATGTTTGTACTGAACTTGAAGAACTGAACCAGATAAATTTAAGTTCTTTGTGGTAGGATTCAACTTGGATATGTATCAGACAAATATGTCCAAGATGGGACAACTGCCCTGAGGAATATTTATTGAGAGAACCGGGAGAATGTTGCGCTACCTGCTCGGTTTGTGTGTCCGAAATCGACAAAGAAATACATGCAAACAATTCCAGATGGACGCAGAAGCATGACCCTTGCCTAAAATGTGCCTGTCAGGTTTGTAGTCCATATTTTTCTCGCATAAATTATTTAAATACTTATTGAATTACAGAATGGTAACATAAACTGCACCAAAGAAATCTGCCCTAAACATAACTGCCTTGAAAACCAAAATCTAATTAGACAATCTGCCGAGTGTTGTGGTCAATGCGTCAATTTGACCGATTTGAGTTGCATCTACTCGGACGAAATTTATAAAAATGGGGAGATATGGAAATTAGATACATGTACCGAATGTACTTGTTCGAATCAAGTAGTTAGGTGTCATACCGAACGATGTCCTCCATTAAGGTGCCCGGATGGTTATACCCCGACTATAGACCCTGGTTTATGTTGCCCCAAGTGTATTTTAAGTACGATGTTACTTCAATTATCTTAAGTTAAGAATTTACAAGTTGTAATTTTATAACCACAAATAGAACCAGCTACTTGCGCCGCCTTTGGGGACCCACACTACAGGACATTCGATGGACAGATAATACATTTTCAGGGGACTTGCAGATACGTCCTGGCTAAGGATTGTGACTCTGGGAACTTCACGGTTGAGGTACAGAACAGTGATAGAGGAAGGAAAGTAGTTTCATGGACTGAAAGCGTCCACGTTGAAATTGGAGGCGTCAATATTGACCTTTACAAGGGCCCAACCATCATGGTAGGTCATACTTAAGAATAGAATTATATTTGGGCTTTCAAATGGAACTTGCAATGCGAGGCTCTTTACCATCCACCTACTTAGGTTAACGATGAACCCGTAACAGTCCCGTATCTACAAGAGTCCCATTTTTACATCGAACCAGCGGGCACTTCGGTCTTACTCTCAACAAACGTTGGAGTTCAAGTCATATGGGACGGGGAGAGCTTCGTGGAAGTTAGTGTATCAGGCAATTACGGCAATAAAGTTTGCGGACTTTGCGGCAATTTCAACAGTTTCCCTCAAGATGACCTACGGCTACCCGGTGGACAAATTGCCACGTCTGAAACCTACTTTGGGGACAGCTGGAAGGTATGTCTCACAATGTTAACCTTTTGCAACTAATGGCTCTAACACTTTCATATTGTAGACCCCGGGACTACAACTGGACTCCGAACTACACTGTGTCAAAAAACGGAGGAAATAGACCCATGTAGCCGGGGAGGTTACAAGGCGGTCAAACTCGCGAATATCAAATGCTCAGTATTAAAAAGCGCAGCGTTTCGTCCTTGTCATAAAGTATTCTCCCCTGAACCTTACTACGCATCCTGCGTTTACGATTTATGCGCGTGTTGGGAGACATTCGACTGTCTCTGCGATATACTAGAGACATATTCGCGCAAATGCTCGCAAGTTGGCGTTATACTCAGCTGGAGAAAACCAGGATTATGCGGTAAGATACATAGATAGATCATGGTGCCTCGCATCAAAGTCAAATTTAAAACATTCAATTTTACCCAAATAGATATTGGTTGTCCAAAAGAATTGGGTCTTATTTTTGACGAATGCGGACCTCCTTGTCCGAGGACATGCGAGAATAAAGACGTACCATTGGGTGTTTTAGACGCCCAATGTTTTAAACCCTGTATTTCCGGTTGTCAATGTCCGGCAGATAAAGTTTTACATCGCGGCAAATGCATTAAACCCGAACAATGCCCGAATATTTAAAACTATTCCCAAAACAACAACATTTCATATTTGTGTGTGTGCCTTGATTTGTTTAATCGACAATAAAGTCGAACTTAACTTACAAAAATAATTGGTACTGTACAATCATGCTTAGGAATTAAGTAATTGTAACGCACCTTTAGGGACTGATGTCTGTCCAGTCCAGAGTTAAGCCATAGGTAGGTCCCGGACGCTGGCGTATCTCCCGGTTAAGTGATGGTACAACTGTCTCTGGATGTCGTGAAGAAGTCCACTGGCCCCGATACGGAAGAGTTGTGGAGTCAACCAGTCATCTCCCAGTTCCTCTTTCATTAGTATCATCCAGTTCAATGCGTCCTTTGTGGTACGTATCCCACCGGCGGGTTTGAAACCAACTTTGAAGCCGGTCTTGGAATGATATTCCCTAATGGCTCGAGCCATGACGAGTCCTCCGATTAAACTGGCGTTGATTGACTCTTTTCCCGTTGAGGTTTTGATGAAATCCGAACCAGCCATCATACATATCATGCTGGCACGATAAACGTCATGCATGGAACTAATTTCGCCGATGGCGAGAATGCTTTTTAAATGGGCTTCCCCACAAGCCTTTCTCATGGCGCGAACTTCGTGGTAGAGTTCTGGAATGAACCCATAACGTTTCCTTGATCTTTTGAACCTATTTTAAACCTTTCCCGTCGCTCTGAACCTAATTTCAACCTCCCCCGACGCTATGAACACAATTTCAACCTCCCCCGACGCTATGAACACAATTTGAACCTCCCCCGACGCTATGAACACAATTTGAACCCTTCCCGACGCTATGAACACAATTTGAACCCTTCCCGACGCTATGAACACAATATGAACCCTTCCCGACGCTATGAACACAATTTGAACCCTTCCTGACGCTATGAACACAATTTGAACCCTTCCCGACGCTATGAACCCAATATGAACCCTTCCCGACGCTATGAACACAATTTGAACCCTACCCGACGCTATGAACACAATTTGAACCCTTCCCGACGCTATGAACACAATTTGAACCTCCCCCAACACTATGAACACAATTCGAACCCTTCCTAACACTATGAACACAATTTCAAATCTTCCCCACCGCTATGAACACAATTTGCACCCTTCCCCACCGCTATGAACACAATTTGAACCTCCCCCAACACTATGAACACAATTCGAACCCTTCCCAACACTATGAACACAATTTCAAATCTTCCCCACCGCTATGAACACAATTTGAACCCTTTCCAACACTACGAACACAATTTCAACCTTCACCAACGTTCAGAACCAATCAAAACAAAACTGTAACTTACTTTGCCAATCCCCAGTTGCGACCAAACTCCTATTAACAACAATATCAATTTCTTTGGCTCCATCAGCAACTGCAAGTTCAATTTCGCGTAGTTTGGTCTCTAGGGGATACTGTCCACTTGGAAAGGCAGCGGCAACCGAAGCGACGGGGATATCCACTTTAAGTTTCTTCAATTTCTCGACGGCCTCTCGGACATGGTAAGGGTAGACGCAAACGGCCCCTACTTTGATGCTCTTCAGAAAATCATCGTCTTCATTAAGTCCAACGGTGTCCAAGTTTTCTTGGGTAATCGGATGCGCGGCTTTGGTGCAAAGACGTTCAACAGTTCCTCGAGTATCGTTGGAGTTTAGGGTGGTCAAATCCAAACAGGTAACCGCTTTCAAAAGCCAAGCAGCTTCGTGGTCACCTTTGACCACGCGACGGTCTTTAAGGTGGTTGTAATGTTCAGTCAGGGCTGGTAGATTGACGACGTATTTGGACGTTTCATAGTGAAAATCCTCAACATCTTTAAAATTGATTTGTTTATGATACTCGGTGCTATTACTCTATGGTATATCTATTGACTCATGGGTAAGGATAGAAGCTTAAGGCCTTGGAACTCGTGGGTTTAAAGTTTAGGACGTAACCTAACTCAAGCCAAAAGGGGTTTCTTCAAGGTCAAGGGTCACGAAACTAAGGTACGTTTACCAACTCATGGACTGTGGTATCAACCATAAGTTAAGAATTTAAGGTCTTAGAACTCGTTGGTTTAAAGTTAGGGACGGAACCTAAGCCAACAGAGGTTTCTTCAAGGTCAAGGGTCACGAAACTAAGGAACGTTTACCAAACAAAGGACTGTGGTACCATCCATAAGTTAAGAATTTAAGGTCTTAGAACTCGTCGGTTTAAAGTTAGGGACGGAACCTAAGCCAACAGCTAGGGGTTTCTTCAAGGTCAAGGGTCACGAAACTAAGGTACGTTTACGAACTCATGGACCGTGGTACCATCCATAAGTTAAGAATTTAAGGTCTTAGAACTCGTGGGTTTAAAGTTTGGGGCGGAACCTAAGCCAACAGGGGTCTCTTCAAGGTCAAGGGTCACGAAACTAAGGTACGTTTACCAACTCATGGACTGTGGTACCATCAATAAGTTAAGAATTTAAGGTCTTAGAACTCGTCGGTTTAAAGTTAGGGGCGGAACCTAAACCAACAGGGGTTTCTTCAAGGTCAAGGGTCACGAAACTGGGAGTATTTACCAACTCATGGTAGGCGCCTACCATCCATACTTACTTAAAGGAATTCCTGGATTTCGTTCCAACATTTTCAATTACAATAGTTTTCCACCTAAAATAATTAAGCCTTAATTAATTAATTAACCATTTAAATTAAATTAAATAGAAAACACGTGACACAACAAGTCGTAAATACACTTGAAATATAAATTTATTGGTTACATAGTGAATGAATATTTTTTTTGCAATTTTCAATAGAAGTACGCGTCTATCTTCTGTATCGGTAACGTTTGAAATGAAACCATAACTGGAAGATATTATTATGAAACTGACATCTAAATCCTCGTTTGTACGAATACTCCCATTCGCGATTAACAATCTTGAAGGCGATGTCTTCGTAAGGTGGTCCGGCGTGGAATCTCAAGATGGCGAAATCCTTATTATCGGGACATGCTGTTAAAGAATACTCCGGTGTCTTGCTTTTATCAATCAAATCCGGGAAGAATATATTGAACTTATATCCTTGTACGATCTTTGGGGGCGGGTTATCCATATCGTAATGGGTTTGATTGTACTTGTTCCATTCGAAACCAGTATGGACTCTGTTGAAATAACGTGGTTTTCTCGGACGGTACTTATCCGACCATAAGTAAGTCTTGTCAACGGGGGATTCGACGCTAAAGATGGATTCATCTCCATCCATACTTTTTCTGGCTTCAGCTTCAAATGCCTTCTCTTCGGCAGTCCGGTCGTCGACTGGTCCTGATACGTTCATAAGTCGTTGACGCGTGAAGTTAAGCCTAGTTTCATCCTCAGCGGGATCGACTAGAATCGTCCCGGGTTCTAAGTTATCTTGCGTCAAAAGTGTGGGGGAGTAGCGGCCATTCGCGTATTCCTCCTCGCATTGTTTAATGGGGTCAACTTCATCTTCTTTGGGTTTATCTTCATTGGCAGTTTCATCGTCAGTATTTTTGCTGGATGTTGAGGCAGTTGACGTAATATTCTCCACCACCGTTCTGGAAGAAGTGGATGGTCCAGGTTGGGTCGAGGAATCTTTAGAATCCGACTCATTTCCCGAATTGACGCAAGGAAATAATGGGGCGCTGGCTACTCCTTGTTCCTGTTTCAATTGGAACAGTTTTTGACGTAGGTTCTCTTGATGACGTTCGCGGAGTCTGGCTCGGGCCATATAGGCTTTAAGACGCGACTGGAGTGTCTCCCAGTATCCGATATCGACTCCTTCTTCGCCAGAATGGATTTTACGTTCGATTTGTTGGTGTAAGGCTTGTAATTGCGCTGGAGTTTTGCCTTTAAAGACTGATACGACTTCGCCACTAACCGCGGTGTTGATTCCTTCGCGTCTATCACCGACGTGCGTACTATCCGATGATGTTAAACGATGAAGTTTATGTATTTCGTCATCGACTATAATTTGGAGATCGCGCCAGTAATCCAGGTTTTTCCCGTTTTCTAAGGTCATGTAGACTTTAATGTCTTCTTGTAAGTCTTCTAAGTCGTTTATGGTAAGTCCATTCAGGTATACGTATGGTTCGTGCATTTCAACGGTGAAATCTTCCTCCTCTGCGCTGATATAACGAGCTAAAAGATCGATGGGTTTCGCGCGGCCATCTTGGATTCGTATCTTAGAACGCAACTTTGCTTGTTGAAGATGAAATGAATCTTCTTGTTTCTCCCATTCTTTGAACTGAGCAGCTTCTTTGTCGCGTTGAACTCGCGTCAATTCATCTTCGCGTTGTTCTTTTTCACGTTCACGTTCCAATCTGCGTTGTTTAACTTTCTCCAATTCTTTACGGTTTTCTTCAAGTTTCAAACCGTTCTGTTTCTCAATTTCCTCAACGGCAACGTTAACTAAACCTTCTTTTTCAAGTTTCTTGTTCCAGACGAATGTTTTCAATAGATTTGCGTCGCCAAATGGGTTATCAGTGTTGGTATAACCCATATAATCCTCATCCCAACCCATTTGTTCCTTGCGTTTACGTTCCTTAGCTTCTTTTTTAGCTAAACGTCTAAGACGTTTTTGTTCCGGAGTTTCAATAGCCTTCATCATCTCTTTTTGAGCCTTAAGTTGCTGAATTCTTAATAACTGTTCTTCTTCGGCGGTTAATTTGGAACGGGTATCGCGCTTATCTCTTACTGGGGAAGAATCTGAATCACTGCTAGAAGAAGCTGATGAATTGTCTCTCCGTTTATGGGATTTGTTATGGTGGCTTTTAGAATGTTTTTTATGTTTTCTAGATTTGCTTCTATGTTTATTATCATGCCTAGATTCGCGTTCGGGGGATCTTGAACGACCCATTGTTTAAAACTTTCTTTAATTTCGTATTTTAATACAAAATTTTTAACAAAATTGAATAAAAACGCAAAAGAAAAAAATATGACCAAGGCTTAACAACACAAATCGAACAATTTCCGTTTAGTTTAACAGCTTAATTACAATAATTATTCTTATTTAAACTATCACATATGTTAGTTTATAGTGTACCTTTGATAATCCGCACAAAATCCAGATAATCTTCTTTAAAGTTAGTCAACTTTTCCGCAAAAAAATGGCACAGCTCGCAAAAACACACCACTAAAATCCACTCGCTCGCGTAAGATAAGATTATAGACTAATGGCACCCCATGTTATTCCCCATAGAGCTTGATACAGTCGAAGACAGAGGGCTGCCATTACCCTATACGAGATTCTGCGTTTGTGACGTCATAAACTCAACCCCGAAAACAACCCGTTAATCTTATTTTGCCTGAAAAATTAGTTTATTAATTAATCTTAGCGATATGCCTAAATTTGAACTTTAATATTAAAAATCAAGTACAAATAATAGTTCATTAGTTTTTATTCCAGATTTACTACATAAGAACACTAAAGAGATTCTGCGTTTGTGACGTCATAAACTCAACTTAGCGATATGCCTAAATTCGATACTTTAATATTAAAAATCAAGTACAAATAATAGTTTATTAGTTTTTATTCCAGATTTACTACATGAGAACACTAAAAAAATAAATCTATGAGGAATTATCGAAGCATAAACTACCCGATGACATATCTTGGCACATTTTAGACTCGCTCCTTTCGTTGGCGAGTTCAATCAGAATTTCATACAATAACTTTTGACTTACAACCTTCATTCGGGGCAATTTCGCGACCTAAATCATTTAAAAATAAATAAAAACTCACCTTTGACCTTTGAACTTGATCATTATACTAACCTTAACAATATGATGAACAATCAAATGAAGCGCGTATTTCTTCATATCAGTGGCTTGAATTCTATCAGCCGCTTCCAGAATCTGAATAACGTTCTCAAACGTCACATTCATTTCTAAATTTTGTTTACAAAATGCTTGTAAACGATTATTTGTAAATCCATAGAAAAACGGGGCTGAAAATAAATATCTAAAACAATTTTAATTAAGAAATAAAATATTTCTTAAGCCTTGGTTACGTTAAGCCTAACTTAAAAAATAGACCAAAATAGGCCTAAAGGATACAAAGAATCTTCCGGTGGCATTGTTATCTCTCCGTAATAAATATATCTTAATAGAGTATTGAATGACTGAGCTGATGGTACCATTTCTCCAATGGTTATCTAAAATTATGGGTTAATCACTTGGTAATTAAGTTTAATTAGTTAAAACTTACGGTAACTTGATTATCTTGGGGCATAAATGATCGAAACATTGCTTCAAAATAACTGCATCTCGCTGCTAAGATCGCTTTATGAGAAGGGATTGGTTGATCATCTAACATCAAAACAACATCGCAAAAATTCACGTCCAGTAGTTTTTAAGAAATTTTCCATGTCTTCTTCAAGCGTGGTGCCTAATTTTAGCATAAAATGAACCAAAATAGGCTTAGCATAACTTGTTGAATTATAGACCAAAGTAGGCTTAACAAAAGTAGACCAAACTAGGCTTAGAGCAACTCGTTGACTTATAGAACAAAGTAGGCTTAACAAAAGTAGACCAAACTAGGCTTAAAGCAACTTGTTGAATTATAGACCAAACTAGGCTTAATAAATCTGATTGATAAAATGTAGTCTTAACAAAAGTAGACCAAACTAGGCTTAGTGAATGTCAATCTGATAGATAAAATTAGTCTTAACAAAAGTAGACCAAACTAGGCTTAGTGAATGTCAATCTGATAGATAAAATTAGTCTTAACAAAAGTAGACCAAACTAGGCTTAGTGAATGTCAATCTGATAGATAAAATTAGTCTTAACAAAAGTAGACCAAACTAGGCTTAGTGAATGTCAATCTGATAGATAAAATTAGTCTTAACAAAAGTAGACCAAACTAGGCTTAGTGAATGTCAATCTGATAGATAAAATTAGTCTTAACAAAAGTAGACCAAACTAGGCTTAGTGAATGTCAATCTGATAGATAAAATTAGTCTTAACAAAAGTAGACCAAACAAGGCTTAGTGAATGTCAATCTGGTAGATAAAATGTAGTCTCAACAAAAGTAGACCAAACTAGGCTTAGTGAATGTCAATCTGATAGATAAAATGTAGTCTTAACAAAAGTAGACCAAACTAGGCTTAGTGAATGTCAATCTGATAGATAAAATGTAGTCTTAACAAAAGTAATCCAAACTAGGCTTAGTGAATGTCAATCTGATAGATAAAATTAGTCTTAACAAAAGTAGACCAAACTAGGCTTAGTGAATGTCAATCTGATAGATAAAATTAGTCTTAACAAAAGTAGACCAAACTAGGCTTAGTGAATGTCAATCTGATAGATAAAAGTAGTCTTAACAAAAGTAGACCAAACTAGGCTTAGTGAATGTCAATCTGATAGATAAAATTAGTCTTAACAAAAGTAGACCAAACTAGGCTTAACAAATCTTATTGATAAAAGTAGGCTTAGCGTATAAAATAGGCCTAAAACTTTACCTGTAGAGTCGAAATTGGGTTCAATCAATCTTCTAACACCCACAGTTTGTCTCCTTCTTATAATTTCAACCATTAGAGACTGGGCAATTGTTTCAAACTCGGTACTCAAGATAATAGAGTTAAAATTCTGATCTTTAACAATAAATCTCAAACAAAACTCTTTAATGAAGTCCAGCTTCAAATCGGAGGCGTTTTGTAGCGCGACCAAGACATTCTTATGATTAATGGCCGTTTCTAAATATTGAACGCAAAGTTGTTCCAATCTCCTCATATGAAATTTAACAGCCAATCTGTAGACATCCATCATTAGTAAAACTATTTTGTTACTAAATGGATCTTTTCCTGTTTCAATTAAAACCCGTAATTTAGTTTAATTAATTAGTTTTAATACTAATTAATTAATTAAACAACCTTTTTTGGTGGGATCGATTCTATCCGTGTAAATAAATGTTAAAATGAGTTCAAAAGCTTCAGGAACCGCGTCTTGTAGGACACATTGAGGCATCGGAGTTTCGTGAGATTTTCCAATTAAATCTAATTGATCTTGCCTTAAATTATTCTCCAGCTAATTAAGAATATTATAATTAATACAGTAATTAATTAATTAATTAATTAAACTGATATAATTATACGTATTCATTTTGCTTTTCTTTCGCTTTTTTGATCAAAGCTCTTAACCATTCAGATCTCGCTGTAACAAAAGCAATATGCGCGGGAATTCTGGCTTCCTCCTATAATTAAAACCCCCATAATTAACTTAATCACAATTAGGCCTAATTAGCCTTATTCCTGATCAGCGCCACCTACCCATAGCGGCGATTTTGAGAACTACTGTAAGCGGCAAGCCAATCAGATGTCGCTAAAATCTGGTGACGTCACTGACTGGCACTCTCGGGTCTTACCAAAAATGACGTAACCAGATTTTAGCGACATCTGATTGGCTTGCCGCTTACGGTAGTTCTCAAAGTCGCCGCTATGGGTAGATGGCGCTGATCAGGAATAAGGCTAATTATCATTAAAACTTACAGGCCCAACTATAAACTCGACGTCACAAAACAACTTTGTCTCTAAAAGTCTCCCAAAATCTTCGTGTAAAGTACATTTTGGATAACAAGAGAATTGGAACCGAAACATTTCTCCGCTACGAACATTATTGTCTACTGTTCCTCCAAAAATGTACATAGCATCCCCGATAACGGCGGAAGCGTGGAATAAACGTCCCGAAGGTATCTGACTATCACTTGAAGGGGTAACGGTTGACCAAGTTTGCGAGTCAAGATCGAAGCAATGGAGTTCGCTAGGAAGGGCGTTATCGGCCGCTCCGCCAAATACGTAAAGATGACGGTCAAAAGCAACCATTGTGTGGCCATAACGGCGGGTTGGAGGGGAAGGAGCGCCTCTTAAAATATGCTCAGTTGATATTGTTGCCCAACTAAAGTGTTTAAATGGTTTCGTAATTCAATTTACGAGTTTTTCGCTTGTTTTTATCGTAAAAACTCACTATTTTCCTTCAAAATTAAACTGGAACAAGGTGTTTGTTATTTTGGCCCCACTTTGGCCTGAGAAAACGAACATACTATTCCTTGCAACTGCAACAGGAAAGTTGCAACATGTAGGGGGACAATCCCCGCGTTGGGGTACTTCCTCCCATACTTTTCTATCGCCCAATAACGATATTGTCCACATATCGTTTAATCTAGCGTTGCCATCATATCCGGCAAAAATCCATAATTTCCCATCATAAACTACAGCGCCATGCGCTGATCTGCAAGCGGGTACTGGTACTCTGGGGCATATACTTGGTCTAGTAATTGTTATTTTATTTAAAGTCCCTCCCGATGGTTTTAAGTTGATTTATAAATCAACTTACAAGTCAAATTTCCACTCAATCCATTGACCAGTGGTGAATTTGTACTCGAATAAGTCGTTTTTATTGGTTAAATTGGAGTTTGAATGAATATCTCCCGTGTAACCGCCAAAAACGAACATGCTATTCTCATGAACAACGGCAGAATGATGGTACCGAGGTGCTGGTGGGATACCAGTTGTAAATGCCCTTCCCCAAGACTTATCTTTAACATCAAATCGCAGTAAATCGTTTAACATGTGTCTCCTAATATATACGACATAATTTAATTAACACGAGGAACCCGCATAAATTATTTAATAAATACCCATTATCCCCGCCAAAGACATAAATGGCATCCTTATAGGCTACAACTGTATGTTTGCTACGTCTATAATATTTTAATTAATTTAGGGGCTACTAAATAAATAATAAAGTAATTATAATTAATTACCTTGCTCCTACAAATTCGTCACATTCAGGCATTCGTTTCCATCGATGAACAGTTTCAAATGGTCCAAAATCAAGTGATAGAAACTCGGAAGCTTCCGGCCAATTATGGTCAAACTCCATTCCAGGTGGTCTAGCGATTGCCATTTTAATTTTAGATAGTTAACTTCTAACTGTTTAATATGTCAATAACGCATTGGTAATTAAAAATTAAAGTTTCCAGTGATCACATAATTAATAAACAATTAACTTCCTAAATAATTAACTTGAAAGAAGCCAGTTATAATAATGTACACAGCCAGTCGCCCAGTCCAGACGTTCGGACTTTTGACACTTGAACGCGGAAATGTATGTCGCTGATAGTAGAAGAATACTCTGAATGACGTCAGAAAGGCATTCACTAAATTACCGCCAACTTGGAAACTGCCGAAAATTGCCGAAAGTAAAAAATTCTACAATGGTATTTTTTCCACAATGCGTCGTCTGCTGGAAAACATCCTTTGGGCTTTGGCTAGATTGACTTGGCTTTCGACTTAGGCGATAAAATAGAGTATTAATTCGGCAAATCAAATGACTAGACGGTAAAATCCAAAAAGCCATGATTAAAGCTAAATAACGACTTCATTTGAATATAATACACTATACTCCATCCTCGTCAAACGCAAGACCATTTAAATACGTTTAAATATAACAAATCAAAGTAATTAAAACGTTTTTTCTCAACAAAAAAGCCTGCGCCATCAACTCAAAGCCAAACTTCAACCAACCAAAAGTCTGTGACAAAAATTTAAAACTCACAGAAAGGTACAGCACTGCCATCCCCCTTTGACTGTATTAATAATGGTTCATGACGTCATCCTAAAACTCAGACCTAAACGCACTGACAGCTATCATGTCTTCCAGTAGTACCACGTCATGTTACCTTCCACTAGTGCTAAAAATCATACCAGGAGGAGGGGCTTATGTAGCTTTCATTCTGTTAAAAAAACATACCATAATGGCGCTGGGGGCGGAGTTAAGCCCGAATTGCCAAGTCCCTATAGAGTAATGTCAGTTCTAGGTATGCAAACGTCATACCCTTCTATCTCTTAGGTCAGTGTCATCCCCCCTACCAAGCGCGTACAGTATCCCCTCTTACAAAAGCGCGCCTAGAGGGAGGGATACACCGTCTACTCTCCTCTCTACCGACACAACTCTATAAGGATTAACCTAGTTGTAATAGGCTTATAGAGTACTCCATTTTCTGCTCGGGGATGCTCACAGAGAACTTTTGTGTTCCATTTATAGATCTAGATGATCTCGCGCTAGAATTTTCGTTTACTTACCGAGAGCCCGAAAAATCTTTCAAGTAGGATTAATTAAACTCGTCGACATTCTTAAGCACACTTTAAGTCAGTCCTAATTGATAACATGTTAAAATAAAATTGTAGAAAGTTATTGTAGTAAAAATATTTTAAACTTTATTAATTAAAAGAAAACTCAGCAACGAAGAAACATGTGCAAAATATAACGACCAGGATTTTTCTTATATTATCATCATTTTTAAACAATTCTTGCAAATAAAAAAAGTAATATGCGCTAATATGATTCCTTTTGTTTTGTTTTATTTTACAAATGTGAACGGTCAAATTTTGTGTGTTTATCGTCGTCCATTTTGCAAGTAGTAGTTGACACATTTTTAAACGGGTTGGCTCATCATATCAGTCTTGGGGGCGTTGTTGACTATTACGGGTCCATTAAGAGAATTGTTGCACGACGAAAAACTTTCAAGTTTTGCGTAAATCTGCGCAAATGGATGTAAAAAAAGCGATAATATCAAATTAAAGCGGAAACCCCTTATGTATGTAGGCATAGTATTCTTTGAGATTGGAATAGAGAGAACACTACAATTCGCTAATTTGCGTAATTACTAATTAGTAATTGTCCTGATTGTTGTAACCCAAAGAAATACGTCTATGACATACTAAAAGAATTTCCCTGAATCTCTTAAATAAAACCAAAGTTACGACCTCTAAAAGTGAAGTGGTCACTCGTACATTACCTGTCTCTATTTTTTGTCAACAGATTCCTTTCAATTCCTTCCATGAGACTGTCAAACAATTGCGCCATTGCATTTTGTTTATCCAATGGCTGATTTTGAATAATCGACTGACGTAGTTGATTAAAATACTGCAAAAAAACAATTAGAAAAATCGATAATCTACCTCCGAAAGAATAATATTACGACAAAAAGTACCTCTTCATTGAGTAAAATTAATCCTAAGAGCGGCCTGGACAACATGTAACGTTCTTAACCACGATCTTCAAACATAATAATATTAAGAATTTTCGACAACATCTGAATAGCGAAAAAGAAAATGTAACGAAAATATTGAAAGCTACTAATTAAAAATTTTAAAAAAAAATTAATTACGAATTACCTGTTGTAGAGTTTCCGGTTGTAGAATTTCCGGATGTTTGAATAAATAAGTTACAATGTGGTCTAAAATGGCGCAGCAACGCATGCAAACCATAGGACCTGAAAAGCAAAGTACGCTAAAAAACAACGACAAGCAAAGTACGCTAAACAACAACGACAAGCAAAGTACGCTAAACAACAACGACAAGCAAAGTACGCTAAACAACATGGACAAGCAAAGTACGCTAAACAACATGCACAAGCAAAGTACGCTAAACAACATGCACAAGCAAAGTACGCTAAACAACATGCACAAGCAAAGTACGCTAAACAACATGCACAAGCAAAGTACGCTAAACAACATGCACAAGCAAAGTACGCTAAACAACATGCACAAGCAAAGTACGCTAAACATCAACAGCAACCATCCTTTGAAATTATAAGGTTACCGAATCCCTTCAACACCGCCGTTAACCCTTCCGATATGGAGGACAATATGTAGAGGAAAATATGAGGTTCCAAATTGCACAAGAATTTAATATGGTCTTGAGCCACGCACTCCAAAAGCGAGTAATAAGTTTCAGTTAGTTTAGGATAATCCTGAAATAAGTAGTAATAACGTTTTTCTCTTAGTTTATTATCACTTTGAAGTGTTTTGATTGTGGAGGGACAAGGTACTTACTTGTAGGTGCGATTGTGGAATGGATACGAGTAATTTGACGAAGGTGTTGAGAGAATCGTCCAAGGAACTGTCACCTAAAAACCTAAGGACTTCGAAATTAACGAAACCCCCGCGCAACGTCGACTTTAACATCGAAAATAAAATCGACACTCCTTTTAACGTAATCACAATCGAGTTAAGATGAAATAATACTAATTCATACGTTCTATATCGCGTTCACGAAAGAAAAACTCTGAACACAACAAATTTCAAAAAAGGATATTTCATTGGATAAACTTGATCTTTGGGAATTTCACCAAGTGTTAACACTCGCGTTCCTGATTGAAAAGCAAAGCAAAAACATTGGCGCGTAAATTAGTAAAATTAAAAAACAGAGCAAACTAATAGATGACTAACCATAGTTAACGATCATTTTACTGGTTTCTCTTAATAGTAATACTCCATTAACGTCAAACTGCAACCTCTGTGATCTATTTTCCACAAATTCCGCCATTAATTTGAGGACTGGTGTTGTGACATTAGGGTCGTGAAACCAGAGTTCGATAGCTTGTTGCAAAATTGGCGTGTATACTAGATAAATCCGTTCGAACAACATCGTGTAACTTGTTTTTGTGTTGAAAGCGACCGCCAATCCCCGCAAATCACGAACCAACCTGGAATTAAGAAAAAAGAAGGGGGGGGGGCTTTCTGCTTAAACAATCCCAGTTTGAAAGAAGCAAAACTTTGACATACCCTATTAAGGCTTTCTTAATTTCATCCGCGGTATCAGTATTAACAAAAGTCTGATAAGACTTCATACAAAAAGTACTTAACTGGCGCGGGGGTGCGAAACGTGTTATTTTCAGTGCTTACCCCTTTGTCCGCGTGGGCAGATATCTCTGCAACGCGGCCTCTAAAATCGAGTGACGTTGGCGCCGCTTCACCAAACATAGAAGGAAAATAGTCGCTACGCGCTACAAAACATAGTTCCCCCGGTTTTTACATATAACACAACTGTTACCAAGCGTAGAGTGATGGTAACAACTAAGAAATGAAATTTGAAGTAATTTTTCCGATAGAAAGATTTTAAGTCAACAATAAATTAAAAATATGAATTATTAAACCATTATTGGTTAAATTTAACCACGTGAATCGCTCTTGATTGGTTCACTAAGTTCGTCTGCTGTATTATTTTGGAGTCATGGCTCCCGAAACTTTGTAAGTAAACCTAGTTCCTTTAAAACTAATTTTAAATTAAATGTAATAAGTTTGAACTATTGAATTAGGTTAAAGATGAAACTTGATTTACTGAAGGACTTTAAAATCAAAGACATTCTCAATTTTGAAGATGACTTTTTCAAAGTTTGCCATTCAAAAACTAAAATATTAGAAGACCTAGAAGGCAGTGGGAAATTGGACGAAATAATTATAATCTTAGTTGATAAGTTCTTTGAACTCAAAGATAATTTCGAGATGTGCCGCACACCGAATTCCAGTTTCCTTTGCGCTTGGAATTCATGGCTGCCTTCATATTCAATGAACCAGCCCGATAATTTCTTAATGAAGCTAAACTGTGATGAAATTGAATTTTCTTTAATAATTTATTGGATTGCAAAAAAAATACTGGAAAAGCATGCTAACCAACTGAGATCCAGCTCAACTACTAGTCAAAGTAAAGCCAGCTCAACTGCTAGTCAAAGTCAAGCCAGCTCAACTGCTAGTCAAAGTAAAGCCAGCTCAACTGCTAGTCAAAGTAAAGCCAGCTCAACTGCTAGTCAAAGTAAAGCCAGCTCTACGCAAGTTATTGTTTCCCCTAAGAAGAAGAAAATCGTACGCAACAGGAATTCTGACAGGATTTATTCGTTGCAAAGACTAGGTGGTGGCTGCCTTGGGGAGATGTGGCGCGTAAACAAAAAAAGGATGCAAGTCTATTCAAAAATTAGGCAAGGGAAGAAGCCCCTGACTCAAAAGCAAAGAGACATTGCACACAAATTATACCAAATCAGCCTGTCACTGCGCAACATGGATCAATCGTCAAAAGACATACCTCCAGCTTTAATACAAATCAACCAAGGCGGATTATTAATACCCCATGTGTCCCTTAATCCATACATTGAGAAAGTTCATGATCTAGTTGTGGATGAATGGATAAAATGGGATAAGATTAAACCAGGAGAAGTACTAAGTAAGAATTATTTTAGCAATTATTTTTTAAATCATTATCCTAATCAATCGTCACATTTTTTCTTTAGAAGAGACTATGGCCACATTAATGAACAATGAAGGTTTCAAAGAAATGTTCCACAACGCTTTATCCAAAATAACGGAAATAGTGAATAGGGATTTTTCGTATGACGAACTCGAACATTTCAGGAAGGTATATCAGAGAAAGATGGGTCACGCTAAGCTTGGTGATTTAGTACGTGCAAAGATTCAGTCACGAAATGACAGAAAAGGAAAAAGAGGAATTGGTGGTCAGAATCTCAGGTGCTACTTATACAGAAATACAGTTAAAAAGCCAAAGACAGGGGAAAAGGGCACTCGCAGAACACAAAAATCAGTATTGCTAAAGCAGTGTAAAGCCTCAAAGTCAGAAGTGGTAAAGAAAATTCGCAAACGAGTTCCTAATGATCTTGTGATAGAAAGTAAATCTGTTCCTAATGAGCCTCCAAAATCAGTATTGCCAAAGAAATCTCACAAAATTAAAAAAGAGGCGACTTCTACTACATTCTCAAGTCCAAAACAGTCTAGAAGCGGAAGGGTCCTGCGACGAAAGTTACTGATGGATGAATTCATTTACCAATGAGATATTGCAGGATAAGACTTCATGAAATGATTTTTAATTGATCCACCATTAAAAAAATTACAAAAAATATTAATTTAGAAATAAATTTAGGATTCATTGATATCCTCGATATGATTTTTTTATGAAAACAAAGCTTTGTGATATTATTAAATGTTAAAATAAACATTGAAATTAAATTTTGGCTTAGTGAAATTGCATAATTTACATTTGGTTGAATAAAATTGATTATTTGCTTGAAAGATCAACTCCAACTTTACGATATTCAGCTTCTGCGTTTTGTGTTGTTTTCGTGCATCCTTTAATTAGTAATGCCCGTCTAGAAGTACGGTAGTTTAAACTTGTGAGTTTACCTGCTGTTACATATTTTTGTTGGCTGAAAATTGTTTCCACTGCAGAACCATTTATGCGTACTGGGTAAATATACTTGGTAGGGTTACGTGAGGTGAAATCTTCAGCAAAGTCACAGAAGCCAAATATAGAAATTCTTAAGAGCTCCCATGTTTGCCATGCTAGAAATTTCTGGCCAGTTTTTTCTTTTAGATCTTCTTCACACAAAATTCGTTCCGTTGCCCAAGACTCAAAAAATTCCAGTCCTTGCAGCATTGATTTTACAGGTGCAGACGTTAATGACTCTACTTTCTCGTGCGATAATAACCCCTTCTCAAATATTTTATGGCACGCAAATAAGTAATCGTGGCATGCCATAACTTTATCTTTATCCTCAGGTGGATCTTCTGCCATGGGATTTGCGTAATTAAATAATTCACCCAAAACCTTCTGAGTTTGCATAATTTTAGCTGGAGTAACATTCAATTTTACCCAAGGATCTCTTTCGATGAACGCCAAAATTAAACCTTTCACTTGTACCAACTCATTGTTATCACGTCTGTCAACTTCCCTTTCATACAAATCAACGATTTGTGACCAACCGAACACTATATCTCCTAATATCGTAAATTCTTTAGAATCGTTATCCTTGGAGTGGTTTAACGCATTAATCATGTTTTTTAATTGGTGTGTTGGGCAAACAATCCAAAATATTCGTCTTCCCTTGAGAAATGGGTGTTTAAAGGAAGGCTTGAACCGAAAATTGAAGGTTCCATTCTGATTTTCAGAGTAAGTAAAGGGTTTCTCAATTCCTATCGTGTGTCTTAACGCTGCAATATTGGAAGTGCCACCATCACAAACCAGCGCAGATGTTTCCAAACCAACACATTGAAATGCCCAGATGACATCGTATATGGTGTTGATTAAGAAAGAATTCGAAGCAGCTTTTGGCAACATAAAATAAGGACCAATTATATCAAAGCTGCTGGAAACGCATCTCCATAAGAATTGTAAAACATATTCTGCTTCTAAGGTTTCAGAAACGGTATTTTCTTTAAATAAATCGTCCATTGAAGGGTATTCTGCTGGATCAATACAACAGCCAATGAACTCGTTGTTGCTCGAGTTCCACATTAACTTCCCAATAATTTTGACCTCATCAAAAATTAGCACTCCTTCTTTAGGGGGTTTATTCTTTCCTGGATACTTCTCAACGAATTCATTGAATCTCTTTGCTTCTCCATGTAGAAAAATTAAGTCAATACCTTGCTTCGATGGAATATTTTTCATTTTGTTCCTTAGAGAATAAACACTGGGCAACTTAAAGATGTCGAAGGAAGCTAATGCTTCATAAGCAGCCGGAGACCGCGAAAACACGCTTAAAGCAATACGGTATGTTAACGGACTCCACCTGTTTCCTTTACTCCCTTTTTCACATCTCATCTGATCATCAATGAAACCATTCCTTTCAGTATCCAGATTCCAGCTTTTTTTCAAGGCAATGCCTAGTGTATGGTTTTTTCCACTTGCTTCTTGGAAAACCTTTTCAAGTTCTGCACTTCCATTAGTATTGATACTGGCAATTACTTCCTGCATTTTTCTGTGTTGATCCATATTGAGCTCTAATCTGCTTTCCTCCAACTTTTGTTCTAATTCCTTAACTCTTTTATTAACTCTGAACCGTATAGTCCGATATTCTATGAACCGTTTTTTTCGGGACCTCGGCGTTAAAACACTAATTCTGCACCTTGAAAGCACACTCTACCTTTTAAGATGGGTTCGTGGTGTGACTTCATTTCTTCTTTTCTTTTGCCCCAAAATATATATACAAGAAAAAAATTAACTTTCCAATATTTGCTAAAAAATAATGGTGAAATTTACCTATTAAGGTAACGACATTTTCCACACTGATGCTGATAACTTTGAGCTTTTAACTGCTCCTTTGGTAAATTTTTTGGTGCGGTATAAAAAACTGGACAATCAACAGACTGATGTCTCCTAAAAGGATATTTAATTTCCTCGAGTTTTCTGGTTTTGATATTTTCACAATCTTCCTATTAAAGAGAAACAAAACAAATAATTTATTAGTTCCGTACCTGTTATTCAGCTTAGAAAATTACACAAACCTTGGGAATCCCTGGGCAAAATACAAGATTTTCAACTAGATCTTTTAATGCTTCATCAATTACATTATAACTGATTATTAACCCTTGCTCCTCAGTAGATCTAAATACTTCTTTCTGCTCTGCTTTTTTGAATGGTTTTAGAATAGTCAAGCGTCCATCCATTGTAAAAAACATTCTGATAGGGGTATCATAGTAGTTTCCAAGAATTACTAAATTGTCAGATCTGGTGACTTCCAAATGACGCAATGTACCATCAACACTTTTCATACATTGGAAAACAATACAGGCTTAAATGAAAAAAAATCGTTAATATACACTCCTCATATTATTCATTTTTTTTATTCTATTATTATACTTACCGAGTTCTAAGTTTGAGATGTAATCGTAAATGAGGTCTAATGCAGAAGTAGTAATTGAATCATCTTGGCATAACTTCAATCGTTTCGTAACTTGATCACCTGAATGTGTAGATTTTCTTTTCAAAGGGTTGGTTTGCGTCTCTATGGAACGTGTTATTTTCAAGTGAAAGTCGCACTGTGTTGTTCTATTACTGGTGTAAACATAATCGGTTTGTGAGCCTGCTATCTGCGTTTCTGTTACATTCCTGTTTTCAGTTGTTTGTGTCCAGGTATTTTTAAATCTTTGTTGTTTTGTTTGGGATTCTGCACTCCGCAAAAGGGGGTTAATCTGAACCGCTTTTGAAGAAGTTTCTTTCAGATAAAAATCGCACTGCGTTGACTGATTTTTGGGTTGAATAAGTGGAGTTAATGATGGTTTTCTTCTAGGCGGCATAGCCAAGGCTTAGAAGTTTATAAGCTTTATAAAGAGCAGAAAGTTTATCTTAACTTGGGTTTTTTATATAAAAACTTTTAAATTGCAATTATTTACTTACCTGATGCTAAGAAATGTTTAGGGAAACACTTAGAAACAATTCTAGATTTAAAACGTCGTTGAAACTTGAAAAAACTAAGACGACCCGAGTTTAAACCTTTTTTTCTCATTTAAGATTTCACTTCGTACTACTTTCAGAACTTCCGGATAATTCGCCTAGCTATTGGCTAGTTTTGAATTTAGGTATGTCATTCTCATTGGTTAGTGTAGACTACCGTCGTCTGCAGTGTAAATTACATGTTTTCTATTGCCAAAGCTAGAACCGAGAATCAGTTAAGTACTTTTTGTATGAAGTCTTATCAGACTTTTGGTATTAACAGCGCTTAACACAGCGCCAATCGCGTCAAAGGCGCTTTTCAAGGGGACCATGAATTGGTCAAATTTCTCTTCATCTTCTCCCAAATCCACCATCAAAAGTCGACCAAGAGAAGTGTAGAATGTCGAACGACATCGCGTATTGTTGTCCAGAAATGGAAAATGTTCACTCTACATAAAAGTATGCAACGGAAATTTCCACAACATTGTAAAGTGATACCCAAGAAGTGAGTGTATAGGATAGTGAAGTGTATGCACTCACAGCGCGATTATTTAACATGAATTGAACTTCCTTCAGTTTAACGAGTCTCTGTACAGTACTATCTCCTTCAGACAGATCATTAAGTAATCGCAGCGTTTTTGTTATAATTTGTTCACTACCGCTCCAACACTTTAAATTTGTATTTCTAAAAACCATTAGAAAAAGAAAGGTAACCGAGTTACTTTAAAGAGTTAATAAGGGGAGAAGGAAACCTTACATTTTTCTAATAAAAACGGATAGAACCATAGATTCGTTCCTCAAACCCAAAACTTCAGACAACCTTCGATAAACTTTGGATGTTTTCTGAACTTGGTCCCCAACACAGATTTTGCGAAATTGTTCAAAGAAACTCAACATGGCTAATTCCAATTTCTCGCAACCACCCTGAGCCAAACGAGAATCCGTTAAGGTCATCAGTTGCAATACTCTGCAAACTAATTCTCCATCCATGGCATCGTGTTCATCAGCACTGTTGAAAGACATGCGTCCACCAATAGCGGCTCCGATGATATACACTAGCCACGATAATCTGCCTTCTTGGATACTGATATCTAATTGACTGCCTCTGGCTGGCAGATACTCTTGGTAACTAGAAGCGGATTGGTCAAAAAGTTGAACCAATAACGTGCACGTCTTCTCGTATTGGCATCGACCGATTGTTGAAACTTGTTCCAATTG
Organism: Phalangium opilio; assembly: GCA_019434445.1. Classification (NCBI taxonomy): domain Eukaryota; kingdom Metazoa; phylum Arthropoda; class Arachnida; order Opiliones; family Phalangiidae; genus Phalangium; species Phalangium opilio. The sequence continues at coordinate 87,225 of JAEQBA010002141.1, forward strand.
TTGCTGGACCATTCCAACGTCATCTAAAGGGTCTTCGAGCCCTTCCCTAAAATTTTATGGTAAGCTCAACTCCGTAACAACCTGTAGCATTTAAACAAACCTAATTACGGCGGTAACAGACTCTAATCTGGAAGTTATGTAGGCTCTGGTTACTTCTGGGGAGTAAGTTTCTAGGAGGTGAGGCTCTGAGGCCTTGACATAAGGCGCAGATGCAACCATACGCTGCCATAAGCTCAAAAGGTAATGAATACTATTCGGTGCAAACTGCCACATCTTAAAAAAAAAAAAACCACAACCAAGGCTTAAGAATAAAGCTGACTCATGATCAACAACCAAGGCTTAGGAATAACGCCGACTCATGATCAACAACCAAGGCTTAAGAATAATGCTGACTCATCATTATTCTAGATTTTACCTGTAGACTAGTAACTGTAAATTTGGCAATGAGCGCGATTGTTTCAGGATACGTCTCAACTTTAACAAGTTCCCCTAATTGGTAATTAGACTTCAATCGAGCCAGTAATCTACAAAATTCGTGGTAATTATTTGGTTCTGAAAGACCCTAAAAATTGAAAAACGCACAACGTTAACGGGTTAAAACCGGCATAAATTACTCTATTAATACCTGTGGATTATCTAGTATATTTTTGACTCCATTTACAAGCTGTGCTAGGAATTTGGCCCGTTCTGCGTTATTAAACAATGACCGCCGAACTGAGGCAATTTGGACCAGGCAGGATAGAGCCTAAATGCAAAATACACGGATCAAAAATAGTTCAGTATTAATATAATGTTTAAACTGACCAATGGCGACAGAGACGCTGGTAGTAGATGATACAAGTCATAGAATAGCTGTAAAGTATTAAAATCGAGAAAGGCAGGCCTCCAACTTGTGGGAATCTGAACAGTGCACAGATCATCAGAGGATTCGTCAGGCGATGTTCCAATGAAATCAAATGAAAGGCACTTGTGCGACAGCCTTAACAGATGACTCATCAAGTTGTGCTGTAAATTAAACAATAATTAAGGCTGTGTGCAATGAGTAGGTCCAGTTGTGGTTGGTTACCTGCGCCTCATCATGGAAAGAAGTAGCTTTCCAGCTGTCCAGAGCTCTACGCAGAAGATCACAGCTCCGTTGAAAGATTTGATATAGTTGAGTATCGCTGTAAGATGAAGCTATTACACCGTTCTCATGTTTAATTAGACACTTAATTTCTTCCGCCTAAAAACGATGTTGGCATTAATTATAATTTTTATTATAAGTTATAACCTTGAATCAATCTTTTGACTATTAATGAAAAGCTTTCATTTTTTTAAACACGCGTCGCTTCCCTGTGAAGGTGAAAAACTACTATACAGTTGTCTAGAGTTCCCATTCCCAACATTCTCCTATTTCCAAACGACCAATGAAAAAAGTTAACAAGTTCCCCATTACGACGTCACAATGGGGAAAACAAGATTTGGTTTGGATTTCAAAATATCTAACCTACTACGACTCACAAAGAATTTAAACTAGAAAATAGGGACTAAGAAGTTCCCAGGTTCCCGTTTAAAGGACTTATGGTCCATGACTGATTTAAAACATATTTACCAAATTATAATCCATGGTGAACGCAAAGAGGAGGGAAATTTCCTCTTTAGTGAACGGCTTAATAGCAAATACAATTCTACTGTCGCGACTCGCGATTCAACTAACTTAGCTCGGCCAGGCCGCCAGTCCGCGCCTTTTTATCGCGTACATAAAAAATAAGATGCAGTGGCGCTCGGGAGTCCGGGAAAAATTCGCACTATACAAAAATATATAGCTAATTCCACTTACTGCTCTCGGAGCGCTCCCATGGAGCAATAAATATAGGAGACCCTGATTTAGCAAAAACAGTCTTTAACGAAGCCGAGAACTACTTCTCCCATTTATATGGCTCCATGGGAGCGCTCCGCGAGCAGTCAGTGGAAATCGCTCATAGTGACGCTTAACGGCTTATGGCTAAGGTGCCACTCTAAGATAACCAATAAAAAAGTGACTGTGTAAGGAGACAAAATAGCAGACGACGTGTTTTATCTTGGGAGGGGGAATGCATGGTTTGGCCGTTACATCCGCCTAGTGTTTTGATTTGCCGAATTAACACTCTATTTTACCGCCTAAGTCGAAAGTCAAGTCAATCTATCCAAAGGGTGTTTTCTAGCAGACGACGCATAGTGGAAAAAGTACTATTGTAGAATGTTTAATTTTCGGCAGATTCTAAATTGGCGGTAATTTAGGGCCGCATGATTCGGGCATGTACGTTTCGTCTGCTAGACCGACGCTACTAGCCACGGTACCACCCATCTACAGGCGTGTCTGACGTACCGGCTCGGTGATACTGAGCGTGTTCCTTGTTAACCTAATTTATTATTTATAGTTATTGAAATTAAATTAAATTATTAATAAAATTATAATAATTATGTCGGATTGGCGTAGTTTACCCAATTCTTTCCCGCCAATAAAAGGGAAAAATGATCCGTTGAAAATTGCGAGTACATCAGCGGTGGTGCCAGACCCGGAAGGCAAATCTTCGGAAGCGACTGACGCGGAAATCTTACAACCATTTCATTACATCATGGAAGTTCCCGGTAAAGAAATTAGAACTAAATTAACTAAAGCCTTTAACCATTGGTTAAACGTTCCAACTGAAATATGCGTCCAAATTGGTGAGGTTATTAAAATGCTGCATAATGCTAGTCTACTAATAGACGATATTGAGGACAATTCTAAATTACGCCGCGGTATCCCAGTAGCCCATTCCATTTTTGGTATCGCTAGCACGATAAACGCCGCGAATTACGCGTATTTCTTGGCTCTAGAACGTTTGCAAAAGCTTGGACACGCGGACGCTACCTTAGTTTATACAGAACAATTACTAGAGCTACATAGAGGTCAGGGTATGGAGATTTATTGGCGCGATAACTTCATTTGTCCTACTGAAAAACAATACTGCGAGATGGTTAAACGTAAAACCGGCGGATTATTTGGACTGGCAGTTAGATTACTTCAACTTTTCAGTCAAAATAAAACTGATTTTAATAATCTAATTGGCTTAATGGGACTTTATTTCCAAGTTCGCGATGATTATTGCAATTTAAAGTCGACGGAATATACGGTTAATAAGAGTTTCTGCGAAGATTTAACCGAAGGGAAGTTCTCATTCCCCATAATTCACGCTATTCAAACTCATCCTGAAGCGCCTCAAGTTATGAATATTTTGAGACAACGTACTACCGATGTTGATTTAAAGAAATATACGGTCGAATTACTGGAGCGTTTAGGCTCTTTCGAATATACCAGGAATTTTCTAACTAATTTGGATCAAAAAGCGCGGGAAGAAGTTAAAATAATTGGCGGGAATCCGCATTTACTCACTGTTTTAGATGAACTTATGAATTGGTGATTGTACTTAACTTAATAAATAAAAAAATGTAATTTTTTTTGGCCTAAATGGGAAATAAAGTTATTTACTATGAAGTTACGTTGTTTGTATTTCAATTATTAGTTAGATCTCGCATTCAGCTTTGAAATGAGACCAAAAATATTAAAATCGGAGCAGAAATAAGTAAAAAAAAAAAAAACACCTTCTTCCCTTCCTTACGACATACATGGATTAACTAACGCTAGGGATTGTTCGTTCCCTCATAAAGATTAAGTATGCGTGTTTCAAACACCCCCTAGCAGCAGCTACTATCATTGAGTGGCTACTATATGTATTATGAAGGATATATGTTCTGAACTCAATGGCTACTATCCCTAACCGGAAGTTAGAATAAAATTGGACCAAATATCACCGTGTCATATAACCAGGGATAAGGGAGTCAGATGGATTGGAAATGATGATGGGCGACCTGCGGCACCATATCTCTCCCAGTGTACCTCGCGCACGCCCCTACCCTTCCGTAGGCGATTGCTAAGTGCTGCCGCGTAGCGCCATTTTATTTGAATGAGAAGTAGCTTCTATTTTTGAGATAGCGGGAGCGTCCTTTACAATTTCGTCCGGCACGACCCTACCTAACCGCTGGGGATGATGGGAGGACTATGGTGCCGTAGGTGGGGGTACACAGGCAACACTTAAGGTATGGGGGGTTTCCACTCCATTACTCTCTCCTTCAAGATATGACGTCAAAATTAAAATCCCACCTAAAATTGGGCGCCGCCATCTTTAAAATCCGCAAAAACTATTTATTTTGCGTAGAGATGGCGATATATCTACATCAGTTTTGGTCCAATAAATTGGGGGAATGAAGAGGGGAATCAAGGAATAATTCGGAACACGTAGTTGGCGATAGAAATACATGGGAAACACGGTTAGTGAACAATCCCTAGCGTTAGTTAATCCATGCAACATAAGCCAATTTCAAAATAAATATAATTATTTAAAATTCTTCATTTATTATATAAAAATTCTTAAAATACATTTTGCTGACCGCCATTTTGTTAATAATTTACTGATTAGCCTCAAGCAATTAATTAATTTAAAATTTAATTTAAAATTTAATCCATGGTGAACGGCTTAATAACAAACACAATTAAAATTTAATTTAAAATTTAAAATTTAATCCATGGTGAACGGCTTAATAACAAACACAATTAAAATTTAATTTAAAATTTAATTTAAAATTTAATTTAAAATTTAATTTAAAATTTAATTTAAAATTTAATTTAAAATTTAATTTAAAATTTAATTTAAAATTTAATTTAAAATTTAATTTAAAATTTAATTTAAAATTTAGATCAGGACGATGGAAATGGAATGGTCCCGACATCGCGCTAAATGTCCCTTGAAAGACGATCCGACTAAAGTCACAGATGGAGATGAAGATGATTTGGACGTCCACATCGCCTACGATACTTTGAGCGTTTTAAATTTTTTAAATTTTATTTTCAATTTTAAATTAAATTTTAAATTAAATTTAAAATAAAATTTAAAATTTAATTTAAAATTTAAAATTTAATTTAAAATTTAATTTAAAATTTAATTTAAATTTAATTTAAAATTTAATTTAAAATTTAATTTAAAATTTAATTTAAAATTTAATTTAAAATTTAATTTAAAATTTAATTTAAAATTTAATTTAAAATTTAATTTAAAATTTAATTTAAAATTTAATTTAAAATTTAAAATAAAATTTAAAATAAAATTTAAAAAATTTAAAACGCTCAAAGTATCGTAGGCGATGTGGACGTCCAAATCATCATAATCTTCATCTCCATCTGTGACTTTAGTCGGCTCGTCTTTCAAGGGACATTTAGCGCGATGTCGGGACCATTCCATTTCCATCGTCCTGATCTAAAGAACACCCAAGTAATTACTCCCAGTTATAAATTAATAAACCGAAAAATGCTCCCGACCCGTTTTTTTAAGAATTCTGGGATCTTTATTAACTATCGGTTTGTTTCTGATTTTTTTGGCTCGATCGGCGTATCGAAGCGTATTCAACGTTTCCTCCAAATTACTATCGGCGTGACTGACGCAAGCCACCATTACCGTATAGCTATTACCTCCCAGCGAATCTTAATTGAGATTAATTTAAATAGAGACATTCAAATTATGATTTATTGTTGTGTATGCCTATCAATTATTAAATTAAATACCTTGTAGAAGTCTGGTTAGTTTCGAATCTCGATAGGGTATGTACGAATTTCGGTCACAGAGGGCGCTGATGACGTTGCCAAGTGCCAATAATCCCTTATTGATGTTAACACCTTAAGTGACAATGAAATAAAATTTTAATTAAATTAAATTATACTTTTAGGACCAAATATTAAATTAGTTAATACATTTCAGGGCCAAATATTAAATTTAATGATTATTTTTAATTTTTAGTTAACTTGCTTAACTACTCGGGCCCCAATTGTCGTAACGCCAAGTAATTAGTATCATAGGAAAGGGGAGAAATTGGACTATAACATACTCTGAGGACTTGCCCGTATCTCTTATAGAACCAGAGTTAAAAGGTTTCGTGTAAATAAGTCCCGTGTTAATACTATGGCGCGAAGGTTAATGAACATTTTACTTAATTACTCGGACCCTGATTATAGTAACCCCAAGTAATTAGTATCATTGGAAATAACTTAAGTCTTAACATTCTGAAAACAGAATTAATAAGCCTAACTTAAGCCTTAACCTAACTTAAAATTAAGCCTAACATAGGCCCAACTCAAAATATTAAGGCTTAAACTGTTACTGGAATAACTTTCTCCAGTGCAGCAGTGGTGGCTTCTATTTAAATTAAAAGGGCGTAGTTTAAATAAAACGGGCCTATTTTAAAATCAGATAAATATGCCAGATAGGTAGATTCGCGTAAAAAATTAATTGAAACAATACCAGAATTGTCTCTAGGAGAGACTCGAGTGGTTGTTGATTTTAATTTGCCAAGCATTGTTGAATTTGTTTTAACACACTAAAATAGTACACAAGGGTCAATCAATAAGTTTAAATGGTAATAATCAAGGCCCAATTTATTTAAAATATAGCAATTAATTTAAATAAATTAATTAAAGTTAATATATAAACAGGATCAGAAAAGCTTACTGCTTACCTAGTTTCACAATGCGCTTGTTAAGTACAAAAACGTGAATACTACTACTTCAAATGAACGTCCAGGTTTAAAAAACTGATCTACATGAACATTAAAATACAAACATTCTAAAATTAAACTAACTAATTAGCTTTAGTAAAATGATATGCAGCCTAGAAGCGTCAGACTTCAGGTCCAGGAAGCAACTACCAAACAATTTAACATGACTTTCCGAAGAAAGTTCCCTCTGAAATTTTGAAATTGACATTTGGTTTTTTTTTTCGTAGGCCTAGTGGTTTTTTTACGGTTAGGGCCGTACATAGACATTAGAATACTATAAGATGGCCTCCACTGACGTCTGCTACGGTGCGTTCCAGACCAGAGGGTAGTACTTCTTTGGCAGTCTGGGAAATAAGGATATTTTTTAAACTAGTCTTTGGGACCAGTGACCACCCTAGGGTCCGAAATAATAAACTGGTCTCCGGACTGGTCCCTGGCTTTGTTCTCTTATAGATTTGCAATTAATAAACTGGTCCCGAGGACCAGTAACCCCCACTTTTTGAATTAAAAAACTAGTCCAAGCAATTAATTAATAAACTGGTTTTGAACCAGAGAAAGTGTGCTATTTCCCAGACTGTTCTTTGGTAGTACTGAGGGCCGCAAATAAGAAACTTTTCTTGTAGGACACGTGCCCAGTGACTGAGTAAGCACGGATGTGCTCCATGGAGTAAGTGAGTAACCGGAGCAACACCTACGAGATTTATGTAACGCCTATGCACGCGGCTCCATAGAGACTATAAACCCCAAGGAGTGGAAGGAATGCCTCAACTTGTTGCCCCTTTTTTCCTGGTAAACGGGCCGGAAGCTCTCATGTACCAATTTAGGAGCAACATCATTATTTGCGCTTGTAGAGCGGGGGACCTGCCACTCCTTGGGGTTTATAGTCTCTATGGCGGCTCATTCTGAATGTTTTTCTGGAGTTTATACTTCGACCAGTATTATCGCTAGAGCGGCTAGAGACGCTTTTTTAAGGTAATAAAGGTCGTGACGTGTTTTACGTCAGAGCTTGTTTGAATTTTTCGTACTAAATTGTAAGCCCTCTACTTCTTCAACCAACCTCCTAATGATTATCTAAACATTACATTATTGTGCAATGAATTCTAAATTATCTGACACTGTTTTAATTGTTATAATTATTAGTATTTACTTGTTTAATTATTATTATTTACTTGTTTAATTATTGTTATTTATTGTTAAAATTATTATTTTTTTTTAATATTACATCAGTTTTTTTTTTGTTCTCATACTACTGTACTCTTTTAGTGTCTTTCCGTAACAAGCCTAATGTATCGATTTACTATGTTCACACATACGTCACACCAGAGCTGTGCTAATTAGCTGACAACTAATTGAATTAGAATTAGCAATTAGGGAAATATTTATGAACTAATTAATTAGTAAATTAGCAATTAGGGAAATATTTATGAACTAACTAATTAGCAAATTAGCAATTAGACAGAAACTAATTCAATTCAATTAGAAATTAGACATTTATTTATCAAACTAATTAATTAGAATTACTATTTTCTAATTAAGGTAAAAAAGAAGCCATAAGTAAACATAAAAGTTTAAAAGTGCTCATGGGTTTAGTACTTTGGTGATGTTTTAATGCCATTGAAAAACGGGTACGGAAGCCATGAATTATTCTCGAAAAATGAGACAAGCCTCGAGCCCTCCGTCATGTTAAAATTTTTTTCATTTCTTCATTTTCTTGCCACAGTTCCTATAATGGACTCCTGAGTAGTAAATACATGCGCACTGCTATTAATTCGAGTAGATAAAACAGTGGAAATTTCGAAATGGGGCAGTTGCGAACTACGAAATTTTCTACTAGTACTAGTATTCTCTCATATTTGAGGAGCTGAAAAATTTAGAGTAGCACTAAGGTTTCCTCATCGATATAATAAGGCTTTTTCATATTCAAATAGATGAATCAAGAGTTAATTCCTCGATTTTTTACAACAAATTGGCGTAAAAGATTAATTGAAAATCCAATTGGCTAATTAGTTAATCCTAAATCTAATTAAATTTTAATTAGATAATTACCTTTCCGATTCATACTAATTAATTAGAATTACTTCTCAATTAGCACAAGGTAATTAAAATTCAATTACCATTTTCAATTAGTAAATGTTGCTAATTAATTAGAAATTCAATTAGCTAACTAATTAATTAGCACAGCTCTGCGTCACACTGTTGACTTTGTGAACAACACACATTCAAATAAATAAATAAATTTGAGATTCCCGCGCAAACTGATTTTCCCGCGACCTGCGTGGGTGGAAGGAAGAGATTGGGTGAAAAAAGCTTAGAGATTCCTGTCCCAGCGAAGAATTCGCAAGGGACACTTTGGTCTGGGAAATATTTCTACCCCTTTGTGATAATTTAATTAAGTAATTAACTCATGAACCAGACATTTTCCAGAGGTGAGACATGGTTCATTCGATTTCTTGATATTGAGTAGAATATTTTGGAATATTTTCATGAAAATTGCATGTTAGGGGGCCGAGATAATCAGGTTTTTTTCCTTTTGTAGGGATGATATTGGAGAATTTTTTGTTTTAGTTTCATAGGTCTGAAGCAATTTTTCCGTCGTGAGTCCGGCAGAAGTTTCGCCCAAGTTTTTTTTTATTCTGCTGATTCTGTTGGGATTCTGTTCTGCTATAAAAAATGTTATTTTTTGGCCTAAATGGGAAATAAAGTTATTTACTACGGAAGCTACGGTGTTTGTATTTCAATTATTAATAAGATCTAGCATTCAGCTTTGAAATGAGACCAAAGAAATAAGGAAAAAATGCCTACAACAACATAAGCCTATTTGAAAATAAACAATTAATTAAAATTCTTAATTTATTATATAAAAATTCTTTAAATACGAATGATTGACTCGACTTCACATTAAATACATTTTCCTGACCGCCATTTTGTTTTCGGGGGGATAGTTGATAATATACAGATAAATTCTAAAACATCACTTTATGTCTTCTTGATTATAATTTAATTTAATTTACCTTAAGGTAATGGTAATTTAAACGTAGCTTTCTTGTTTGGAACAATAAATTAAAAACGAGTCCCATAATTTAGGCTCAACTAATTCCTCAGCATTCAAAGCTTTAAATTCGGAATTTCCACAAACAGTGGCGATTTTACGTAAAGTTGCCAGAGCCGCGACTAAAACTGAATCGCTGTTATTTCTTTCGTAGCCATCTTTGCATAATTTAACCAATCTTTTAACTCCTGTTAAGAAAAACAAAAAGAAACCAAGGCTTAAGTTTAAAGAATTTCTAGTTAGGCATAAAAAGTTTCGGTTTATGTTCAGTACCGCTTATTTAGGCGCCAAATATAAATTTTAACACGCACGTGAATAAAAATTAGGCTTAAGAAAAGTTTCAGTTTATGTTCAGCACCGCTTTTTTTGGCGCCAAATATAAACTTCAACCCGGCACGTGAGGAAAAATTAGGCTTAAGAAAGGTTTCGGTTTATGTTCAGCACCGCTTTTTTAGGCGCCAAATATAAGCATCATCTTCGCGTGAGGAAACATTAGGCTTAACAAATATAAAAAACCAAGGCTTACCATGCATTTGAGCGACAGATGTAGCCGTTTTCAAATCGCCGCATAATCTCGATAAGGCGATGGCTGATTTTTGTTGTACTCTTTCGCAAGCCGCTAATTCCGCGTCATTCATTGATTTCAAGGGTTTGACTTGCAAAAACGATAACAATAGTACGAGAGAACCGGCTTCGATAACGGAAGTTTTGCAGCTGCCAATGGCGGCCATATTTGCCAAAACTGTCGCAACCTAAAGAATGAAATAACAAAAACGTACTTAGTTAGTTCCTGGTTTAGTTTTAATATTGTTTTTCGTTTATCTAATCAATAGCGTGACATTACCTGATCTTTGATAAACAAGGAATCTCCCAAGGCGTTTTGGGTACAAGCACCAATAAGTACTTGAAGAGTTCCGTCAATTTGAAAACAACTGCAAGCCTTGGCGTCGAGGAATGATAAATTAGCCAATGCCGCCGCTGTTAGCAAGAGAACTTCGCTTGATTGTGTTGTTCGTGCCAAATCTGAATTGAAATAAATAAATAAATTTAATTAACACATGTCTCATAGTTAATTAGCTGCAAAATTGATGAGTAACCAAGGCTTACCGGTTAGTGCACGTATTAAATTGTTCATATTTTCGACTAGTCCTTTAAGGGTTTCGCTTTCGCAGTCCATCCACGGGGCTGTGATTTGAGCTAACAATCCAGCAGCTTCACTACGTAGACTTTCTTCTAAGTTAGCTTCGCAGAGGACATCACAAAGTACTTGGATTCCTCCGGCTTTTTCCAGTTGTTGAATGGCTTCAGGGGCGCAACAAATGATGGTAAGTATCCTCAGAGCCGCCGCTCTGAGTGGTCGCCATTTGTTCTCCAAGCATACGGTCAACAGAGATTTAATTCCTCCTGATTTGGTTATGAGGTGACACATGGTTTCGCCCGTTTGACCAATCATGGCTAAGGCAGCCATGGCCATTTGAAGACAGTAAACGCTGGATGTTTCTTCTATTGACTTAACGATGACCGTCATCTCTTCGATGGTGAATTGGTCAATTAGTTCCTTCAGGGTTCTAAGTACCGAATGAAGATTGCGTTTGACTGTGGATTTGCGTTCCTCTGTTTGGGACTTGTCCGAATTTCTCTTTAGAAATTCCTCAAGATCTTCGCAAGCGCGTTTAAGACACACTTCAGTCTATAATATACAAGATAAATACTTAATTTTTAGTTTTTGGTCTCAATTAAAGAAATAAATTAAATTTAAGGCTAATTACCTTTGAGGTATGGACAATCTCAATGTCCGTGGAACAATGGTAATCCCTTAACGTTTCCAGAATGTTACTAATGAGATTCATGGCGTACTCGCAAAACTCGGACCATCTTTTCGATGATAGAGATTCGATTACGAATTCAAAGTCTTCCAATACAAATTCTAACCTCCTTTGTAAGGCGGCTATCGTATCTAATTAATTAAAATTAATCTTAATTAATTTTAACTCTAATAACAAGACGCTATTGTCATAATTGATAAGATGACCTTTAGAATGGTGAAAACCGCGTCCAAATCGGTTCATAAATAATAAAGTTGGAAATATTTCAAACTTCGCTTATCAACAAACAAAGTTTGAAAATTTTCCAACTTCCTTATTTATGCACCGATTTCGACGCGGTTTTTACCATTTTAAAGCTCTATTTAAAAACAAGCTTACCTTGAGAGTTTCGAACAGCAGCTGCCATCAACATACCGGGATCTTTGGTTAGTGTCTTGGCTTGTAGTACGTTCAAACACTCAGCCTCGGCTAAAACTCTAATGTCCTTTAACCATTGCTGAACGCACCCATCATACTTAATCGAACTGTCCACATTAACCGTTAAATAACTGTCCAATAAAATGTCTTCATCATTTTGATAATCGCTCTTTTGACTAGAAACACAAATCTCCCCGGAAGACACAACTTGTTGTTGTTGTTGTTGTTGATCTTGCTGCAAATTTTGTACCGCGGTGTTTCTGGTTGTTGCAACAATACTTTGACTAGATTCCGGTGTTGGATTTTCAAAAAGTACTTTTTTAGCTGTTGTACCACAACCGAGGGCGCGGTTAATGTCAGTTTTAACTTGCACCTTCTCAGGTGTATAGGTGTTTACATGTCGTGGTTGAAATTTGACATAAACTTCCTGACAATCGTAATGACTTTCGCGTCCGAGTGGTTGAGGTCTCGGTTCTGACGTCATCATACTGGGTGATGACGTATCGTCTAAATTAAGAGGTAGTGGCGGTAATGGAGGTTGTTTATAAACTGGAGGACTTCGTGGTTCTTGTTCCAAAGTTGAATTAGCGAAGTGAACTGATTTGGGAGGTTGTATCCTGCAGCTATGAGGTCTGCCCTGACCTTTCGGGGTACTGGTCTTAGGTAGGGTAACGACTAGTTGCTGGTTTGGTGGGGTGACGTATCCTTGGTTAGCCGAACCATTTAATGGACTGATGCCAATGCTGGTTGTTGATGTTTTCTTAGCAGCTTTGTCTTGCTTGCAACGGAGACACATGGCCGGTCTGCGGACTAAACGGTACTTGGGGGTGGGGCTGGTTTCAATTATACTGTTCTCTGAGGACTTAGGTGTGTCCTTGAACGGTGGTAAAGTGGACAAGACAATTTTATCGTCTTTGTTCGATGTGTTGCCGGACATGTTGATTTTGTCGTACAGGACCTCTTTGTATAAAGGCCCTTGGCAAACTTTGTCGATGGATTGAGCTATGACGTCATCGACTTTGTGGTCGTGACGTAAGCGAGGTTGACTAGCCGGAACGCTTTTAAATGATTTTAAAGCGATCGGGGTTGGCGACGAGTTGTTTAAAAAAAATTCGGCCACTTGACCATTGGTGGATAGCGGTGGAATCTGAATTTAAATTAATTATACTTTAATTTAATATTAAAGAAATTTATTGTTTTATTAAAATTATTCTAGGTTAGGGGAAGCTAACTTACAGGGGGAATCGTTATAATGGAAAACCCATAGAACGCCTGTACAAGTTTTACCCGCAATACACGCGTGTAATACAGCCCCGGGAACATAGTAATTTTGCTAGAATTTTTTTTAGACGTTTAAATTTAATTTATGTGTTAATTAATTTAGATATTATGGTAGAGGATAATTAGATCTATATTTCGAGACCAAAAAGGTCAAAATCAGTCAATAATTAAGGAAATTATAATTAATTTACCAAAACCAAAAAAATATATATATTTTCAGAAAATTAATTTATAACTCAATAAAAAGTTTAAAAATTCATAACATCCTTAAAAGTCATCCGATTTTGTCCTAATTTGGCTTATTTTGAAGCCCACATTCCACTAACTAAATACCCAAACCTTAACGCGCCTAATTAATTTTATCATGACAATAAAACTAAAATAAAATAAACCATAAAATCAATAAATAATTTCGTTAAAACCAAACACTATCCGATGATTAATATTAAAATGAACAATGCTTACCATATCTGAATATTGACTAGTTTGTTGTCCCATAATATTAAAACTTCGACATTAAAAAATTCACTAACGGTTTTATAAAATGACTCAGAACTAAAAACCGTTGAACTAAAGTTCACTTTCCGAGAGCGAGAGAGAGTGGGCAACTTTTCAGGTCGAAGTTAAGTTGTGAAATGATCTGGGAGTCTGCGAGCACCCGCTTTTTGATATCGACAGTCCTCGATGGACCCCCTCTCTCTAGGGGTGGGCCAAACACCCCATTATCTCCCCCCCCAAAAACTAGGGGGCCACAGATGTGTCGTGTGCCACGCGCCAGCTTTGATAGTTTAAACCATGCGAGTAACAGGCGGTAGCTGTCCTAGCTCAATGCATTGACTAGGCTATAATAGATCCCCTCTCTCAGCCAGAACTCCCCTTTTTAAGATGGGGAACAAATGTTGAATGAATGAATGCATCCATCCTGTACTGACCAAAATGTTTTTTTTTCTTTATCATTTTTAGGGAGGTATTAGATTTGTCGTTCTCTATGTGTGTTTGTGTCACATTAAGTTAAATTGTCAAAGAAGAACGTTTAGTAACTGACAGAGGTATGGAATATTCAAATTCCCTGACTTTTCCAGGTTTTCCCTGACCTTCTACAACGTTTAGTAACAGACAGAGGTATGGAATATTCAAATTCCATGACTTTTCCAGGTTTTCCCTGACCCTTTTTTTAATTACGATTTTCCCTGATTTTTAGACACAAGTATCATTGTTCTAAATATATAACTAAATCACATTTTTGAATATTTAATGCAAAACATTGAACTACCCGCTTTTGGTGTCTGGTCAAACGTGATCTCGCTAAAACGTACGGCCCATTTAAAAAGTAACCCAGCTGGATTGGTTGAACCACAAATATTTAAGTCACTTTAATTCCTAAAATTCAATGACTTTTCCCTCGAAGTTCTTGGCTCAAAAAAATACTTTGCTATTTCTTGCAAATTATAAGAAGAGGTCTGCTTTGTCATTCCCAACTTGTTTCTTACAACACGTGCCCAGATGTACGCAACCATCTGCGCTATAGTGTAGTAAAGAGTAGTACAATCTGCGCGCGTGCCACGATACAATGCATGCACGTAAGGAGTGGTGGCTTTTTATTAAAGAAAAAAGGGGGGAAAAAAACTTTCCCGCCATTTCCGATCCGACAGTGGCGCGTGCCAGCTTCTTTAGGCCTGGAAATAAGTAAAATAAAAAAAAAAAATAGGCTTAACTATCGCTATCATACTCTCTTCCTCCGGAAAACATCTTTCGCTATGCAAGGCACGACGCGTGTATGCTAAAATCAGTCAAGCATTTGGGACAGGACTTTGAAGAGCCAATCAGAAAGTCAAAAGGAATGCTTGCCACGCGTCCCAGGAGGTTTTAAAATTCCCTCTTAAGGCAATTAACTATATATGACTTCTGTTGATTCAGAAACTTGTGTTTAGGTATTATATATAATGATATCCTTTTCAACTCAAGTTACAGGATAAAGAAAAAAAGAAGTTAAGTTTTGATTATGGTAATGTTTAGGCTCGAGCTACGCTTCGGTAAATTTGGAAATGGATTCAGGATGTGCATGCGGTTACGACATTTCTTTGTTTTTATAGTTAAGTTTAATTCACATTAACTTGATATAACTCTATTTCTACGAATGAATTAAGATAATTAAATACGTAGAGTAAATGCGCTAACAATACTCATCATACAACGCTTTCCCACAATATATGAAATTTTAATGAGGTACATGAATAATTAAAATTATCTTTAATGAGCCATAACTTTGGTTCTAAAGCAGATAAAGAAAAATTGAAAGTACCATCATAAACTAGAGATTCGATAGAGTAATCGCTTCAAGTTTCATAAAATTCCCAATTAAAATAAAGTCACTGCAATAAATTGAAATTTAAACTGTTGAATCAAATTAGATATTTTTATAAAATTAGCTATAACTTTTGCTCTAATTGTGGTAGATTATAATTGAAAATACCACAATAAACTAGATATTCGATACAGTAATCGCTCCAAGTTTCATAAAATTCAAAATTAAAATAACGTCACTGTAATTAAATAAAATTTGAGACTACGGTGGATGGCCAACCCTACAATCATTTTCTCATTATTAATTAAATCAAAACCAATTATAAACTCAACCTTAATGATGTATTAAAAAAGCCTAAGGTAAGTAATATAATAGGCCTACACCTTTTATTAATAATTCCGAGAAATTAATCCAATCCATCCAAGTTCTTAACCGTTGAAATTTCATCATAAAAAAAAAACTTAAGAACATCTGCGAAAATTTGGCACGCGCCAACCTTAATACCTACTTTCACCTTAACTTGTCGATAATATTAATATAATATAAGGAGTTATCTTCAACTAACGTCAATATAACTTAAAAAAATCGTACCTCTTTGCCCAAACCCTCCTTAACCAACAACCATTGTTATTTTAGAATAAAATTTGAAGGAACCCTGATGCTGATCACATCTGGGGACCATGGGGTATAATATATATTAAGGACCTCTCTCCTCTACCTAACCTAACCGTCAAAAACGTTGGCCCGCATTTTAGGGAACCCTGCCTTCAATAACTATAGCTGTATAGCATCTGGTTTTCAACGAAACCAACGAAAATTTTGGGGTTGCCTGCAGATGTTACAAAACTAGTTCTGGAGTTCTGGCCCTCAAAATTTTTTATAATATTTAGTAGAAGCTAAGCCCGGGCTTTGCAAACTTGAAAGGACCTATTTCAAGCCTGTTTCTATTAAAAAAAAGAGTTTTGTAAGCTTGCAAAAAGATTATGTAAAGACATCGGATTAAAAACTGGATTAAATTAAATTTTGCGCAGTTTAAAATGTTCAAATTGTTAAATTATAAACACCCTGTATTTTTAGTTTAAAATGATATCAAAAAATACCGACTTCCTATTGGACAAATTCTCTAAAAATAATTTTAATAAAATTTAAGGTGCGTCTTGTTAATATTCAAACGTAGATATTATTTATACTGTATATATGTGGGAGGTTTTTTATATATCGTGCAATGACCCTTAAAAGGTGGGCCTAATGCCTATATAACAGTTTTTCATAACAGCCCAAAAGGTCATTCGTTAAAATTCGTGATTAAAAACAAAAAAATAAAAAATAAAAATTACCCTTTGAAAAAAAAAAAGATTAATTTTATAAAATAAAAAATACAAGTTCTAAAAATAACTTTTATGTTTATAAACTTCCCCTGCACACGCTCACGTGACCATCCCTAAAGTTTACATTAATAGATAATTAACTACGTGACTTGAAATTTAATTATTTTTTAAAATATATTTTTTGGTTTTTAAATTAGGTTTTGCATATAATGAATTTATTTTGCGTTTCAAAAAATTCCATGAATTTTCCAGGACTTATAGATGGTTTTCAAAAAAAAAATTCATAGATAATTAACTGCCTGACTTGAAATTTAAATATATTTTAAAATATTTATATTTTAATTTTATGCATATATTTTGCGTTTCAAAATTCCATGAATTTTCCAGGACTTATAAATGGTTTTCAAAAAAAAAAAGAAAAATTAATAGATAATTAACTGCGTGGCTTGAAATTTAAATATATTTTAAAATATTTATTTTTCAATTTTATGCATATATTTTGCGTTTCAAAATTCCATGAATTTTCCAGGACTTATATACAGTGTTCAATAAAGAGGCTATATAAAATTCCTCCATAATCTCTCTCAGCTTAAAATGCAGTGCAGTGTTGCCAGGCCCTCTGGCATGAGTCAAATACTGATCAAACTGAACTGCCTGCCTGGCAACACTGTGGAAACCTTAAAAAAAAACCTTCAATAGAAACTACGTATTTTCAGGTACATTTACTAAACTATAAAGTATCTCAAACCCGCTAAGCCTAACTGTTGAATTATCGAACGGTTTACATAGGTTTTTCATGAAATTCCCATGGGGCATTTCGGCGAATCAAACATCAAACAAGACCAAGGCGACTTCATTAAATATGTATTTTCGCTGTGTTTACCTTGTTATTACTATTTCAAAAACGTAACTCCTTTTCATAATGAAAGTACCTCATCGCCCTTAGGGGGAACTAGAGACGGGTTGCTATGGCAACGGAATAATAGAGTGTTTCTATTCAAATTTAGTTTGGTGACGTTAGGCTTAAGGCGAACAAAATTTCCTTAATAACTTATTGATGGTGAAATTTTGATCTACTATACTAAAGGTGTCGGATAGTTAGACGTTTAAATTTAAATTATTAAATTCAACTAATTTTTTTCCCAAATGAGCAGCAGGTTAAACTTAAATTCTGGAATTAAAATATTTTAAATAGCGATAAAAATACCTCTGTTTGTCTAGTTTAATTGGGCAAGTATTCGACACCACGTGTTTTGCTGTATTTGCCAGCTGGAGTAAATTTCCGCGTGACTTAACCCTTTGACAATTAAAATTAATTTCAAATAAGGTTTTTTTTATTTTTTTTATAAATCTATGTCTATTCGGATTTAATTCAAAATAATATTTTTATGTCATTTGCAATTTCTTTTCGCAGTTTCCAAGTTTTGGCAATGAAAGGGTTGGGGTTGGGGGGACATTTTTCTTTGAATTATTATATTGTCATTATGTCATCATCAGCTCAGCCCTAGATCGTTTTTTTATAACAATAGATTTCCGTTGGGGTTGGCCAATAATTCTTAAGGTCTTACCTAACTTCCGCTTTTGCCTTAGGCTTCTAACCGTTTTTCTTTCTTTGTATGTTA
The DNA here is from genome assembly GCA_019434445.1 of Phalangium opilio. Lineage (NCBI taxonomy): Eukaryota > Metazoa > Arthropoda > Arachnida > Opiliones > Phalangiidae > Phalangium > Phalangium opilio. Next base: position 105,659 of record JAEQBA010002141.1, read on the forward strand.
ACTAGTTTTAAACTTATTTCTTTACCCATATCAAAGAGAAAGTGAAACGTTTCACTTCCTTCAAGCCTGTTTGCGTCTTAGATTATTTCTTAAGCCTAAATTTCAAACTATTCAAATCGTTACAGAGTTAAGCCTAAATTTCAAACTATTTAAATCGTTACAGAGCTAAGCCTAAATTTCAAACTATTCAAATACATCGTGACCAACCTAAGCCTAACTTTCAAAATATTTTACACAAATTTAAATCTAAATCCAAATCCTACTCTAACCTAAGCCTAAATTTCAAACTTTACACTAACCTAAGCCTAAATTTCAAACTCTACACTAAGCTAAGCCTAAATTTCAAACTCTACACTAAGCTAAGCCTAAATTTCAAACTCTACACGAACCTAAGCCTAAATTTCAAACTCTACACTAATACCTAAGCCTAAATTTCAAACTCCACACTAACCTAAGCCTAAATTTCAAACTCCACACTAACTTAAGCCTAAATTTCAAACTCTACACTAAGCTAAGCCTAAATTTCAAACTCTACACTAATACCTAAGCCTAAATTTCAAACTCTACACTAAGCTAAGCCTAAATTTCGAACTCAACACTAACCTAAGCCTTAATTTCAAACTCTACACTAAGCTAAGCCTAAATTCCAAACTCTACACCAACGTAAGCCTAAGTTTATTTAAACCTTACAGCTATGGGTGCTAATATTAAACATACATTTTTGTTAAATTGACAAATGGGCGTAGACTCGTTTAGAAAATCACGAAAATTCCAAAATATATAATAAACAATACCGCCCTATGCTAAGATAATTATATTTTTTTTAACATGTAATGTATTTTAACCCCCCCCCCCCTAAAGTTAACAAAAGGATGTTAGATTTACGTGTATGTATGGACCGGAAAAGATTTAAATACTTACTTCCTAAAATACCTTACCATTTATTTTTCGGTTTTATATGCAAATTATTATATGGCAGTAAAGTCACGTCAAACTAAAGTTGAAAGTACAATAAATGATCTATATCCTTTTTAATTGTAATGTTAATTAAGTCAAATAATAAATAGTATATTTAGAATAAATTATTCTGTAGAAGAAGAGAAAGAAAACCAACAAATCAGTTTAAAGTTCAAAGGTCAACTAAAATTAGGGTTTAGAAAAAACTGAGCTAGGTGCACTGCGTCGAAGGTAATTTTTATAAAATAAAAATAAAATTTATATTTCAAAACAGATTTACGGTTTGTTTTTTGGCGAATATTAGACCTATAAATTTAAATTTAATAATATTTAAATTACACCGATTCTAATGTATTTAAATTAATGTGAAATAATTTATTTCGTCTGAAATCTTTAGGACCCTTTTTAATTTTTTTTCTCTCATTGAAACGTACGTGTTTGAGGGTCAAAAGTAAATTCGTAGACTGAATGTAATTAATATTGAATCTAATTAACTGATAACCTTGAATCTAACTGGTTTTTCTTTATATATATCTTATCATTTATTTGAAAAATATTTAAATCATTTGAAACTTGATATTGAAGAAATAGTACCGCTATTGCTAACGAAGCTTCATTCAATATAACCGCTATAAATATTTCAGAAAAAATATTATACGCCTTAAGTGGCTTAGAAATACGTAAAAACGGATGAAAATATACCGTTTGAGCGCAGATGAAAGCGACCAAATTACTAATATAAATTATCTCTAGAAAAACCAACCCGTTTCTTAATTATTTTTGGGAATATTATTCCGTTACAAGTTGCTAAAGAACTATTGTAAGATTTCTAACAATTGGTTTACAAGTTGCTAAAGAACTATTGTAAGAATTCTAACAATTGGTTTATAAGTAGCTAAAGAACTACTGTAAGAATTCTAACAATTGGTTTACAAGTTGCTAAAGAACTATTGTAAGAATTCTAACAATTGGTTTACAAGTAGCTAAAGAAATATTGTACGAATTCTAACAATGGTTTACAAGTTGCTAAAGGACTACTGTAAGAATTCTAACAGTTGGTTTACAAGTCGCTAAAGAACTACTGAGGGAATTCAATTCGTTTACAAGATCACCAGCAAGCAACAAGTCATCAAAACACTGCTGACCATAATTATAAACAAAAATTATGCTAAAAACTCACCTAATTTTTGGAGACAAAAATCTTAATTAAAATATTTGACTAATTAAATTAACTTTAATTATATCGGATACCGGTACGTTGCAAGGGTTTTAAACGATACCAGAGCGATATTCGAACCGTTCCCTTTGATGCTAGAGAGGAGATTAAAAGCGCCGTGTGATATTCCGAAATCTGGTATACACTGCAGGACGGTGTAATATTTTTAAAAAATGCACGTATTTCCTACATAGACAGAGAGCGGTATGCCTAGAAAGGTGTGTAGGCATACGATATGCTAAATATTTTAATTTGCATAATGTATACGGCCATATTAATTAGAAATTGATTAATGAGTTCCCGATCCATAATCCTGGACTGGTAAAAATGCTGACCACAGTTTATATTACAATGTAGCGGTATTTTGGCGTTTACCAAAATTGCGTGATAGCTTTTCGCAGCGGTTTTATTAAAAAAAAAAAAGAGTTTGTAAGGCCTGGAGTTGAAAGATTTGGTAAACCAACTTTGCAATGTAATAACTCGAAGTTAACAACAGTAAAAGATATAATTCTTTTTAGGATATGATAGGCCTAATTGTCCTCTATCTAACCCTAATTATAACTTAGGTCTAAACTTAATTAGGGTCAAGATAATTAGATTTTAAAAAAATGTCTCTTACCAGCAATTGAAAGATGAACAAACTTAAATTAACTTTGATCCCTCATAACTGTTGATTAACAACAGTTACGGATAAACCATATGGGGATATGATAGGCCTAATTGTCCTCTATAAAATGGTACTAATTACACGACCCTATCTCAATTAGGGACCAAGATAATCAGGTTTAAAGACAAAAGCATTTTTAATTATTTTTTCCCACTAGGCTATACGTCCGTTATTTGCACTTCACTTTCACTTTAATGAAAGTATGGGTCTCTTTTGAGGTAAATCATTAAATAACCATTTGTAACAATGCATGCCTTTTAAGATTAGAAAGTAAAATTCTAAAAGAATGTGCGGATGTTATCATAAATTTGGTATTTCTTATGTTCCATTGTTTTTTCTTTTCGTTTTAAATTGCCATTGGGAATTTTAATGAATATTTACAAATTGCTCAAATATAGGCATATAATAATTTTGGCAAGTCAGTGGAATTTTTTTTTTAGAAAAATTTACGCGCAAATTGCTACGTGAACCTTAACTAAACTAAACTAACTATTATTATAAGATTGGAATAGTGATTCAAGGTAAATTGGTTAATTAAGGTTAGGAAATTAAGGCAAAGAACATGTTAATTAACTACCTTAATCCAAATTTAACTTTAATTATTAAAATATTCCATGGACCTCGAAAAAGGAAATAAATAATATATTTGTAAACAAATACGTAAACAACTAATTGGTATCAACACCAATGAGTAAGTATTATTGTTGTTCATTATCTTTCAAGTGAAACTTTATAAATAAATAAATTTATTAAAATTTAGTTATTTATATTTATATATGTAGATAAACCATAACATAATATTTTGAATAAAGCTGTCAATGCATCAAAAAATATGTACATACATTTTAACCTTATAGTTGATACGGGAAATAATTTGAATCAAGAATACATACAGCCACTAAGAATCATAGTACTACATCCAACGTATCTAGGCGGGTTTTGTGGGAGGAGCTAGCTAGAGTAATCATTACGTGGTATGACGAATTTCACCTCGCGATTTAATAATCTATCTCTCGTTACAACGCAAACGCAACCAATGAAATGAAATGAAAGAAAGACGCCATCAAAATTAGGAGGCGTGACCAAGGGGGGGGAATAGTAAGTTCTCAAGCCCGCCCCGGAATACCCACAAAACCCGAATTCATAGAAATCAACTATGGCTAGTTACACAATAATTCCTATTAGATGTATATATTCCCGTATCTGTTTAATAACAAAATTTATGATTATGTAAGGTTACGTTATCGAACCTTCGTATATTATACAGTATATCTTTTCAAGGGTATATTAAAGAAGGGTTCATTACTAATTTTAATAACACAGGGCCGGGGTTAAAGTAATCACAAATAATTAATAATAATATAATTGACAGTATGTGGGTACATAATTTCAATGTCGAAAAATATTCAACACTTATATAAATAAATTCAGAAACCTAATCATAATCATAACATACTTTGATTTGTTAGAAATTAGTCGAGGCGTATCGAATGTGTTCGGTGTTTAATATTAATTTATTTAATTTAGTTTAATTTAATTAAGGGGACAATATGTATTTTAAATTAATTACCGTATTAAGTATGATTAGTTTTAGGGTTATTTTAGGACAAGAAACTCGTTTTTACGTTGATAAAAATGCGGAACATATGGTTGTAGCTGATATGGAAAAATCGAACAATGGTGATTTGAAAATGTCCAATTGTTTCAGATATGGTGATAAGTATGTTGTATTTGTTAAAATATGTTTTTAACGGGGGTTGGTTTATGAATTAAGTTAATGAGATTTTAATTATTTTTTTAATTATTGTGTTGCGTTAAATTTAAAGGAACTATTTTTTATTTTAAATAATTTTGTTTTTAGAAAAATTATAGAAGAAATACTGAGAACAAATCCTGAGACTCCGAAGTTTGTTTTACCTCAATCTAAATTGTCAATGTGGATGAAAGAATGCGATAAATTGGTCTCAGTTGATGATAAAGGCGATATCATATTAAAATCAGCGAGTAATGCTGTTAATTACGACTCAAGCAGAGGCATAAGGCAATTATTTATATATCCAGGTAATTAAATCGGTAACGAAGGTACGCGTCTCGTTAGAAGCTTTAATTTAAGTACTTACACGGTATAGTTTGGTAAAAGAAATTTAATCGACCAATCAGAGTTCGTAATTTTACAATGACGTCACTAAATTTATTTTATTATTAAGTATGGGTTGTAAGTACTTAAATTAAAGGTCTTATCAAGACCAATACGAATATGATGTTTTCTAAGAAAAATATTTTCAACCAATCAGAGGTCGCTATTTTAATGACGTCATATATGTTTTTTATTTCTTTAAGGCACAAAATGGTGCGGAGCGGGTGACGTGGCTGATAGTTACGACGATTTAGGACCTCAAAAAGAAGCCGATATTTGCTGCAGGGCCCATGACTCATGCAACGACTCCATGGGTAATTATACTTGATTAAATTTAAATTAAATAAATTAAAATTATTTAATTTAAACTTAGCCGGAATGGAAACGAAATACGGACTGCATAATACTGATTTATTTACTAGGTATGAAATTTTTAAATAGGGTTTAAAATGCTTAATGTAAAAATTAATTAATTAAATGTTACAGAAGCCATTGTTTCTGCGACTACCACTTTTTAAAATGCCTACGTTATGGGAATACCAGAGTATCAAATGAAATTGGGAACATGTACTTTAACATTTTGCAAATTAAATGCTTCGAAGAGAATTATCCAATTTTGAAATGCATACGTAGAAAGCACAGGTAATCTTTCTTATTATTATCATTATTTTTTATATTTCAATTAATTAACTTTAAATTTATCATAATTAAATGTAATTAGAGCCTTCGCCGCTTCATGCCAAGAATACGAATTTGACAGACAAAAACCAACAGTTTACAGTTTTTTCGACGCAAAATACTACGAAACAAACAAATAAATAAATAATATTGTAAAATTAATAAAAATCGAATTTATATTAATAAGAAATTTGCATAAATTATCATTTTGTCACGTGTCCCAATTATATTGAAAATTATCTTTACAACAACGTCGTAGGTAATTAATTTTAACGCCATTGTAAAATATGATTAAGTTTGATAACGAATCTCGCGATTAACACCACGGGGAATTATTAAACAATAAATAAAATAATCCAAGAGATAATCCTAAACGAGATTAAAAGAATAAAAACAATTTGTTCAAAACCAAATTAGCTCTACCACATTAGATAGGACAATTACGGTTTAACCAAACCATAAGTTCATAAGTGATATGTTATGTTCCATAAGTTTGTTTAGTTAATATCTGGTCATGACAAACTGAATTTAAAGGCTTGTAATGAATTTGAAGTGAGTGAGTGAGTGAGGTAGGTCATAGATTCGAGGAGGTAAAGCGAGGGAGGCCTGGTGAGTGAGGTGGCGCTGCTGTCAAAAGGGGCTTGGTAATGCAGACTAAATAGGACCTAGATCATAATGGCTATACTCAGAAACTATTTTCTTCTGGTAAAATGGAAATATTTGCTGTTTTAATTTTGATATAATTGTTCGTCATTCTGGGTTGTTTAAAACAAATTAGACTACTGCCATTAAAAAATATTTGAACGGAAATTTAATCTACTCATTAAAAAATATTTGGGCTACTTAAAAAACATGTTCGTCTCAGACTCAGAGTCAAATCGCCTACTACATGGTAGATGTTTTTGCGCGAGATTCTGATTGTGATGTCATCTACGACTCTACGAGCCATTAAAGGCGTAGGCGCTTCCTTTAGTACAGTCTCTGAAGTATATCGGAATTAAATCAAAATTGATCCAGTGTCAATAAGTTTTAGTTGGCGTTATTGTGAATTTAACCCACTATTCATAAAGTGATTTTAAAGCTTTTGAAGATCATCTTTGAACTACTAGAAACGGATTCGTAGAACAAAGCGGTAGGCTTGTACAATGTAACCATTTAGTTTTAGTTTTATTTAAGCTGTTTTAATGCCGAAGAATTGTCCACTGTGATTTATATATATTTCGTTGGCTTCGTCTTGCAGACTTAACCCTTAACAGCTAGTGATCGGCCTCTGTCCCAACTCAAACTACTTCTAACAAAGCTTACCTTACACTAGTGTTACCATGGATATGTAGTATTTATACATATCCATGGTGTTACCGATATCAAACTTGATGCATTTTGGTCAAATTCGGAAATTAACGAATTGTTAACCCCTCTCTCAAATATAGTGTCAGTACTACGTATGCAAACGTCATACCCCAAGGTCCGTAAAATCGCTAAAGCTCTAATGGGCTGGCGCGTCTAAGTTGCACGCCCCTGTATGCGGTATCTGCCTCTTTTTTTTTTTTTTTTTTTTTTTAATACTGGCTAAGCTATCTAGCGTTTAAGGGTATTGTTTTAAGATTAATGTTATGTTGCCTGAATTTTTCATATAATTTAGAGTTGTTTTCAAGTATATAAGGGGTTATTATGGAAATCGGGTATTTCTTCTAATCTCCAAGCATTGGAAGGACTAAGTTCCGGCCAATGCGCTTGAAAGGAATATTCTATTCGGGTAGAAATTTAGAGAAATGCTCGAGTTGTCGTTTTTTCGACTTAGATCCTTCTAAGTGTTCATTTTACTTTCCCTTTAATTTCAGTACGTTTAAAATGACATCAATTGGCGATGAAAACCGTAAGTAAAACTCGCTTTCTCGCTACACGATTCATTTACAACTAAAAACCATTTTTTTATTATTTTTTTGAAAAACAGCTGACTTCTTGCTTCCTCTTCGACTTGGTAAGAACGTAAGCCAATCTAACCTAACTTGTTAACGTTAACTAAACCTTTCTTTATCGTTATATAAAGGATATCGCCGATATATAGTAAATCGTTCATTAAAAATCAAAAACAACATAAACAACATCAGCGTATGTTACTTCACACCCGGAGGTGAAAGACTCGTGAGTTCTTGCGTTAAACTGTAATTTAAAGACCGAGTTCCAGCGAAAAGGAATCTAGCTAACTAAGCATCAAAACTAACAATGGGGCGACCTCTCAGATTTTGCAAGCGAAAGTTGTGAGGGTTCTAGCTGAATAAAAGCCGTGCAGGGCGGCCTCTAGCGAACTGAAGAAGCGAACTTTGTTTAGTTAGTCTCGACTAGGAGGATCGAGGTGTTTTCACCTCTATCCTCTTAGGTCTCGATGTTCGCTGTTCAGTTTGCTCGCGTTTTGGAACTCGGCCTTGAATAAAAGAGGGATTAAGTTTTGTTTTTTTTTTATTATAGCGCTCCATCACCGACATAGATAGGCATTGTAAGTTAATATTTAAAGCTGGGATTTAATCGAAATTTCTAATAATTGATCTTTATTTTGCAGTTGAAAAACTACTTGCGCAACTTCATGAGGAAAAGGATTCTCTGATTGGCCAGGTTAGTAAAAATTATGTTCTATCATACGTGTATTCTCTACTTATGATTTTAGTCAGGAACATTATTTATATCCGAAACCAAAGTTGAACGTCTCACTTCTTTTGCCTTTTTAATTTTATTTGCAAACACAAAATTAGCATTGAATTACCGCACCATTTTTTAGTTTGTCTTTCAATTTTACTTTTTCACTTGGCTTCTCGTTTCTTTTAAATCTGTAGATTGAATATTTAAACTCCGTCATCGTGGATATGCAACGCAAAAACGACGAGTTAAACAACAAAGTCAAAGTTTTAGAAAATGGCGTTTCCCTGGATGCCACAGACTTGAATTTGTAAGTTAACGTAAATCATCCCTTTCACGGCTTTTTATTATAGTTTATAAGTTCGATTATTTTTGATCGTAATTAATTTTAAGGGCACTGAAACGAACTAATTTGACGCGCTCTCAGCTAAACCTATAGAGCTGGTCTACCGCGTTTACGTTGAACTTAATTAAAACATTGTGTTTTTGTCCACGTTTTCCCAGAAATGGCATTAAGTCAGTGGTACCTTCCCGTCTCTTCCGCGATAGGTTTGATCTTCACGATACGGAAGATTGTCCCAATCAGTCTGCTGGAGAGGATATGGAAACTCATTCCTCGCATCATGGTACCAGAAACGAAGAAAAGCCAAATTAGCCATATTGCACTGTTTGCGAAGCTTTTCGACACTGGAAGACCGAGTGTGATGATAACGATATTTTCTAAAAGTCTTTTAATATCGCTACAAAACTAATTTTTATTATAATATTAATCTAACCTAATATAATACAAGAGAAATTCAGAAAACAAAATATGTTATTGTTCGAGTAATATTTGTGGATTTTCTTCTTAATTAATTACGTTTGGTCCCTACTTTTGGCCAACAATCAAAAATTAAAAATAATTAAAAAGATATTCACTTTTTCTTGTCAATTACTAATTCGATTGTAAGATCCACCGCTTACTTGCAGCAAAGACTTATGAGAGTTATACCCTTCTTAAATCTTGGTGACAAGGTAAGTTTCGCGTATCATTTCTGAAGGAATTAAATCCTAAATGTACGCATTCCTCGCATCATGGTACTCGCTCCCCCTCGTTCTCCTTCTCGAACTGGTTATCTCGAGCTGCTGTAAGTCTCTCAGTAATTAGCATTACGAATAGTATAGGTATAGTACATATCATACTTATGGATGGAACATATCACTTACAAACTTATGCTCAAACCAATTAACGAAATTCCCTGACTTTTTCCTAACGATTTTAAAATTCCCTGACTATGGTTCCAGATATTCCAATGTCGTGCACTAACGCAGACCAGTAAAAATCCCAAATAGCATTAAGATATTAATAAAGTGCAAGATTAGAAATGCATTAAATATTCGAATCCATTTCAATATCTGTCGTTTTATAAAACTTGTCTCAATTTCATAATCTTCTTTTATTGACGTAATCCCAACCTTCTCATAATCGTACGATAGATAAGTTTTAAACCTTTCAGGATGTACTTTGAAACATATGGGATTAATTGAAACTTATATAAAACCTCACAGCTCATTAACGGTAGTGAACACATTGCGAATTGTAATTAACAAAGTAACACCAGTGTAAAAATGTCTTCGGTAGCGATTTACGTCGCGATTTTCGTTTGCTTAGCGGTTTTCGTCACCGGTGATCAAATTTACCTTAAAGTCGATGCAATTGGAAAATGGCCCACCGTTAGATTAATTAAAATTAACGAGAATACTAAACAATGTTATTTCGAACGCAAAACGTAAGAAATTAAAACTTTTTATAAACTATTAAATGGCATTAAAGTATTAACCCCTATGAGATAATAGCATAAGGTGCTGTTAGTCTATAACTTTTAACATTATTAAATAATTTTTTTTTCTATAAAATATAAAATAAAAATTAATTTTTATGTTTCAGTCCAGCAATTATGAAGATTTTGAAAAATTTATCGCCAAACGACAACGTAAACAAAATAGATTCCGAAGCGGAATTCGATTCATTGCTTGAACAATGCGAAAAAAACGGATTTTCATTGCAAATGTACAATTATGGAGCCAATTATGCGGGAATAACATTTCCAGGTGTGAAACGTTTATTTACTTCTACCCAGCTTGTTTTTTTTCTTTAAATTTTTTATCCCCATCCCGTGCGAGAACCTAAGTGAAACTAACTCATTCAACCCTACTGTAGTTTTTTAGGCGCTAAGATGAAGTTAGGAGCTAAGATGAAGTTAACTAGTTTTTTGACGCCATTAACGATTCAAATATTTTTAGGAACAAAATGGTGCGGACCCGGTGACAACGCTGCCAACTTTGACGATTTGGGGACCGAATGGGAAGCGGATATTTGTTGCAGAGGACATGATAACTGTACGATAGTAATTAGGCTTAACTTTAAATCAGGATTAATTTAATTACTCTTTAAATAGGTGACGATATGATGTCTCCATTTTCGAAGAAGAATAACTTAACAAACTTTTCGATATTCACAAAGTATGTTACGTATTTTTATTTCAAGATATTAAACCTATTTTTTAAAATTAGGCTTAACACTCACTAGGCCTAATTCTTAAAATATTATTTCCCAAAGTATGTTACGTATTTAATTTGAAGTTATTAAGCCTATTTTTATGTTTAAAATTAGACTTAACACTCACTAAGCCTAATTCTAAATTTCTCTTCTCCAAGGCTTAACTGCGCATGCGATGACGTATTTATACAGTGTTTAAAAGCCGCCAATACCGAAACCGCGAAAGCCGTTGGAGTTTTCTTTTTCAACGTAGTTCAAAATAAATGTTACAAATACGATTATCCCATAATAAAGTGTTTGGAAGTTCCCAGGTAACGTTTTAATTAATTTAGGCTTAACGTTAAGCCTTTGCTAACAGGATAACGCGTTTTTTACAGATCGGGAAGTTGCAATAAATACTTATTAGACGAAACCAAACCAAAAGTATGGCAATGGTTTGAAAATATATCATATGATGTTGAAGATTAAGGTTAATTTTTTTGAACAAAACAATAAGACTGGACTCGACAAATTGTAAATAATATTTTTTTTATAACTTTTTGTATATTTTTATTAAAACAATTTTGTAATATACAAAGAAAAAACAAACTTAAGAAAATTATTGTTGTGCCAAAAATATTTTTAAATAAAAAGATTTTACGAAGATTCAATTTTTATTTATTTATTTTTTGTTGAGATTTTTAAGTCAATTGCTCGTTAACTTGTTAAATTGAAGGAAAAAAATTAATTTAGAATTTCTAAGACAAGAAACGTTCACCATAGTGAATAAATTCAAAAACCACCTAAAAAAACACCAATTTAATTTAATTAACTTTAATCAAAGTTAATTAACTTACCTCAACCATAATAAGGACGATAATCATCCATTCCAACCTAACATGATGTTTATCATTTAAATGGTTACTAATTAACTCCATTAACTCGCAACAATGATTTAATTTTTCATTCATAACCTTTAATTAACAATTATTAATTAAGTAGGGGGTTCCGTAATTAATAAATTAATTTAACTAATAAATTAATTTAACTAATAAATTAATTTAACTAATAAATTAATTTAACTAATAAATTAATTTAACTAATAAATTAATTTAACTAATAAATTAATTTAACTAATAAATTAATTTAACTAATAAATTAATTTAACTAATAAATTAATTTAACTAATAAATTAATTTAACTAATAAATTAATTTAACTAATAAATTAATTTAACTAATAAATTAATTTAACTAATAAATTAATTTAACTAATAAATTAATTTAACTAATAAATTAATTTAACTAATAAATTAATTTAACTAATAAATTAATTTAACTAATAAATTAATTTAACTAATAAATTAATTTAACTAATAAATTAATTTAACTAATAAATTAATTTAACTAATAAATTAATTTAACTAATAAATTAATTTAACTAATAAATTAATTTAACTAATAAATTAATTTAACTAATAAATTAATTTAACTAATAAATTAATTTAATTAATAAATTAATAAATTAATTTAACTAATAAATTAATTTAACTAATAAATTAATTTAATAAATTAATTTAATAAATTAATTTAATTAATAATTGCAAACGTACCTTAGTTCGTTTAGTAATATTTAAATGATTGCAAGTTTTTTGAAACAACGTTTCTAAATTTTGTCTATCCCAATAAAAATCAGGGGTATCGAGCAAATCAGAGCTCAAATTGATAAAATGTCTAAGAGCATAGAGTTCGCCCGTTTTACGAAAAACTTGATCCCTCGTCATGGTAATTTTCTTACCATCTTTCATATTCTATCATTAATTTAATTATAATTAACTTTAAGCATTCAAACCTTCCAAATTAAATAATTCAAATTCAACCTCGGTAATCCATTCAATGCTATCTATGAAACGATCTAAAGAAGCTTCCCAAATCGCTAATTTAACTATAATTAATTTAAAGTTAATTAATAACGTTTAATTTAATTTTAAACGTTAATAAATTAATATTAAACGCACCAGAAAGCGCCATTCCATTTGAAAAAGCGTATTTTTCCAAATCAGTAGAACCTTCGCTATTTAATAAAATTGTTCCGCTAACGAGACGTGTTTTGTTACTGCATTTAATTTAATTATAAAACGTGTTAATTACGACGTTTTTTTAATGGAAATTAAGAGTCAAAAAAGGGAAAGGAAGGTATAAAGGATGACCCAAAAATAACCAGAGATATCATTTCAAACTTGCCTTCCCTTGAAGATTTTCCTATGAAATTAATTATTTAATTGCGTATTTTCTGGTGTTATTTCTTCCGTTAAACCCAGGGTAAAGCGTAGATAAATTATCATGCAAATTTATGGAAATTTCATGCCAAGGTTAGAGGGTTTTTTTTTAAGCCAGGGATACGTTTGTATTAATTAATTTTAATATTTACTCAGTGTAATGATATTCCATTATTTCGTTCTCTTCAAGAACGAGGTTTTCATCGTAAGAATTTGATTCGAATTTCTTGACGAATTTTAGGACAGATTGTATCTATAATTTGTAAGTTTTCTTTAACCAAATGTCTTTGGTTTAAATAACTTTTGTTCATGATGTTAGAATGATTTATTTTTGTGATGAAAATGGATTAAGAATTCGGGAATGATTGGGGCACGATTTCGAAACAAAGGAATGGCCAAGGCTTAGCTCAAAAACGCGAATTTCAAAACCAAAAGTTCTGAAGACTGAATCTGAACAAAGGAAAAACTAAGCCAAGGCCTAACGTCCTTTAAGCCTAAACTCGCGATGAAAATGGATTCAGAATTCTCGAATGATTGGGGCAATATTTCAAAACAAAGGAAAGACCAAGGCTTAGCTCAAAAACGGGAATTTCAAAACCAAAAGTTCTGAATTCTGAACAAAGGAAAAAAACCAAACCAAGGCCTAACGTTTATTAAACCTAAACTAGGATTTCGAAACAAAGGAATGACCAAGGCTTAGCTCAAAAACGCGAATTTCAAAGTTCTGATTTCGGAACAAAGGAAAAAACCAAACCAAGGCTTAACGTTTATTAAGCCTAAAGTGGCCTAAAGTAGTAAGTATGCGATAATCAACAAGAAAAACCAAGGCATAAACCAAAAATAAATGAAAAAGTGTGCAACAAGTTATTCAGTACCAACCGCGCAACATTAATACAATTTACACATCGTTTTATGTGAATTCAAAATGTGCTAGCAACCACGTGAGTATTTTTTGATGTAATAATAATAAAAAAAATCAAACCAAGGCTTAAGCTTAGGTTACCACGTGTTAACTTAACAAAGCATTAAAAAAACATGGCGCCCAAATCAAATTACAAAGGCAAGCATGTTATTACCAATGTAAAAACCAACACTAATTTACTTCTCCCAACAACAAATGCTTTGCACATCAATTATTTATGATGTTTTTAATATAAAATGATTATTTTAAAAGACTTACCTCAATTTCAGGAACATTCCAAAAGATAACCGATCCTTCCCTAAAGAAATACACTTCCCTTGGTTCCTTCCCGACTTGATATTTAGCAGAGACATGAAGTACATCATTCATATCTTCAGGCATGGCTGATTGTTGGTACAATCCTTGCTCAATTAAACCATTAAGTAACAATTCCAGGTTGTACTCTTCAGCAGTACTATGAGCCACAACTGGCCAACTAGTCTGTAATTAAAATTATAATTCCCCATTTAGAAACAGAGTTCCAATCCAAACCCATGTTCCTTAAGAATTATACCTTATCTGGATCAGCTTCATCATGTCTAATAGCTGCCTTTTTACGTGGTGCACGTTTTTTGGACTGAAGTGCGGAGAATGTCTTTTGTACAGTTGGAATATTAACATTACTTGAAGTAGCTGGTACTGTTCCGCTAAACCTTATTGGTACTTGGAGTTTTACTTTAGAGAAGTATCTTGTCTTTTGGATTTCTGCATTTAAAAAAAAAAAAAAAACAAACAAATAAAATACCAAAGTTTTAGTTTATTTCTGTCTATTGTTGATTATTTCTTAATTAATTTACCATTATTAATTATGGCACTTGTTGAGAAGTTATTCGAATAAAATTTATAGTTATTATTATTATTAAATTGTCTTTTTATCGTGTTGAATGTAATTCTAACGCAAATATTTCGTAATTTAAAAGCCATGTCTGATTCTGATAACACACGTGACTGTTATTAAAGGGATTCTTGACCAAGGCTTAGCTTAAAACGTCTGTAAATTTTTATCACTTAAAAGTCATAGCTTAAAAACTATTTATATTTGGTTAATTATGCGTGTAATTAACGTTAGTTCAATGTAATTAACGGTTTTAAATTAATATAAGTGTTATATTGCCGAGAGGACAATTTCGTACTACTACCACACTCCACGTCGGCGCCCAAAAAAAAAAGGGTGGGAGGCAGGGATGCCAGATTGAAAACCTTCAACCCGCCAAAATCAAATTGGAAACAAGCCCAAACCAAAAAACCGCCAATCTATATTTCGAAAAGAAGCCCAAAAACTGACTAAGATCTAAACAATCCAGCCCAAAACCAAGCCAAAAATTTATCGTGAAAATTTGGAATTTGTTTTTCTTTTAGAAATTTCAATGCATATTACATACTGACACCATTTTTAAAACCCAAAACAAAATGAAACCACTTTATTTAACCATAAATTGACGAATTATAAGCTACACAAATGGTTTGACAGTGCCATTTGTCAGTTTTTTGGGCATTTTAATGATCTTCGCCTATTGGCTAATCCACCTCTGGCGGTATTTTAAGTACAGAAAGCCAAAGAAAAAACCCGACAAGCCCAATTTCCAGCCAACCCGTGTTTTAGAAGAAGCCCAATTGGCGGCTTTCCAGCACAATATGGCATCCCTGGTGGGAGGATTCACGCCTCTCCCCCACTTGAATTCAAAAACAAAGTAACTCGAGATACTATATATTTTGTAAACGTATTTATAATTAATTTAAGGCATTAAATCGTATGAAAACTGTGTTATTTTGCAAAAAAACTTATTTAGAATACCAATTTATGCATAATTATTGAAATAAAATTTATAATATTTGAAAAAAAATATAAAAATACGTGGTTTTTCTTCTCAGCTGACGAAATATTGCAACTTTTTCGAACCTTGACCCCTAAATTCCAGTTCCGCACGTGATCAGCTGTTGTCATATGACTTCACTCGCGTTGTTGTTGACACCCCGCATTTATTTTGCTCAATTTTAATGTTTTTTAAGATTAATTTTAGCTTTTTTTTAACAGTTTTTAAATATTAAAAGTATGGAGAATCCAAACGAAAGCTCTTTTTTAAGTAGAATTGATTTATCGGGCGCTAGAACGTATGGAAGTCACACTCAAGGCGGTCGAACGCAAAGGCTTAGCTCCCCCAAAAGTCAGGTTAGCGCTAGCAGCGGTGTTTTTACAAATTCCGGGATTATTGGTGAATCAAGTGACATTTCTACGGATGAATTTGAAAGTAATCGTGAAGATATAATGCCGTGTACCTTTAAAGATTACAGCAAGACACGATGGGCAAGCGGTTTCATTATTTTATTAGTCCTTGCATTGGAACGTTTCGCGTTCTATAGTTTAGCGGGCAATATGTTACTCTTTCTTAATCAACAACCATTCTTATGGCTCTCTTACAACGCCATGACGGCGACCTACGTATTAACTGGAATTGCCTTTATGTCTTCCATATTTGGGGGTTATATCGCGGACTCTTTAATAGGCAGATATTACACTATCCTAGTTGGATTAATTTTATACATCATTTGTTACGTGATCTTAACGCTACTTGCTTATAACAAGTACGAAATCTCAAATATGTGTTTGGATCCCGCGAGTACAAAACATTTTAACACTGACATGACGTGGATTAATAATACATCAACAACAACAACAACCCAACAATTAGAGTTGAAAGGGTTGTACCAAGAAAGATGTAGTTGGTTAATTTATTTAATTTTAACGGGAATAGGGTTATCTGTAGGTCTTGTTAAGACCAATTTGGCATCATTTGGATCTGAACAGGTTAATTAAGATTAAGATTACACTTACCTTAATTAAATTAGGACTTAATTAATTAATTTAATTTACAGATTAGAATGTTAGGAGGAGATGCAGTTAGGGTCTTTTTCAATTGGTTTTATTTCTCGATAAATATTGGGGGTTTAGTGGCAGTCGCTGGAATGTCTTACATCCAACAATCGACTCAATACGGATTCTGGTTAGGGTATTTGATACCAACGTGCCTTTTGGGTTTAGCCCTACTTGTATTTGCCTTAGCCAGACCAATTTTCGTCATTGAAAAACCAGTTGGAAGTATTATAACATCTATAGTGTATATTCTGAAAGATGCTATCAGATACCGATTTTTTACAAGATCCGGATATTATAAACAGTTTCAAAAGTACTATGAATTTATTATTCATTAATGTTAATAAATAAATAAATTCATGATTAAACTAATTAATTAAAAAAAACCAGTGAGGAGATTCCTATTAATGAAAGGCCAACATGCTTGGATATGGCCTCCGTTAAATATGGTGGAAAATATGCTGAAGCTGCCATTAAAGATGTCAGAGTCATGGGAAATATTGTCACAGTGTTTTTTGCCTTGATTCCATTCTGGGTTGTTTATTTCCAGGTTACTAAGCTAATTTTATTAAAATAACTTTCCCTTAACTATTTTTAATATTTTAAACCTTTCCTTAACTATATTTAATCTTTAAAACCTTTCCTTAACTATATTTAATCTTTTAAACCTTTCCTTAACTATATTTAATCTTTTAAACCTTTCCCTTAACTATATTTAATCTTTTAAACCTTTCCCTTAACTATTTTTAATATTTAAAACCTTTCCTTAACTATATTTAATCTTTTAAAACTTTTCTTAACTATTTATAATTTTAAAAACTTTCCCTTAACTATATTTAATCTTTTAAACCTTTCCCTTAACTATTAATAATTTTAAAAACTTTCCCTTAACTATATTGAATCTTTTAAACCTTTCCCTTAACTATATTTAATCTTTAAAACCTTTCCTTAACTATATTTAATCTTTTAAACCTTTCCCTTAACTATTAATAATTTTAAAAACTTTCCCTTAACTATATTGAATCTTTTAAACCTTTCCCTTAACTATATTTAATCTTTAAAACCTTTCCTTAACTATATTTAATCTTTTAAACCTTTCCCTTAACTATTTTTAATATTTAAAACCTTTCCTTAACTATTCTTAATTAGTTAATTAACTAACTAATTAAATATTTTTAGATGCAAACTACATTTTTAGTTCAAGGTTTACACATGCGTTTGGGTGCAAAAAATGCCTCAACTATGGCAGGAGGTCAAGAAGTTGAAACATTTTCTGTTAGTTTCATTATTAAAGGGTCAAATTATTAATTAATTAATTATTAACTTTTCCACTAATTAATATTAATATTGATTAATTTCAGATTCCAGCTGCTTGGTTGACATTATTGGATATTGGATTCATCTTATTCTTTATTCCAATATTGGACAGAATAATCTATCCATTTTTGGACAGACACAATATCCGAATAAAGTCAATAGAAAGGATGAAAATTGGAATGGCTTTGGCCGTTTTTGCCATGATTGCTGCTGGTTCTGTCGAGAGTTACAGATTAAATTTAATTAATACTAGGTAAATATGTTAACAGGGTTCATACAAACCCAGGGAAAACTCAGGGAAAAAACCTACAAAACACGGGAGGAAAATGGGGGGGAACCTGCAAAAATCAGGGGAAAAATGGGGGAAAAAACCTGCAAAACTCAGGGGAAAATGGAGAAAAAACCTGCAAAACTTAGGGAGAAAAAAACCTGCAAACTTTAGGGGAAAAATGGGGGAAAAAACCTGCAAACCTTAGGGGGAAAATGGGGGTAAAAACCTGCTAAACTCAGGGGAAAAACCTGCAAAACTCAGGGGAAAACCTGCTAAACTCGGAAAACTTGGGGGGAAAACCTGCAAAACTCAGAAAACTTGGGGGGGAAAAACCTGCAAACCTCAGGGGAAAATGGGGGAATAAACCTGCAAAACTCAGGGGAAAATGGGGGAATAAACCTACAAAACTAAGGGGAAAATGGGGGAAAAAACGTGCCCAACTCAGGGGGAAATGGGGGAAAAAACCTGCAAAACTAAGGGGAAAAATGGGGGAAAAAACCTGCAAAACTCAGGGGAAAATGGGGGAAAAAACCTGCAAAACTCAGGTGAAAATGGGAAAAAACCTGCTAAACTCAGGGAAATCAGTTTTCATAAGTTGTATGAACCCTGATTAAATAGTCTTAATTGAAACTTAATTAAATTAATCTAATTACTAATTTCATTTACCAGCAATGAAACTATAGTTCAAATAATAGGCAACACAACATACTACGCCGCTGATATGTGGATATTCTGGCAAATACCCCAATATTCCTTGATAGGCCTAAGTGAAAGTTTTGCCAGTGTTGCCGGCTTGGAATTTGCCTGTTCTTGGGCCCCTCATCAAATGAGGAGTTTAATTACCGGTCTATTCTATTTTTTTACTGGAATTTCCAGTTTTTTGGGAACAGGGTTACTCAATGCCTTCCATAATGTATGGTTTTACGATAGAGATAATGGCAATATTAATTACGGACATTTAGACTATTATTTCTTCTTGTTAGCCGCAATTCAATTAATTTGTTTAATTATTTTTGTAATTTTGGTTAAAATTGGGAGAAAAAAGGTCGCCTTACGTAGAAGACCACTTCCACCTCAAATTGGTCATACTGATGAGCAATAACTGTTAATTAATTAATTGCATTTAATTAGAGTTGATTTGTTTGAGATTAATTTTGCTGTAAATAATGTGTTTTTTTTTATACTCCCTATTATTGTAATTAAATATATTAATTAATTACAATAATGTTTTTATACCCTGTTATTGTAATTAAATATGTATTGATTAAAATTAATTACATTTATATAAAAAATTGGTTTGGTTTAATTTTTTATACAAGTTTATTTTATTTTTTTTTTTTGTCAAAGTTATGGGTTTTATTTATATTTTAATTGAAAATATTTTCTGTTAATTTGTTTTTTGTTTTTTTTTTTACACCCATTAGACTTGACTAGTAATTAAATTTAATTAAATTTAATTATATTTATGGAAGTTTATTTTATTTTATGTTAATTAGAATGTATTATTTTTAATTTTTTATTTACATTAAAAGGGTTTTTTTTTTTAATTAATACCAAGCATAAACTAATACTAATATTAAGCAGACTCCAATTACAGCACCCAATATGATGGAATCACGACGTTTTCTAAGATTAATTCGTTGGATTAAACTGTTAATCATTGGAAAACGATCTACTGAATTGTCAGGGAGTTTAACATTCAATTAATGTAACCATTAATTTTCACAAAATCTTAAAAATATCACCCAAAATCTTAAAAATATCACCCAAAATCTATAAAAATCAGAAAATATCACCCAAAATCTATAAAAAAAACCGGAAAATATCACCCAAAATCCATAATTTAAAATTTCTCACCCAAAATCCATAAAAATTAAAAAAATCTCACCCAAAATCCATAAAAATTGAAAATAACTCACCAAAATCCATAAAAATTAAAAAATCTCACCCACAATTCATAAAAAAATTTAAAATATCACCTAAAATCCAGAAAAATAAAAACTCACCCAAAATCCAGAAAAATTAAAATATCTCACCCAAAATCCAGAAGAAATTAAAAACCTCTCACCCAAAAACCATACACATAAAAAAATCTAACCCAAAATCCATAACATTTAAAAAAAATCTAACCCAAAATCCAGAAAATTCTCACCCACAATTCATAAAAAAATTTAAAATCTCACCCAAAATCCATAAAAATTAAAAAATCTCACCCAAAATCCATAAAAATTAAAAAATCTCACCCAAAATCCATAAAAATTAAAAAATCTCACCCAAAATCCATAAAAATTAAAAAATCTCACCCAAATCCATAAAAATTAAAAAATCTCACCCAAAATCCATAAAAATTAAAAAATCTCCCCCAAAATCAATAAAAACTAAAAATTTCTCACCCAAAAACCATAAAAATTTAAAATCTCACTAAAACCCATAAAAATTGAAAAATCTCACCCAAACACCCATAAAAATTGAAAAATCTCATCCAAAATCCATAAAAATTGAAAAATTTCACCCAAAAAGCATAAAAATTAAAAACCTCTACCCAAAGTCCATGAAAGTCAAAATCTCACCCAAAACCCATAAAAATTGAAAAATCCAACCCACAACCTATACACATTAAACAATCTCACCCAAAATCTATAAAAAATAAAAATTCACCCAAAATTGAGTTTAACTAAATTAAAATTAGGTATGAAAGGATACTAGCCAAAGTGGTCATCTTAGTTTGAATAGCTTTAAGTGTTGATCTTTGAATTAATAAATCCTCCTTAGTTTTCATTGCAATTCTTATTTGTTCATCAACCAACCGGTCAGAACTATTAAAACACATCACTTAATTAATATTACTATAATTTCTATGACCTTTAACCCCAGAAAAATAAATAATTAAATAAATATACCTTCTGATGTGTTCATGTTCTTTAGAAAACAGTTCTGAACGTCGATTTAAACCAGAAGAAACCTTGTAAGCACTTATAAATATAATCAAAATTAATTATAATTTTAAATGTTAATTTAACCCAAAATATAATTAAATTAAATTAATTAACTAACTCTATATCTTTTCTAACAGATCCCAGTAGTTCTTCCCTATCCCTCCTTGCTTGAATATTACTCCTGATTTTTTTAAAATCTAACGAGTAATCTTTTAAAATTTCTCTGTGTCTTTGTATCGTGTGTTCAAGTGAATGGTTAGGAGCCGTACTGGTTACATTTTGATATAAAGAAGTCATTCTATCATTTAAATCAGTTAATTTTGATAATAATTGTTCAATTTCCATCGCCATTGTATCAAAAACGTGCGTACTATTAGACGCGGAGAGTAAAGGCACTGTATCCAGGCTGAAATAATCATCAAACATCGGTAAACACGAAGCTGAAAGCTGGGATTGTCATTTATTAAAATAATCTGACCTGGTATTCCCATAATCACGATTTTCATAGCCAGTACCCAATTTACTAAATGAGATTAATTTTTGGTCTATTTCATTTTCCAATAGTCTAGCCTGTTTCCTTAAATCTGTAATTTAATTAAGTTAAGATTTTAAATCGCGATGCAATCACTTCCACGTAAGCCTAAATGACAACATCTCGCTAAGCCTAACTTGTAACTTCGTTTAAACCTATTTTTTAAAGGTATTACGCCAAAATTACCGCTATATTTTATTGTAATATTATTAAATACTAACTTATATTAAATTTTAAATCATAATTAATAATAATTAAGCTTATTTTTATTAGAAAATTAGATTAAAATATTGGGAAAAACATACCATCGAAATTGGTCGCAGACGCCGCCATTTTATAATTTTACGATAAATAGAGTTCGGCGCAGATTTCGATCTGCGCAATACCACGTGATAAAGGTCACCCGTGACGCATGCGTTTTGTCTACTATTTGAATTTAAACGGGCGGGCGCGGCATTTCCTGTTAGACTATTAAGACGCAAGCGGTCTTCGTGACTCGTTTAAAGTTAATTAACTAATTAATTAACATCATAATGTCGAATTCTAGATTTAATTTACCGAAATTAGACTTTAAGAAACCATATGGCGCCGCTAAAAGACGTAATTCCGAGGATGAAACTCCTAAAAATGCTAATATTCAACGGAAACCCAGCCAGGCATCCCAATGCAGTGAGAAAGAAAACATTCGTAGGCAACTAAGACGTGACTTATCCGACTCAAACTTAAGCCTGGTAATGAAAGACGCCGCAAATAAAACCCTAACAACAGTTAAAACTGCGTTTGACAACATTTCTGATGTAATTAAGAAATTAATTCCAAGGTAATTAAAATAGACCAAAACCTTAACCCTAACAATGTTCTTTTGGTGGTGCTGGGTGGTATCTTTATAGAAACTGCGCAGATCTACGCGTAGACCACGTGTTATGACAGGCTCTACTTATAATTCATTGGAGAATAATGGAGGGGGTGAAACCCCAGTAAAATTATATTCCCCATTTGGTATCTCAACCCCAAGTCCTAGAACGTTAACCAAGGATGAAAAAGGTGAAATAACACCTGGAAAACGTGGAAGATTCACACCCAGACGGTAAGTTAAGTTTATAGACTAATGGCACCCCATGTTATTTCCCCATAGAGCTTAATACAGTCAAAGGCAGAGGGCTGCCATTACCCTATTATAGACTAATGGCACCCCATGTTATTTCCCCCATAGAGATTAATACAGTGGAAGGCAGAGGGCTGCCATTACCCTATTATAGACTAATGGCACCCCATGTTATTTCCCCATAGAGCTTAATACAGTCAAAGGTAGAGGGCTGCCATTACCCTAAGTTATAGACTAATGGCACCCCATGTTATTTCCCCATAGAGCTTAATACAGTCAAAGGCAGAGGACTGCCATTACCCTAATTGAACTTTTTATAGACTAATGGCACCCCATGTTATTTCCCCATAGAGATTAATACAGTCGAAGGCAGAGGGCTGCCATTACCCTATTATAGACTAATGGCACCCCATGTTATTTCCCCATAGAGCTTAATACAGTCGAAGGCAGAGGGCTGCCATTACCCTATTATTATTAAAATATAATTAAAAATAACTAATGAAATGTCTTTTAGATTTGATTTTAACAGCCCTACTGGCAAACTACGTAAAGATATCAGTGATATATCTATTGGTATCGATGATTTGAACGTTGTTGCTAAGAGAGTTCAACAAAGATCCAAAAGAAATGTGAAATAAATAAAGTATTATGTTATTTTTTTTTATGGAGTACAAACTTTCCAAACCAAAAAGCATTAATTAAATGTATTATTTTTTAATCTCATTTTACTCTAATGGCAGCCCATGTTAAGTTTCTATTGTTCCCTTCATTCTAGTGTCACTACTACTGCTTGTATTTATATTATTATTTTTTATAACCAAGAAAAATCTCATGATTTGATTTGATAAATAAATAAATAAAAATAAAGACATTATTTTAAACTCTGATTTGCGTTCTTTTATTAAATTAAATCAAATTTAAACAAAGTTTAAATATAAAAAATGAAATGTAGAAAGATACTGGGATTATCTTCTTCTTTTTTGCATTCACCGTGTGTTTATGTACAAAAAGAAAAAAAAATACAGCCGGGTTTTTTATTTATTAGAGGTGTATAAGGTGTAAAGGTGTTAATTAAGCAATTAAAATTAATTATTTTCCATTAATACGCCTTGGAGGAGGAGGTTCATTACTATCTTCACTGGATTCCTCATTTTTTAGATGCGGAGGACCATCTTTAATAATTAGAGATTATTATTTTTATAACTAATTAATTAGTTAAATTAATTATAATTAATTTTAACCATTTTGGGCTTCTAAATAATCAGTGCTGGTATCCATCAAACTCAAATTAGTATTTTCCTCACTAGTAGGTTGGGAACCCATCCCTAATTGTTGTGAATCTTGACTTATCTCCGAGAACCCTAATTGACACGAGTATTTACAAAAGTTACCCTCCCAAACATTGCTAAAATAAATAGACAAACAAATAAACAAACCAGTGTTTGATTCATCCGCCATAGATGATATACAAGGTTCCTGACCCTCCATTCTCCTAATAGCAGCTTCTATAAGTTCAATTTTATCTTAAATTATACCCATTTTCAAATCAAATTTAACGGAATTGTTAATTTGTTATACCAGATTTAACACCCTTTAATGATTTATGTTTATCAACGTTTTCCTTATTATTAGATTTGCCCTTGCTTCGACACTATAAAATAGTTAATCTTAATTAAATTTATTATCCGTTAAAGTTAATGGAATTATCTTACAGTTTGATCAAACTTCACCACTGAAGTGTAGTGTAGGTAGTGAGAGATGAAAAATATTTTTAAAGTGTAAAAACAAGTGCAAATACTAATTTAAAAGATTAGGGATATTTACCTGGGACCCATTTGTATATTTTCATGGTAGTATCACCGATAGTTACCCATTTTTTCTCCCTAATTAGTTTAATTCGACTTAATGAACTTATTTTTTTCCTTTGTTGGATGGCCAAGGCTTACCATTTTCGAACTTTATCAATAGCTTGCATTACCCTTTTAATATCATCTTTAGCTCGGCTACGCGTTTCTGCCCGTACCGACCGCGACATCATTTTATTTTAAATATATATAAATATAAATTATATTTAGTACTACTAATTAAATCCGTAATCAAATTAATTTAAAACGAGCAAACAGTTATGTTAGGCCTAAGCCTAAACCTTTTTTTCTAAAACTAGCAGACAACAAGAAACAAGACGAACTATAATGGTTAGGGTTCATAACGCATGCGCAGTAGGAGACAACTTACTTCGCGCGTTATTTGAATGTAGAATAACCACGTGGAAATAAATAAACACATTTTTCTTTTTTAGAAAATCAGTAAATAACAATACCGATTTTATTTACATTAGTAAATACATTTCGGAAAAGGTGGGAGAATGGCTCAAAAACAATGAATGGCACTTAATTACAGGAACTAAATATTAATTAACAATTTGAGCTTAACTACTTGTACTTCTTAATATATTTTTATATAATAAAGAATTTTAAGGGTGGTAATGATAATTAGTGTTTATGATAGTTAATTTAGTATCGCCTTTCACGGTCACTAGCCACCATTTTGGCATTATCAAGGTCGATTTTCCAACGTATGCAACGTGTTTTACCATTTTCAAGTGTTCTAATTGAGATAATTTAAGTTTAATTGAAATTTTAATGACGATTAAGCTGAAAGTTTAAGAAAAACGTACTTTTTCTCGGTGCAAACGAAAAAGGGTTGAGCTTTCAAACATTGCACCCTCATTATATTAAAATAAAAATTTCCCATAACATCAGCTGATCTTGTATTGGTCTCTTTCAAACAGTCGTAAAAACGTCGATCACAATCGCAATGAGACCTTCAATACAGAAGGAAAATTGAACTTAAACTACTATTAAATAGTAGGAAAACTACTAGCCAAGGCTTAGTAGTTAAATTATTACGTAACTAATCACCAGAAAACCAAAAATTAAACTAACTTTGTATAAAATGAAAAGTTTACAAGCCCAAATCCACTCCTAAATGCCTTTAACTTAACCTAAATAAATTAATAAATTTCCCAATTAAAATTTATTAATTAAAATTAGCGTTAAGGTAAATAATTTCTTTATTACTGGGCAGAAATCGTGGCTTCGGCAACAAGTATCCAATTCGACCTTTTGACCCAAATCGGTGTAAGATTTAGCAATATCCCCCATACCACACCATTTAGTTCCTTAATTAATTAAATTTAATTTAATTTAATTCTAATTAAGTTACTTAAACTTGTAATTAGCGTTAGGATAAGTTAACAAGGGGTTAATGAAATGTTTGGCGTACTTTCATTACCCCTTTACGTACCAGGAAATATTCCATCCCATAATGACCACCTGCCCCATTTTACGTCATTAGTGGACGTTTCATTGTTATCAGTTTCATAAGCGAGGGAGTCATTTTGTACGAAAACTTTACACATGTCAATTATTTCCAACATTTGTTTAAAATTAATTGACTTTACTGGTAAACCAATTTTCTCCACCTCTTTGGCAGCATCTGCGGCGTCACTGTAAGAGTGGAAACGTAATTAAAATTATGCTAATTACTTTGGGTTTGTTTCTTAGAGGAAGGAAAAGCTTAAGATGAAGGAACGATAGCTTTAGGGAATTTTTGACTTGAGGTTTGCGTGGATTTTCCCACGAATTAGGGTTTGGGGATTTTAAACGTAATTAAAATTAAATTAAGTCATAAGGATTTCTTGGAAATGGTATTACACTTTTATTAATATTTAATATTAAATTTTTAGAATTGCGATCTTATCAAAATAAAATCTTACTTTTAAGTGTTTACTTTTATTATTATAAAAAAAATTTCTTATAGGCATAGTACTTGAGAGGTTTGGTTCAAGCCATTATTCTTATTGACAGGGATACATACAACTACTAGGAATAATAGTGTAGTCGGCAATTTTCACTCAAGGTATCTTGGGAATAATTGCGTAAAAATCGTCTAGGAACTCGCCTTGCTATCAATGAAATCACAGTTAGAAAGACGCCATCAGAATTATGAGGCGTTACGTTTGATAGTAAGTTCTCAAGACCCGCCCATAAAACCCGAATTCATAGAAATAAACAAGGGGGCACAATTATTCCTATGAACTGTATGCATTCCTTTTATTGAATATAGCTTTTCATAAAATAAGAACTTAAGGCGCGAAAATACAATATGGACTTAGTGGTCTTCAGAAGTACCATTAAATTTTAGGAATTGATTAAAAGATCGATTGGTTTATCGATGAAAACAAATACTTGAAATATATCCACGATTTACTATAATTCCGTGACGTTTCCATGAGTAACAATAACCCTAAATTCCACGAGTGTCATAAATAATAAATTTCATGGTATAAAACAAATCAAAAATATTAAAAATACTTTCCAAATCTGAACTAATTAAAAACAACAATTAAATTAAAACAACTCTATTGTCCATGAGTTCCTTGAACTCACGGTATCAAATAAATCAACCAGGATCTTATAAAACCCAAGAGAAAGCTAGCTGTCATACACCCCAAAACGGATACAACAACCCACTACCAAAAAAAGTAAACAACTTACTCTAATTCATACAATCTACAAGACTTCAACGTTTGATCATCTTCTTCAAATTCAACTTCGGCTAACGTTTGACCATCGGACAGTATAACTGGATTAGGATTAACTTCCAATACTTCAACGTCAGTAGTGTCGGTGTCTGGTATCGTTGGTGGTGGTGCCGAATTGGTCACAGAAATAAATAACACCACGGTAATAAACAAACTTAACAACAACCGGGACTGCATCTTCGACAACAACGATGTGTTTGTGCGTTCGAGTCTAACCTGAACAAGACTAAATAAGTATCTTCCGAGTACCGAAACTTTTGCTTATTACGATAAATAGGACAACTAAACGTTGTTCCAAATATACGAGACGGTTTTTCCCTAAGGCTGTTTTTGGGGTTGAAAGGAACTATATAACTAAGTAACGAAAAAGGGAAATAATTTTTTGGGGAAACTTAAGTTGAAAGTGGTTTAGGGGAGAAGTCGAAAAACCCGGCCAAGACTCGACTTGACTTCTAAGAAACCGGCGATAAAATGAACCAGTTAAAAGGAATAAATTTCGTTTTTATACTCTAACTCTTTGGTACTTGGAAGAAATAAATTAAATAATAAAAAAATAATTTGGTTGCTTAGATAAAAATGGTGTGGTTTTTTTTTCTTTTAATATTACTTTGAATGAATGAGTGAATGAATGAATGAGACATTCTAAAGACATTTTTATAAGTATACTGAATGATGAAGACTGGTTTGTAATTTGGTAATTAGACTATACAAAGAAAGGGGTTGGTTTAAGTTACAATCATCAGAGATATGTAACGTCACGTGTTCTGGAGAAGCCAGTGCGATTGAGAGAGAGTCAAGGTTCTGTAGAAGATCGTAATTTAATGTACTACCTAGAATATTTTGATTAATTAAGTGTGGTGGTTCTAATTGAGATATGCACGTGTAGTTGGTATCGTTAGATAGAGAACAATCTGTGCTATCGTACCCTCAAATTATTTCAATGGGAAGTTTAATTAAACTTGAGTTATATCACTTCAAAGCTGGTCTAAAATTAATCTATTTTAAAATGTCATTATCTCAACCGCTAATTCACTTACGTCAAAGTATTTTATATCAGAGTATAGACTACAATCTTGGCTATCATGTCCTCAAATGATTTCCCTTGAAGTGTTGTTAAACTTTAATAGTTATGTCATTTTAAGCTGTGGTCTCAAATCAACTTGTGTCAAGTGTTACTTCAAGATTATGGATGTCTAAATTATACAACGATGTACGTACGTACGTACGTTTTTGTACGTCTGAAGATCAGGGAGGCTTTGGGTCAAAAGGTCAAATAACTTTCAGTTGAAAAGGAATGGGTGCAACAAAAAAAAGCTATTGAAAAGAATTATAAGACACCAATGGAAAGTGGATAGACAAGTTGTATTAAAACTATTATTTAGTCTGAGTAGTCAGTAGGGGTAACAACTAGTCACTATGAAAATTACATGGCAATAAAAAATACCACCCCAAACGTCTACTTAGTACCAATTTTGCTTTAAGCATCATCCCAGGAGTGAATAAGGCAAGGAGTAAGTAACTCCATGCCAGTACGAGGTCTTGTTTTCTCTCTAGAACTCTTCTTTGGTTCTAGAGGCCAATAATATAAGGAATACATAAAAATAATTGGAATGATTACGTAGCCATCCATTTTACCTGGATAACCTATCTCTCTGCCTGTGGGACCTTGCGTACGTCAAGGAACTGGTGTTGCTAACTCAACCAATGAAACAGCAGTTAGGAAAGACGCCGTCTGAATTATGAGGCGATAGTAAGTTTTCAAGTCCCTCCCACAAACCCCGCATAGAAATTAACATGTAAGATAAGGGGGCACGATGATTCCAATTATCAGTATGCATTCATAAACCTCTCTTACTCTCTATTACTTACATTTGTTTCTGCTACGCCTGGTTGATTTATTTTGGAAGAACAAAAAACCCAAAAATGAATTTTTAGTACAAATTTCTCAATACATTTTAGAGTTGTATTTTAATATATATATTTATATCACTCGAAAAAAGTGTGTTTACACCATTTTTTGTTTTTGTTTGTTTCTTTGTTTGTTTGTCGCCGGGAAATAATTCTTTTTAGTTAGTTACAATTTATACATGACATTACAAATCATAATAAAAACTCGGGTGTTATTTCTGTAATGTAAGTCGTAAGATGTATTTTTATTAACATGTACCCTATAAACAGCTGGAGTTCAATGTTTGTTTTTCCCAACTTACAAATGTATTGCACACATCTCATATTTGTTTACTCCTCGAGCTGCTTTGTTAATTGGTTCCGTAAACTAATTAACAGTCTAATTGCACGCGCGATAAATTAATTAAATGCTTACCAATAATAATTTGTTTCTATTGGATATTTTTGTTTGTTAATTAAACCACTAATTATAATAATTACTAATTGAGCAACTATAGCATTTTTTAATTAGAATATAAATAAATAAATTTGGACATTTATTTTTAATTTCCCCTTAAAAATAAATAATTTTTTTCTTTTTTGAATAAATTAATTTTTTCATTTATTTTTCATCGCAATTTTAATTTTTTTCAAATTTCAATTTAGATAAAAATATGAATTTATAATTTATATTTTCGTTACATAGTTTTATTATTGGGTCGGGCACATCGTGGCTTATTTTTTTTTTAGTTAATTTTAATTGCCGAAAATAATTAATTAGGGCTATCACAAAAATAATAATAATAATACTAATAAATAGTAAAAATAAAACTTAAAAGTTCTTAAAAAGTACTTGGCCACTGAATAATAATAATTATAATGACTTAGGTAAAAGGTAAAAATAAATGACTAAAATGGGTTTAAAAGTAATGACTAATTAAAGATAAGTAGCTAATTAATTTAACTACTGAGATTCTATTAATAATAATTAATTGAAGAAAAACGGGTCGGTTTTAATAATTAAATAAAAATAATACTAAGGTCATTTAAAAGGTCAAACGCCAAAAATAATAAAATAATGATAACTCAAAAACTAATTACTCAAATCAGTAATAATAAGTCCTGATTAATTTATTTACTTTTTATTATCGCATTTTTTGACTTATTCCCCCGTTAAATTTTATTTATTTAAACTAATTTCATTTTCTAATTAAAATAAATAACCCCAAAACGGCAAAAAAATCGTCTGCTATTAAGCCTATTTTTCCAATAAAAAAATTCTTATTTAAATTTTACTTAGGTATTTAATTTTTTCTAACCCCAAAAAATCTGCATATCATTAAGTACTTCGTAATTAGTAGAAGAATATCAAATTAATAGGCCTAAAAATCAATCAATAAATTAAATAATTAACTCTAATTAATTACTAACTAATTAAGCTAATGATCACGCGAGGGGGATAAATTGAGATTCGATTTTTTAAGTTTTATGGGTGGAATTTAAATATTGTTTGTAGTATGTTTGTTTGTTTAAGTATCATTCATGTTTGATTATACTTTTAGCGATAAGCAATTAATAAAGAATATACCTGATTGGTTTTTTCATTGCATTGAATTGAATGGCGTCTAAGAGCTATTCGTAATGGCATTATTAGTGTTTGACATGATGCAATTAAAAGGAGGATTTCCCTTCCAATCGGCTTTGAGACTCAAGTTGTACATGGAATAGGAAGGGTCTCCGGTTACCTCGCGTTGAACCGACAGAAATGGTGGTAACAAATTCCAAAGCTCTTTTCCACTCAAGGTCGTGTAAGTCTCCAGTAGTATCAGACCATTGCATCTTGTTTTTCGTTTTAAATAAAGTGCAAAAGAGGGTAGGGTTGGGGGTGTGTGTGTGACACAAAAGTTGTTTTAATTTGCATAACTAATTAGGCTTGTTTCAAATCTCAGGGTTCTACAATTACATCTGGGCCCGACGCAGCCCCGTTTGTTGGGAAAGCTTTTCAAGGTCAATTTTCTTACACAGGGTTGTTATTTTAAAATTCAATTACTATTTGCTTAATTTGATTTTAGCAAATTAGTTTTAAGATTATTTGTCAATGTTAAGGGTATATTTTTAAGAACATTATTGTGTTCTGTTTAAAAACACTACTTTTTAAATTTCTCGACCTTTTAGGCCTATTTTTAAATTTCCTAATGTATTTTGGTCTATTTCAAACTTCCTTCACTTGCTTTGGCCTCTTATAAACCCACCTCATGTATTTTGGCCTATAAATAAATTAGCTCGCGTATTTTGGCCTATTTTAAACTCCCTCGCCTATTTTGGTCTATTTTTAAATCCCCCACGTATTATGGCCTATTTTTAAATTATCCCACTTATTTTGGCCTATTTTAACCTTCCCTCGCGTATTTTTTTTACATATTTCACATTAGCTGACGCCTTTTGGCCTATTTTTATATTTAATTCCGTATTTTGGCCATTTTTATATTTAATTCCGTATTTTGGCCTATTTTTAAATCAAATGACCTTCATCGGTCTATTTTTAAAAATTCCCGACTTTCCCTGACACGCGACATCCCCCCCCAAACGAAGTCCGGGGGGGGGGGGTACGTACAAACCGTCAAAGAAGTTCTAATTAAGAGCAAGGCCAATTAAGGAGTCTCTTAAAATTAGTAAATTGAAGTACTTTAACCCCTTTCTAGGGAAATGAAGGTCAACTAACCGTTTCCTAATTAATTAAGGACACAAAAGATAAGAAAATACAGCACACCTCTTATGACACGGTGGTCGATAGATATCCAGCTGAAAGTACATGTTTTGCCATAAAAAGCTACGCCTCGTTTTATAGATGGTGTAATGCGTATCATCTCGTTGCGCTAGCATATTCTATTTTAATTAATTTTAATAATTTTCATGTTAAATTAGGCAATGGGTTAATTGTACTCTTAATTTAAGTACAATGATCCTACCATATAGTCTCTGTGGGTAATTTGTCTTTTGACTTCAATGACCTGATCCTTGATGTCCATACGTCGTTGCGTGTACATGTAACTCCAGTGACCTTAACGTTTTATTATTTAATTTTATTTTAATCATTTTATGAAGGAAAGTTTTAATTATTATTGCATGGTTTTTGTGTTTGTTAAAATAAGGTTTTTGGGCTATAAAACGCGATGAGAAGGAAACCATGATAAAAAGCGATGAGATAAAGGTTGTTGGCTATAAAACGCGATGAAAACGATCTTTTTGGCTATAAAACGCGATGAAAACGATCTTTTTGGCTATAAACCGCGATGAAAACGATCTTTTTGGCTATAAACCGCGATGAAAACGATCTTTTTGGCTATAAACCGCGATGAAAACGATATTTTTGGCTATAAACCGCGATGAAAACGATCTTTTTGGCTATAAACCGCGATGAAAACGATCTTTTTGGCTATAAACCGCGATGAAAACGATCTTTTTGGCTATAACATTATGAAAATAAGGTTTTTGGGCTATAAAACGCGATGAAAACGATATTTTTGTCTATAACATGATGAAAATAAGGTTTTTGGGCTATAAAACGCGATGAAAACGATATTTTTGGGCTATAAAATGATGATAATAAGGTTTATGGGCTATAAAATTGATGAAAATAAGGTTTATGGGCTATAAAATTGATGAAAATAAGGTTTTTGGGCTATAAAATTGATGAAAATAAGGTTTTTGGGCTATAAAATTGATGAAAATAAGGTTTTTTGGGCTATAAAATTGATGAAAATAAGGTTTTTGGGCTATAAAATTGATGAAAATAAGGTTTTTGGGCTATAAAATTGATGAAAATAAGGTTACTGTTACAAAATTGGTAAAAACAAGGTTTTTGTTACAAAACTGGTAAAAACAAGGTTTTTGTTACAAAACTTAATAAAAACAAGGATTTTGGTTATAAAATTTGATTACAAAAGGAGGTTTAGGATACAAAAGCTTGAACTATATCTATAAAATTAATATATTAAACTACTAAGCAAAAATTCAACTAAAATTCGTAAAAATAATAATATCAGAAAAATTTCACAAAAACTATACATTAAAGGTATTTTTTTACAAAAAATTTTTATAAACATTTATAAGAAAATTTACCCTTTTGGCCGCGTTTTCTAAGTCTAGATTGAAAATTGGGATTCGAAGTAACCATATAGTTATGAACAACCTCAAAATCTTGAAATGGTGGAAAAGCCTGAAGGTTTAAATAGTAGTTAAGTGTTAGTTAACAGCAGCCAATAAAATATGACGTTTTTGGGGAAATTCAAGATCACGGAGTTAACAAATGTTAGAAAATGTCTTAACTTAATTACCATATCAGTAGGCATGCTTTGAACCAGAAACTTAAGCTTATGACTGTTTGTTGCCAATCGATCACTCGTATCAATGCCTAATCTTAAACAGACACTCTAGAAAATGATTTAAACAATTACTTTCAAGATAAATAAGTTTATATGAAGATTAAGGTTTTAATTACCGCAATTAAACGCCGTAATTTTGTATCAAAATCAGTAGAATTATCAATAACATCGATGTAAGGATGGCCAACCCATGCCTAAGTTATAACGGAAGATATTTAAAATATTTAACCCAATTAAATCCCGTTAAAAATTAATTAAAATTAAAATTATACTTCAGCTGCTCTTTGATCCCTTTCCTTCGCTAATTCAATCCCTTCAGTTCTACAATTATTATCCTCACAATTATAAAACTCTTCAGCCCCATTTGCAGCTGATACCTTTAAAAAATGTTAACCCAATCTTAATTAATTTAATTAAAATAACTAATTTTAAAATGTGTTAAGTGTAATTAGCCTTATTCCTGATCAGCGCCATCTACCCATAGCGGTGACTTTGAGAACTACTGTAAGCGGCAAGCCAATCAGATGTCGCTAAAATCTGGTGACGTCATTTTTGGTAAGACCCGAGAGTGCCAGTCAGTGACGTCACCAGATTTTAGCGACATCTGATTGGCTTGCCGCTTACAGTAGTTCTCAAAGTCGCCGCTATGGGTAGGTGGCGCTGATCAGGAATAAGGCTAATTGAGGGAAAGTAATAATAATATTCTGTACTGTAGTGTTAGCGGAATTTTAAATCATAAACACATTAAAAAAACTACTATCGTAACGTTCGTTAAAAAATGGGGATAAATGAGGGGAAGACTGTGATTGGTACGTTAAGACCATGTCATGTTTAAAAATACCAAGTGGATGACTTGGTTGTATCGATTATCTCTCAGTTCGACGGGATTCCAACCGTTTGAACTCAAAATCTTCTCCCAAGCTTCTTTAGAGATAACTAGAAACAAGAGAGAGGACACCTTTGGAGTTGGTACCCGCAAACCCACCATTTATTCAGCCTTAAACCCAATATTTAATGCAATTACGTTGAATTAAAACTTAATTTTATCATTATTAAATGTAAAACACGTAGTTTAAGTTTTATTTGTATAATTATTAAGGAAGAAATGGTAGGGGGGACTTACAAGCTGCCGCATCCATGGTGCCACGATCACAAATAACGAGACAATTTCTTTCACAAGTTTCAGCTAATGAAAAATATGTATCTTCAATGGCAACCATGGTTTTTAAGAGATTTTCTTGAAACTGAAGGGCTAATAGACAAAAACTAATCTTAATTAATTAACATCCCCATGAGATTAAGTTATTAACATTAACCATAAAGAAGTAATATGTCTACCTTCATCACTAGAAAGCTCAGGAAAACGAACACCCCCTCTAAAATTATTAATAAAACAATTCAAATTTATTGTAGAAATGTGTATAAATTTCGTATATGAACACTGAACAGGTGTTTAAGCTTATACTAAAGTATCAACAAGGTAAAAGTACCCCTACCCTAACAAAACAGTCGCAGTTTCTGGAACACGATATACCTTCCAACCAAGACTTTCGAAAAACGTACATAACCTAACTTGCCCGGTAGTTTTACCGCTGCAAGGTCCTAAATAAATAATTAAATTTCGCTTTGTAATCATTATTTGATTAAAATTTAAAAAATAGGTCGGTTTATTTTGGCAAAGGCCCAAAATAGCGGCGAAATTTCTTTCGGCTTGATTGAAGCCACGAGGGTTAAGGCTTAGCGTAAATTATTTTATCTTACCGCCGGTTAAAGCGACTGTATAAACGATTCTATCCTTGGGTTGGGTTTCTTGCGTCATTTTTAACGGTTTAATTACGATATTAACATTAATTTTTAAATAGATTAATCTAATTTCATTTAAAAATTCTCACTAACAATTAAATTTAAACGAGACGAAACGGAAAAACGCGAAAACACTCTCAAACACTCGCGGCCATTTTGGAATTTGCATTACGTCATACCGCAATGGCAATACTGACAACGGTTCAATTCAGTTTATAAAAATAAAATAAAGCCATGGCGCCAATTTTGAACTTAAAAACGTGAGTCCTTGAGTCTGTTTTCGCGCCTAAAGATTAGGTGGTATGAAACGAAGTCGTAAAATAAAGCATAGAGACTAAAATAAATGTAAATATCCCAATAAAACCTTTATCGCAACCCAGTTTTCCCACCTAATCCTGAATCACACTTAGTCATCGCATTTTCATACCTTTGTTTGTCAAGGCACTCTACGAGCCGACAGTTTACTGATAAAGGTTGTTAACTTCAGGTCAGAGTATTGAATTACTCAATAACGTTAATCTATGCTCAAATACACAAACTATACGATATTACCTTGAATTTGGACTAGAGTAGGCCTACGGTTGAATCGTCGTCACAACACTTACAAGAACTTGCCCTTAATCTATTTCATATCAATACGAAAAACCTCGAATTTTATAATCTAATTTAGTATTTATTAGTCCTAAAAGATTTGGATATTTCTATATGGTTTATATACTAGCTGTTTATAACTTTTATCTATGAAGTTCACTCTACCATGTCCCCTTATACACTTACAGCAGGTGTTCTTCCCAATGCCGAATTTATAATTAAAGTTAGTACTTGCTGTGGTATAAGCTAGGTTCGTTTAAAACAGATTGTAGTGTTTCAAACACCGGTACCAAAGTTCATAAATAAATATATTTGAATATTTTTCAATGTACTTGAACCTTGATCGTGCATTTAATTTCTTAGAAAAACTTTAAAACGATTTAATTATTAGTTAGACTAAATTTAAGTATGGGTTCTTTCGCCGGTCACATTTTACCAGGGTCATGGTTGACCTTATTCGCCTTGCATTGGATTGTGGGTAGTTTTGTTCGTTATTATAAAGCCCGAGTTCGAATTCTTAGGCAAGGACCTAGCTCGATCAGTGATAAGTATTTGTACAAAAGTACGGTGACATTTCCATTCCCGTTTTGTAACAAATATCCGTTGGAAGGATTGGTGAAATTGTTTGCGGGTGGAGTTGGAATTGCGGCGGAAGTTGTCACCGGTATAAAAAGTAAGTTTAATTTAATTATAATCATTTAAAATTACTATTAGCATAAGTTTATAAGTGATAAGTATGATTTGCACTACCTATACGATTCGTAATGCTACTGAGAGACTTACAGCTCGAGTAAGTGCGAGAATTGAAGGCCTACACTCGGTGGTTAATTAATTTTGCAGCTAGGTCCTATTCCATCTAGGCCCTATTTAGACTGTTTGTACCTAACTGGTTTTGAATCATAATTTTCCAATAGAAAATGGGACCTATTTTGAAATGGAGAACAGTCAACACGTTTGCATCTATTTCTTCTTCACTCTGAGTGGTTTAGTGGACGTCCTAATGGTCTGCAATCGTTCCCGTTGCCTCCCACGTCATACCGACTACGTCGCAATGACCATGTCGATATTCGTCACCGTTTTGATTTTCCTTGACCATGGTCAATCGAGACTTGAGACAGAAATGCACCGTCTATTAACCTACGCCGTATTTACTATCGGCATTGCGTTATTATTGGAAATGAAGTACCCCCGGAATCCGTTATGTACTTGGCTACGATGCCTAAGTACTCTGGTTGCCGGTACTTGGTTCTTCGAGATCGCCTTCGTACTATATAACCCATGGCCCGACAGTGCTCGCGTTTGGCAAGATGATGCCCATGATATGATGCTAATAACTGTTGTTTTCGTCGGACATTTAGCAGCGGACACTCTGGTCATCGCTTTTATTGGCTACTTGATGTATTTCAAGTACAGGAAGGCCTTAAAGGAGGCCAGTTCCGGTTTCGGTGGTTATCAGCAACTCGACATGGATAATGTCGTTAAAAATGGCGGCAATAATTGTTGCACCAAGTGCAAAGCAGACTTGAACGTTTCGGATTTTGATTGACAAGATTAAGAATATAAATTTATGGTTTTCACACATTTTTCAAATTCCCATTAGCTATCTGTTTACCACATAGCCTTTCATCTATTTTAAAAATCCCTAACGTATAAACACCAACTGTTTTTGAATAATATCCGCATGTGCAAATAAAGTTAGTATTTCCGATAATTTTCCGGTTAAAAAACTTGAAAACACTCGTTCGAACTGTTCAATATTAGAATGAAATCATTACCCCTTCAAACGTGAACATGGGTAACTTCGCGGGTCATGTTTTCCCAGGCTCATACATGATTTTATTTGCATTGCATTGGATTGTGGGTAGCTTCGACCGTTATTATAAAGGTCGCGTTAGATATTATAGGAAGGGATCTGATTACAAGCACTTGTACAAAAGTACCGTAACCTTTCCATTCTGGTTTTGTCCCAAATATCCCTTGGAAGGTTGGTTAAAAGTTTTCTTTAATGGCGTTGGGTTAATCGGGGAAGTTGCCACTGGATTTAAAAGTAAGTTTAATATTTAAATTTAAATAATTAAAATAAAAATACTATGTAGAGATAAATAAAATATAATGATCATTATCCGTATGACCATCGCTAAATACTTGAACATAATCAGAAAATAATGGAACCTATTTCGCAATGGCAGGGCTGATACTCAGAGCTCGCCTGAATTTTAGTTGAAATAGTAACCAACTACTTTGAAAAAAGTAACTAAATAGTAACTAAATAGTAACTTAATTTAAATATTTAACATGCACAATTGAAGTAAAACTCAGTTTAAAATTGTACACACAGGTGTTTAATACTTTAGGGTAGAAATACACTACTTTCTTTTGACATAAAACCTTTACAAGGCTAAGAAAGCATAAAACAACCGCCTGACTGTCAATAAAAAACTCCAAAGCAAAATGAGTTAAAAAAAAAACAATTAAATTGACACTGCCCCTAACCAGGGCTGCGTTCAGCAGAGCTCACCAAGCAAGACAGCGGATTTTGGGAAACTTTTACCGGTGAGCTCTGTCGTCAAAATGACGTCATAGCTTGCTGAACGCTTTTTCTAAGTCATCGGTGTTTTAAAAATGACGGTAGCGCAATAAAGCGTTCAAGGTACCAAGGCTAACAAAACTTGTATGAAAACCTATTTATAGAGATAAATTAGAACAACTTAATAATTAAAATTAGAAAGACTAACATATCTATTAAAATTCTCGCGTGATCAGCTAGTTTCACGGCAATTAAATAGGTAGTCCCACCAGAATCTGCAAGAGCTATTTGTAATAATTTCTCCATGTTTTTTTCACAAAGCTGAGAACTACGCGTTTTACGTCACGCGATCCAAAAAACCGACTATTTTCTTTGGTGACCGCGCTGGCTCAGCGCTGAGCAGCGTGACGTCAAAGTCCAAAAACAAAATCCGTTCAGTAGGACACAGCTAAAAGCGCTGACTCAGCGCTGAGTCCGCTGAGCTCTGCTGAACGCGGCCAATATCAATGAAATTTTGATTCTTTAACTATATTTTTAATTTAAATTAGCCTTTAACCTTATAAAAATTAAGAGAAAGAGAAACTGACTTGTAACCATTCTGTAACTAGAACCGCTCTTGAAAAAATAGCAGACTGCGCGAAAGCCGAAAAACGTACTAAACGGCCGCGGCCCCCTGGCTACGGTAACGCGCTGGCGGGCGCGGCTGGTCCTTCAGCTGCAGCATAGCCCATTCGATCACACAGGCAGATTTTTAAAGGGGCTGGAAATAATACGGCTACCTCGATGGGAATAAATGTCTGATCGTTTAAAAAAATTGCTTTTTAGTTTTTTCACCCTTCATTCACTCGGAAATTATAAGGAAAACATATTTTTTTAAGAGATGGCCTATCAAATTTTAAATTAATCAACTTTTAGTAACCAAAATTCAAAAAAAGTAACTTTAAGTAACCAATTTCAAAAATAGTAACTTTTAGTGAAAAAAGTGACTCAGTATCAGCCCTGCAATGGAGAACAGTCAACATGTTTGTATCTATTTCTTCTTCACTATGAGTGGTTTAGTGGACGTCCTAATGGTCTGCAATCGTTCCCGTTGTCTACCACGTCACACCGACTACGTCGCAATGACCCTATCGACTTTAGTCACCACTTTTATATTCTTTAACCATATCCAATCAAAATTCGAGACCCTTTTGCACCATTTATTAACATACGCCATGATCGCAATGACAATTGGCTTTCTATTGGAAATGAAGTACCCTAGGAATCCATTATGTACTTGGCTACGATGTCTAAGTACTCTGGTTGCCGGTACTTGGTTTTTCGAGATTGCGTTCGTACTATATAACCCTTGGCCCGATAGTGCTCGCGTTTGGCAAGATGACGCCCATGACATGATGCTAATAACAGTAGTTTTTGTCGGACATTTAGCGGCGGACACTCTGGTCATCGCTTTTATTGGCTACTTGATGTATTTCAAGTACAGAAAGGCCTTAAAGGAGGCCAGTACCGGTTTCGGTGGTTATCAGCAACTCGACATGGATAATGTCGTTAAAAATGGCGGCAATAATTGTTGCGCCAAGTGCAAAAGTGACTTGAATATTTCCGATTTTGATTGATATGACAAGTAAAACATTCAACATAAATATTCGAAAAGGGAAAACAGCGAATGGAATACAACTTAGAACCTGATTAAACAAACTAATGCAGTTTCTACTCCTTTATTATTTTCTATGGTTATAAAAGTTCAAAATGAGAACAGATAACCAACAAATCACCCTTTTCATTTTTTAAATATGCAATTATACTAATGATCATTAAACCTTTGATTCGCATTTGATATTTATTGTGTTTATCGCAAAACCTAATTCTAATAAATTATTAATTACCCAATTGGGTTCAAACTTCAATTTGCATTTTAATGTATTTAGAATTGGAAATAGTTCAACAGTTAATTCTATTTCATTTACTTCAAGATGGGCACTTTTATGGGCCACATTATGCCCGGTACCATCCTATTTGCCTTGGGCCTTCATTGGTTAATCTCAATTTTCAATAGTTATTTCAAATTACTTAACGGGAAATCGGGAAAGAAGTTTCAATGTTCGGTCACTTACAAGTTTCCGTGTTTTCCAAATTGGCCAGCTTTGGAAGGATACGTCATAATAGTCGTAACTATATTGGGTGTAATAGCCCAGATATCCAAAGGAATCAAAGGTACAGTACGTTATTATTTTTTAAAAACTTAGAAACAAACGTCATAACTACACCCTAGAAAAAAGAACTCAAGGGAAATCCTTTGAGTATGTGATAGGCCCAATTCTCCTGTACCGATTGAACCTAATTAATTGGTTCTAGGTCAATTAGGACTCAAGATAATTAGCTTTGAATAAAAACCTAATTGGAATTATTTTCGACGTGAACCCTAACTTTGGAACGTTATAACTCTAGTTTAACTAAACTTCAAGGGAAACCCTTTGAGTATGTGATAGCTCCAATTATCCTCTATCGAATGAACCTAATTACTTGGTTCTAAGTTAATTAGGACCCGAGATAATTAAGTATGAAAAGAAATTAAATTTCAAACCTAAAAATTAATTCTTTAATAGGCGAATTTCCGTTCATCGCCACTAACTGTCTTCAACACATTTCAATGTACCTTTTCTTCACCGTCAATGGCGTCGTTGACGTACTAACAGCCAAAGGATACCGTTTACCACGCAATACCGATTACGCCGCCGCTATCCTGGCCATAATTAACATGAGCATCCTGTTTGCGAACCATGGACACGACGGAATCCACAACATCGCTCATCGGTACATAGTTTGGCTGTCGATGGTCTTTATAGTTGGTGCTATATGCGAGTTACTTTATAAAGAAGAAGTTTTAGGCACCCTAATCAGGACCTTCGGTTGTTTGAGCATGGGGACATGGTTCTTACAAACGGCGTTTCTCCTGCACAGCCCTTTCTCAAACCGATATACATGGGATATCCATAACCACGAAGATGTTATGATGATTTCGTTTATCTTCACGTTGCATCTGGCCTTTGCTTTATGTCTAATTATTTTAATTGGCTATATTTCTTACTTAAAATATAGTCGACCAATTAATTTAAAAGATAATTTGAGTGACGACGATAATTATCAAAAGCTATTAGAGGATGAATCGAGCTC
The DNA here is from genome assembly GCA_019434445.1 of Phalangium opilio. Lineage (NCBI taxonomy): Eukaryota > Metazoa > Arthropoda > Arachnida > Opiliones > Phalangiidae > Phalangium > Phalangium opilio. The sequence goes on from JAEQBA010002141.1 coordinate 147,710, forward strand.
CGTAGATGTTTCAATGGATTAAAATGTTTTGATTAAAACTAATTGCTTAATTGATTAATATTAGCAGAATTATGTTGTGTAAAATGTTTGAATAAAATCTACTGAAATAAAAAATTAACCAATAAATATTTTTTGGGCTGAAATTGGTAATGAATGAAGAACATTTTGATATTGTGACTTTCAATAACCCCTCAATATACATATATAAACACAGGAATACATACAGCTACTGGTAATAATTGTGTACCCATTTTCATTCAACGTATCTATACGGATTTTATGGGAGGAGCTACCTAGAGTAATCATTACGTATGACGAATTTTACCTGGCGAATAATTTATCTATCTTACTGAGTGTTGCACCTTGGGCGCACCTCGTGTTGCTACCAAGAAACCAATGAAACATCAGTTAGGAAAGACGCCATCAGAATTATGAAATAGTAAGTTCTCAAGCCCGGCCCACAAAAATTGAATTCATAGAAATTAACAACATGGGAGCGCAATAATTCCTATCAGCTGTATTTATTCCCGGTTAAGCGCGGTCACAGGTGTTAGGTGTGTGAAATTGATAAGCAAATACGTTTCAGGAAATGAGAACACACATCGCAGTACGTGAAAAATACCAATAAGTTAAAACCCACTGAAACTCATAAAGGCAACAACATACCAGCCACGAAATCAGCAATCAAACAAACATGGATGATGATATGTTAAGTTACCTAGTTCCCGGATTCGTGTTCACCATGTTAGGTACATGGTGGTTAATTACCCCGATTGGTAATTACTATAAATCACTACGTCATAAGACCTTTAATTATCAAAGTTATTGTAATTACAATGTCAAAGGATGCCCCGTACCCCTTGAGGGTGTGATTAAGATCGCCTTTGGGGTAACATGCGTCACTATGTGCTTCATCAGGAACAATATTTACAATACGGCGTTTTATCATAGTCTTTTGTATATCGGTTATATTACTAGTGGAATTATAGACGTAATAAATGACAAAAGTAATATATTGGCTAAAGGTTCAGGGTATGTTAGTTTAATTCTGGCGCATTTAATTGAAGTACTTTCCCTGCATTTTAATCAAACTCAAGAATTGCGAGTCAAAATTAAAGGTAAGAACATAAGTTCATAAGTTTTGTTCCTTCCATAAGTTTGTCTCTGGTCATGACAAACTGAAAGGCTTGTAATGAATTTGAAGTGAACGAGTGAGTGAGGTAGGTCATAGATTCGAGGAGGTAAAGCGAGGGAGGCCTGGTGAGTGGTGAGGCGCTGCTGTCAAAGGGGGCTTAGTATTGCAGACTAAATAGGAGTGCCTAGATGGAAATAAGTCCTAGCTGCAAAATTAATTAACCACCACCGAGTGCACTTAAGACTTCAATTCTCCTTCGAACTAGCTTCTATTTGTCTTAATTTAGACCTATTGGAATACAACATAAACGAGACTCGACTAACCGATGTCGTAGTGGAAACCGAAGCTCATTACCAGTACTACCACGGTTTAACCAGTGTGGAAAACCACAGCCAATTCCTGTTATCATTAACTATCCTCTGCGCATGCGTTTCAACCATAATGGAGGCCAAATTCCGTCATATTTTAGCCTTCGCCGTTGGTCGAGGGATATTCGGTACACTTCACGGTACTTGGCTTTGGCAAATGGGGCTTTTAACCATAAACCAGAATAAGTACGATCCTGTGGGGGATTACAGCGGCTTTTTAAATACAGCTTACGCTGTTCATTTGGTGGCCGTTCTTAACGTCACCTGTTTAACAATATTAGCGTACCATTGTAGAATTAAGAGGAGAAATGTAGTGGTACTCGAACCGGGTGTCGAGGTTGCCTTGAATATGTAATTAAGTAATTTAAAAATAAATTTATTCAAAATAATTCTTTGTCATTTAGCAACTGTTTCCTAAGTGGAGGTTGCAATATATTTTTGTTTCAAAATTCCCTGACCTTTCCAAGTTTCAGGGTTAACACAAAATTTTCAGATTCAAATTAAATGACATATCTAGGTTTTCCCTGACCTTTTCCCACGATTTTCCCTGACATTTTCCTACCATTTTCCCTGACCTTTTCCTACCATTTTCCCTGACCTTTTCCTACCATTTTCCCTGACCTTTTCCTACCATTTTCCCTGACCTTTTCCTACCATTTTTCCCTGACCTATTCCTACCATTTTCCCTAACCTTTTTTTCAACAATTTTCCCTGGCCCGACGGGCAACGTTGCCGGGTGCCTTCTTGCACCAAGTTACTAATATAACAATTTCACAAACCCAAGAGATAACACGTTTTGAAAAATACCAGAAATTCCACAACACGCACATCCTTAGTTACAAAGTTTATATCTTAATTAGCGGTAGTTGGTTCAAAGTGTTAAATAATAAATCGAAAAACAAACCCCACCGAATAAAACACGGCGCGCCATTCAGTAGACACATTAAAACGTTTTATACACGAAAACAAAATATTTCAATGAACAATCTAAGGTGACATTGGGTAAAAACTCAAAATGCGTATCAACTTCTGAAGTAACTAATTATCAAGTTAAACCGCATATTAAAGTAATTAGGGGGTAGAAATAAGGAATTTCTAGCAGATTGAAATTTCGAATTAACGTGAAAGAATTAGAAGTAATTAATCTCATAAACTATATGTCATATTTGGGATGTTTTTGTCACGAAATTAAGTCCTATATAAGGACTAGCTTACACATCGTCTTAAAACATTAATACTTCAATTAACCAAGATCATGGTACCAATTTGCAAAGTCGCCATTAGCGCTACGGTTATTTTAATCGCGTTGACCGTCATGTCCGAATCAACGCCGGATAAACACGTTCAAATTTGTTCATCCTACGAATGGGAACGGGCCAAATCGGACAGTTGCCACGTGACCGACCCGGACCCAAGGGCTACTAGAACCACGTGGCGAAAACGTAAGTATAACTCGCATTACTTATAAGTTACTTCATAGTTAGAAAGACGAATGGGGATCATTGTGTAGCCATGTTAATTTCTATTCGGGTTTTGAGGGTATAACGGGCTTGAGAACTTACTACGCGCCATGCCATTTTTCTAACAGTGTGATTTCATTGGTTGCATGGTAGCAACGCGAGGTCCTTGACAAGCGCATAGAGATAGATTATTGGCGAGGTAAAATTCAGTCTAACTCCTCCCACAAACTCCGCCTAGATACATTGAGATAAAATGGATGGCTACGCAATTATTCCTAGTTGATTCATACATTCCAACCATATTAACAAAAGTAACGCTCTTTTAAACGACAGATTTCCGAAAAAGAATGAACAAAATGACAGCGGAAGAAATAGCCGAAGCTTGGGCCAAAATGTGCTGTTTTCACGGTTGTTGGTTATCCCAAATATCAATATTTTGCATCAACATCTAATAATTGTAAATAACAAACAAAGAAAGAAACACAACTGAAAAAATGTCTCACGTATTTACGTTTGAAAGTAATTTTGTTTAAATCACAGTCACTTATTTAAAATTAAATGTAAATCAATGTACATCTTGTAAATAAATAAATAAATAATGAAAAATGGCCGCGTGTATTATGTAACTCTAACAGCACCGAATTCTTATTTAGTTTTTATAAGGAAAATATCGATCTACAACAGAAACGTGGGTTTGATTTTCTAACCGGGATTAACACAGCGAGTGATTCGTTGAAATCCAACTACCAAATTTATTTATAGACAAAAAGTCACTAAATTCCTAAATTTTATAGAAAAGAATGTCAATTAAACCTTAAAATAAATTTGGTGAGCGAAGAAAACACCGTTTTCCAAAATAAACATACAAGTTTAATTAGGATTAGGAGTTTAATTTGCATATTAAAGTGGATTAAATCGCTAATGAAATGACGCTTAAAATATATGAATATTCAAAAGGGGTTTTAGATAATTTAAAATTCATTGAGAAAAAATATAAAAATGTGTTTTTCTTTCAGTTTAAGCGACATTACACAAGAAGAATATCAAAGACACTGTCGCGGCTGTCGCCGCCACAGGTATGTCCCGAACTTAATCTCGAAGCTTAACAACTCTCAAGACATAATGCGATTGAATGGGTGGGGTTACCATCCTAGAAGGGCAGAATGTCTTGGTAAATACACCGTGGGTTGCAGCTATCTTTTGTCTATGTATAAACATTATAAAGCCAGGGATTTTATCCGCAACCAGGTCTTTTCAGGTTGAGGAACTGAGCGGTGACCGCGTCGCGGGCTCTTATCCTTAGGGACACTAGTTTAGTGACAAGTACTTGCGAAATGTCCATGGAATTCTGGAGATAATTTTATCGCGTTTCAATCTAAAGTTATTTTGATTAATTGGACAATGTTGATGATGGAAGTGGTTGTTTATAAAAGAATGGGAGCCGCGTTTTGTTTTTTCATGTTTGTTTGTTTGGTAGAATCCGAAATTGACCCCGCTTGGCAGAATGTATTTAGAACAAGGTAAGTAATTGAAAGAATTTGTTTTTTATTGGTAATTCAAGAGTTTTCAAGTGACTGAACATTTATAAGCACTTCAGTTTACAATCTTCAATTTAAATTTACCATATAAATGTTACCAATGAATTCGCAACGAGGGGTAATTCACTACTGAAATAAAATTTCTCAAGACTAAATGATGATAATATTAATTTTCAATTGTTATTTTGTTGTGAAATCAACGAAATTTTGTACAATAGGGAGCAAACAGTTCTGACCATGAAACGTCACACCCTTCTATCTCTTACTGGAGTTTCATCCCCCTAAGGGTTGGAAACGCGCAAAAATACAACCAGAGAGGTGCTGCGTGAGTGACGTCAGACTATTTCTCCCCCTAGCCGGTTGTTAGCTCCCTATAAATTTCAGGAACAAATACGCGTTAGTGAATTACCCCTCGATTTTTAGACTGAACTGTTTACGACACCCAAGGGACATGGGATAATGGCCGTATTTTTTTCAGGAGCAACGCTGATTGGAGGGCATTATGGCATATAGAAAAACATCGTAGATGTTATCAAGACCTCTTAGTTCACATGGACTGGGTTTGCGAGAAAGATATATATAAACTAGATAAAAAGAGCTTCCCAAGTGCGGGTCATAATGGTTCCCCTGAAGTTGGTAAGCCTTGCTTAACTAATAACTACCCCTGAAATAGACCTAAACAAAACCTACACAGACAGACAGAGGTAACAATTTCATAACCTTCCTAATAGGTATGTACCCCTTCATACCAGCGACTAAGGCGTTCAACTTTTTGGGAAACGCCATTCCCAGTCGTTTAAAACGAACTCAAGAGAGTTCTCAAGCTGCCATGAAAAGGGGAATAATAGACGAGTGTTGTCATGGAACAACAGGATGTTCATGGGAAGAATACGCGGAATATTGTCCAGCAAATAGAAGAGTTAGAACATAATATATATATATCAAAGTTGCTATTAATTAACAAATTAGATATCACTGTTGAACCAAAAAAAGTATTGAAACCAAATAACAGAAGTTCGGAAACTGTAATTTTTGGGAATAAAATAATGTTGAAAAACTTTTAATGTAATCAAATTTATTTTAGGCCAATTTTAGACCAAACCAAAATAAAAACACATTTTCTAGACACTTATTTTATTTTTGTATTTTATTATATACAGAGTGTTTATCTCTCCCCTAATTAACATTAATCCAATTTAAATTTAATTTAGGCTTTAGCGGCCAAAGCTTTCAAATCAACAATGCATTGTTTAAGAGTGTCAGCCTCCTATGAAACAAACAGGAATGTAAATTGTGTCACAATCCCTTTAAAAAACTTTAAATATATTTTAAAGGTAGTAGATATTAACCTGTTGTGAAGTAATGCTACTCAAAACTTGACCGTAAACCCAGTTAGCCAAATGGTTATGTTCAGCCTGTCTCTTGGCATTAATAATCATAACTTGGTAGTCCTTTTAACATAATTAAAATTGTTAAGGCCCAAATCCAAATCCAAATTTGATTGCAAAAGATTAATTTAAACGTACCAAACGTTTTTTAACTTCTAGGTAGGTAGTCATAACCCTCTTTCTATACTCAGCTTCTAATTGCAAAGCTACATTCTCTTTTTTAGCATCAAACAAGATAGTTTGACCTTTAGCTCTCCATTGCTCGGTCTTTTCACTTTCAATTGAATCCTCGTAATTTTTAACAGCTTGTTTCTGACCCTCGGTCAGTTCCTCAACCTCTTTATCAATTTCTTTATCGAGATAAACAGCAACTTGGGGCCCAAACTTCTTAATCCCATAACCAAGCAAAATGAAAAGGGATACCGCATTCCAGAACTCGTGTTCAATAACCCAGATTTCTTTACTCAAAAGATAAGTGGTTAAGCCAGCTCCGAAGACGTATGGACCAGTTACGCCAGTTTTTTTGTAAAAAAACTAACAATTTTTGTCATGGTTAATAGACTTAACGCTAATCTAAAGTAGTAACTTATAAATGGGACCCAACCTGAAACCATTCCTCAGGGACAAAGGCTAATCTAACTTTGCCTGGATGAGCAGGCTGCTTAGGACGTGGAAAATTAACTAAATCCCTTTCGGGTCCTTCTTGCTTAGTCGGGAGATTTGATGGAATAGCAGAAATAGCGGGAGAGTTGGTACTAGCAACTCTGCATCGAAGATATTTAGAAACATAAGCTTAACAAAGCTAAAACTACTAAATACGAGCATTTTAAAGTTACATACCGTAGTGGCATTACAGTTTTTAGGCTAGAAGAGCCTATAATATAATAATAATTAACGTTATTAACTTAATTTGTCATTAACTCGGTAGCCAACCCCCCAAGGTAAGCACCAAAGTCAAAAACGTTAAGCCAAGGCTTAGCAAAATTCGTCGTTTTTTGGCCTAAATCCTTATATTATTGTTCTTAAATAAATATCATACCAATTTTCATGGCTGGGGCGAGTCGGGAAAGCATTTTCGATTATTAAAATCACCAACTAATTAGTTAAAATTAATTTTAAATATATTTAAAGTCCACGCCAGTAAAAAGTTGCGTACGACCTTTCCCCGACTTTGACCGGGCAAGTTCAGTTCAGTACGGTTCGTAGAATTCTAGTTCCTTCAGAAGAGGTGGGATCTACGATTAGGGCGTCATCTATCGACCAATAAAATTATATAAATATAAATGACGCAATCGCAACATCGGAGCGACGGTTAGCGTCTCGCGCGAAATTTGTAAGTACATTTAAAACGTTATAACCTTTGACAGTTAAGCCTTTTTGTCATTTTGTGACTTTAAAACGTTGATTAAATCATCAATTAACGTAATTTAATGTAAAAAAGCGCGAATATAATTAAAAAACGAGTTAATTCTTAATCTGGTCATCTTAGATGTACAAGAGGGGATAAAAAGGGTTAAAAAAACCAGATTTGGTTCCGGAATTATAAAAGAAATAAGAAAGCAGTGGGTGTAGATAAAAATTTCTTCTTAGTATCATTAGTCTAACCCTGAGGGATTTTCGTCTTTACAATAATTCGTGAGGAGGTGGGCTTGAAAATTTGCGGAGGATTTTTTTCTACTACGTCACTCAGACAGACATAAGGGTGTCTTATTATAATTATAATAATTTAGACTGCTATGTAAAGGCAGCTGCATTCATTATTTTAGTTTCGTCCTCAAAAACCCCCCAAACAAAAAAAGAGGGGAGAGTCAGTAGAGAGAGAAAAATAAAACCAGATTTGAGTTCATCAGACCGAGTCATTCATTTCCCGTTAGCAAATATCCTGTTAAGTTAGTACGTTTGATCTATCAGTAACCTTAAATGAAGCAGGTGTCTAAACTTATAGGAGCTGGAAAGTAACCCAACCATGTCCATTTCTTTCATTTCTAGTACGTTTCACGAAGGTCGTTCAACGATTAAACAATCCCAACGTTATTTTTAATAATGTTAGCGTATTTTTCGCGTTTCACTAAGCATTTTTTAGATTTAAAAACGAGTAAAAATGTATAAGTTATTAGAGTCCATTAAGGGATGTTTAAAACGCAAAGATATCGTGGTGGACAACAGTATTTTTCGATTGCATTACAAAGTTACTACAGCCGCGCTTATTGCCTGTAGTATATTAGTAACAGCCAAGCAATTTGTCGGTGACCCTATTGATTGCATAACGTACAAAGATTCATTGGAACGTAAGCTATTGGATAATTTTTGTTGGGTGCATACCACGTTCAGTATCGAACAAGCGTGGGAACTTAAAGTCGGTGAAGAAGTGCCTTACCCTGGTGTGAAAAAAACTGAGAAAAACGATGATAGGGTGTATCATGGATATTATCAATGGGTGTGTTTCACCCTTTTCTTCCAGGTAAGATTTGATTTTTTTTTATTACGATAGAGCTTGTTTTTAGCTTTAAATTAAAAAACAATTCATCAAAATCGGATGATAATTAAAGAAGTTATTAAGGATTTAAAGTTAAGCTCGCGGCGTTGACTTCAGCGACACCTATTTTAATAGAGGTCGCTAAAGTCACCGCGAATTTTTTTTATTCTTAAAAATATGGCATGTGAGTACTTAAATCAAAGCTAATGACGTCAGGAGTACTAATTTAATTATAATTAAGTCCTATTCATATTTATATGGTTATGATACTCCCGTTGAGTATTCCTTTCGGTCTCCTGACTCTACTGTCTACGAACTAAAGTCATTAACGGTCTTTTCGTCCTTTTATTATGCCAGAATGAGTCACAAATTCGTTTGATATAAACTCTAAAAATTAATAATGGTTATACTACACTCTCCATCCCCTAAGCGTAAGGGGAACCAGTCATTCCCGCTCTTCTCATGCGGGGATGCCTCTTCCTCAATTCCTAGTCAAACTAAAACTACTGCAAACTGTGATAGCCCTAGTCATGAGGCTGAAGAAGTTCCTAATTCTGGCGGACCTCCTATTTATCTTGTCGATCCACCGTCACCAATCTCCAGTGATATCTCTCTCGGGACTAACCAATCATCCTCTACGCAAATAATGTCAAACCAAACTGGTTCATTGTCTGACAATCTTTCACTGACACCAAGTGTTCTTCCCAACAACTCCTCGAGCCAGTTTAAAGCTCCTATAGAAAAAAAGAAACGAGGTCGACCTAGTAAACTCACTATCTCCACTACAAAGACTCTCGCCACTACTGTCAAACGCAATACAAAATTGACCGCCAACAATTGCACATCCTGCCTACTAAGGGTGACTGATGATCACAAAGCCTTCCAGTGTGAAGCATGCCAAGCCTGGTGTCACACCACTTGTGTTAATATCTCGGATGACCTTTTTGACTTTCACAATGCTCACCCCTGTGACAATCTGGTTTTTTTCTGCCCGTCCTGTATCGTACTTGGCCCAAAGCTTCTCAAAGCTATTGCTACTCTTTCCCAAGAACTTGCCTCTACTAAGATGGTTGTTGACCCCCTTACAACCTCCGCTCCTGTGATAGCTGAAGACATAGCTGCCCTAAAGACAGGGCTTCAGCACCTGCAATCTACTATATCTACTATGCCTACCTTGTCTCGCCTTCAAGACCTTGAAGATTGCTGCAAGCAGCTCCAAATAGAGCTTCACACTACCAAGAATGCTTCTGCTCCCCCCTTTTGAACCCTAATGACCAAATTGTGGAGGAAATAGCTTCTCTAAAATCATTCAATGAGATTCTTACAACACAACTACAAGCCCAGAGTGACGAAATTTTGAAGCTTCAATCAAGCCTGTCAACCAACAATGATACCTCAGTCGCAGATCCTCATCTAACGACCCCTAAAGATCCTCACATTCATACCTCTCAGGCAAACAGGCCTAATAACCACTCCTCTCATAACTCAAACAGCACCAACCCGCCTCGTGGCACCTTCAACCACCAAGTTAATGGCCAGTCGGCCACAAATTCCCATAAATACAGTGCCATACTTTTTAACGTGCCCGACTACAATGACTATATGTATGATCGTGACTTTTCATATGAGACACTTCAATATCTCGATTTTACTTATACCCAGTGTGAGCGTATTGTCCTCAAAAGACTTGGACAATTTCAACAAGGTCAAAACCGTCCCTTGCGTCTCACCTTCCAATCTGTCAGCCATCGTCAGTACTTTGTTAAAAACATCAGTTACTATCGCCGCCTTGGTGAATTTGCGTACCCGATCGCACCTGACCGCACGGTTGAACAGCGTGAAGCTCGAAGGCGACTCGTCGCTGAGCTACGTCACCGCCGCCATCAGGGCGAGACTGGCCTTTTTATCCGCCAGGGTAGGATTATCTGCGCGGAACCTCCTAGAAGCGGTTCACAGTCACAATACTTTCCCTCATCACAAACTTCTGCCCATCTCTCCAATCCTAATACAGTGCCACTCAATCCACCAAGGATGCTTCCAGCTCTCTCTTTACAAAAAAACTAGCTGCTCACCCAATCTCGTCCCATGTTGCTACGTCACTCCCTAACTCACATTTAAAAATCATCTATTTTAATGCCCAGAGTCTCTACGGTAAGCGCAACGAACTTTGCACCCTCTCTGCTAAATGGCAAGCTGACTGTATCTGTATTACGGAAACTTGGGCAACTCCTACCCAAGATGACTCTATTTATAATCTCCCTGGCTACGTCTTGCTCCGTCAGGACAGACTACTTAAACCCGGAGGCGGTGTTTTAGTTTACCTTCGTCAACACTTCACTCATCACAAACTTGACTTTCAACCACTCCATCCTGAATCGCTATGGGTTGAATTTAAACCACCACACTCCCCTACTTGGATCACCTTGGGTTGTGTCTATCGCCCTCCTAATACCCCACTGGAAGCTACACACTGGTTACTTGAAGATATACAGTCGGTCAGTACTCGCTGCTCGGATGTTCTCGTTGCTGGTGACTTTAACCTGCCTGCCATATGCTGGGAAACCTTGTCACCTGAGCCTGGTTCCTCAGCATCCCATGCAGCCTTATTGGACACTATAAGCACCTCAGCTTTAAATCAGTGCGTCAATTTCCCAACTCGATACAGTCAACGACGTACATTGGGATTCAGCACTATCGACCTAGTTTTGACTAAAGCTAACGTCCAACCCCTTGTCACAGACCTACCTCCGGTGGGAGGCAGTGATCATATAACCATTCAAGTCGAGTTTCCTCTGCCTGGGCTGCCACCCCCAAAACCAAAGTTTAACTATGATTTCAACTATTCCCGCGGAGACTACAACAAACTAAATTTCATGCTAACTGACGTAGATTGGTCACCCCTGGCAAACCTCCCAACTAATGAAGCCTGGCATTACTTTAAATCTGCTCTATTCAAATGTGTGTCAGAGGCTGTCCCGCTCTATGACCACTCCGCTGACTGCAACAAACGTCCCTGGATCACTTCCTCAACTAAACGTGCCATTCGTAAGAAGGAACGGCTTTGGAAGAAACTCCAGCGTGCCAACAACACTGGTAACCAGTTAGTGTATAACCACCTTCAACCTCTCTACAAGACTCAAGTCAAACTTGTGAAATTACTTCTTTTCAAAGCTAAATCAGCCTCATACAAGCGTAAACTAAAACACTTAAAAACTAACCCGCGAGCCTTCTATCGTTTTGTCCGGAAAAACATTCGTGCTATACCAACTCGCCTAAATATTAAACTTACGAACGGTCAAAAAACAGATTGTAACTTAGCCATGGCGAACTGCCTCAATCAAACACTTGTTAAAAATTTTAATAATTCGGATCCGTATTTAGAACACCTCCCTGAAAGTCTTTCAGCTCCGATGCCTGAATTCAGGTCGCACCCTAATGAAGTTCGTAAGATCCTGCTTAAATTAGACATTAAAAGTGCCTCTGGACCAGATGGGATCCCCAACCGTCTACTTAAAAACTGTGCCTCAAGCCTTTGTCTTCCCCTACATTACCTTCTTTGTTCCTCCCTAACCTCTGGGTCCCTTCCGTATGACTGGCGCGTAGCTCATGTGACCCCCATATATAAAGGGAAGGGAAGCAAATGTGACGCGATAAATTATCGCCCAATTAGTTTGACGTCGGCTGTGTGCAAAGTCTTTGAGAAATGTTTATACTCTTCACTATTAGCCCAACTTAACCCCCGCCTTAGCAATTTCCAACATGGGTTTCTCAATGGCAAGTCTGTAGAATCTAATCTCCTATCAGCCCTTTTCACTTGGCTAGAAGCTTTAGACCAATCCAAACGCGTTGACGTAATATATCTCGATATCGCCAAAGCGTTTGACTCTGTTCCCCACCGTCGACTCCTTGCAAAACTTCAAGCTTACGGCGTCACAAATAATATTCTTCGGTGGCTAGAATCGTATCTTCTTGATCGTTCTCAAGCAGTCCGGGTTAGTGATTCCCTGAGTGATTTCTTACCTGTTACCAGTGGCGTTCCTCAGGGAAGTGTCCTAGGCCCCTTACTATTCCTCATATACATCAATGATCTGCCCAATGACCTAACATCCCCTCTTTGTTTATTTGCTGACGATCTTAAAATCTTCCGCGTGATAGACTCATATACTGACGTGCTCACCCTACAATCTGATCTCCATAAGCTTGAGGTTTGGTCGACACGTAACGGTCTTTTCTTTAACGAAACCAAATCATTAGTCCTAACTTTACAAAATACCCCTTCAGACCTAGATTCACCGTCCCCTTATTTTCTTTCCGGGCAAAACATAAAACGTGTTAATGAGTGTCGAGATCTGGGTGTCCAAATAGATCATAATCTAAAATTTCATTCCCATGTGAGAAAGACTTGTGGTCGCGCCAAAGGTTTACTAGCCATTATCAAAGCCAATTTCCCAGGCATCACCCCTGAGTTTCTGACCCGCATTTATACCTGCTACGTTCGCCCAGTCCTAGAATTTGGTAGCCAAATCTGGAACCCTCACTCAGCTCTCGACATTCAACAACTAGACAACATTCAGGGTTCCTTCTCTCGACTACCGCGTATCCTAAAACATCAACCCAGAGACAGTAGGCTATCTACCCTTGGTTGGCCTTCTTTGACTACTCGTCGGTCTTACCTCGACCTAATCAGTTTATTCAAAATCCTAAATTGTCCCGACCAAAGATTCTTTTCCGCTGCTCCCTCGTCTATCCCCACCCGTGGTCACCATAGAAAATTATTTCGTCAACAGGCTCGTAAAAATCAACTGAAGCACTCTTTTTTCCATCGGTTGGTCCCCATCTGGAATTCCCTACCCCCTGAGATTATCTCCCTAAAATCACTTGTGCAATTTAAAACCAAACTTAAACACCACTTAAACCTTTAATTAATTCCCCTCACAATTTTCAACCTAAGAAATCGCAGCTGTAAGGCTTCATTCAGCCCTAGCTCGTATCCCCCCTCAGGAGCAAAAAAAAAAAAAAAAAAAAAATATACTCCCAACTACCCTTTTTAAAATCTCCCAATCTTAAAGAATAGCTTGTACACACGTTATTACAATGTTTCGCGTTGATTTTCGTAGAAAATATGGCATGTCAATACTTAAATCAAAGCTGATGACGTCAGGAGTACTAATTTAATTATAATTAAGTCCTTTTTGTATAATCCCCTACAATTTTTAATTAAAATCTCCCAAACTCAAAGTATAACTTATAAACGCGAATTTAGAGCCAATTATGATAGAAAATCGGAATTCAAAACCCCAGTAAGAAATTTGACATTTTCTTACATCGTAACATGAACCTTTTCAGGCCATTTTATTCTACATTCCACATTATTTTTGGAAATCAATTGAAAGTGGTCGCGTAAGACACTTGGTTATGAATCTCAATCTGGCTATAATCGACCCCGAAAACCGTGAAAACAACAAAAAACTATTGGCCAATTACTTGGCCAATAATATCGAGAATTCTACCTCAGTCTATTTCTTCGGATACTTCGTAGCCGAAATTTTAAACGTGGTAAACGTGATTGGACAAATGTTCCTCATGAACAAATTCTTGGGCGGAAATTTCATCACTTACGGAATTGATGTAAGTTTCCCCACACACCTAACCCCATAACATAAGTTTATAAGTGATATGTATGTTCCTTCCATAAGTTTGTTTAATTAATCTCTGGTAACTTAGAAACTGAAAGGCTTGTAATTTTGAAGTGAGTGAGGTAGGTCATAGATTCGAGGAGGTAAAGCGAGGGAGGGGCCTGGTGAGTGAGTGAGGTGGCGCTGCTGTCAAAGGGGGCTTAGTAATGCGGACTAAATAGGAGTGCCTAGATGGAATAGGTCCTAGCTGCAAAATTAATTAACCACCATGCACCGAGTGTACTTAGGACTTCAATTCAATTCGCTCCCCCTCGTTCTCCCTGAGTCGAACTAGTTGGCCGCCACTTTTTTACAGAATTACAGAAAGTGCCTACAAGTGCCCTCAGTAGGAAAACTACTATAGCAGTAGTTTTATAGAAAAAGACTTATATTTAAGTTAATTACCGGTGAAACTGGTTCAAAATTGCATATATATAATAAGTAAACTATGATCTATATTATAAACCATTTTAAAACTTAATTCCGAACTAATTTACTTAAATTTAAGGGTGCCTACAACTTACTATTTTACAGAAAATGCTTATATTTAAGTTAATTACGGGTCAAATTAATTCAAATTTACTATACATAATCAGAAACATGTTTGGTTTAATATACACTACTTAAATAGTTAATAACTAGCTATTATCTCACTTAAATTCGGGGTGTCTACAACACACTATTTTACAGAAAATGCTTATATTTAAGTTAATTACGGGTCAAATCAATTCAAATTTACTATACATAATCAGAAACGTGTTTGGTTTAATATACACTACTTAAATAGTTAATAACTAGCTATTTTCTCACTTAAATTCGGGGTGTCTACAACACACTATTTTACAGAAAATGCTTATATTTAAGTTAATTACGGGTCAAATTAATTCAAATTTACTATACATAATCAGAAACGTGTTTGGTTTAATATACACTACTTAAATAGTTAATAACTAGCTATTTTCTCACTTAAATTCAGGGTGTCTACAACACACTATTTTACAGATTCATGGGTGCCTCCAAATATACTATTTTACAGAAAATGCTTATATTTAAGTTAATTACCGATCAAATTAATTCAAATTAGCTACATCTACTAAGAATATTACGCTCTATAATATAAACGCGTTTAAAAATTAATTTCTATCAAATATACTTAAATTTAAGGGTGCATACAGATTTTGTACTCGGGAAAAGATGACTTACAGGAGGCACTATTTTACAGAAAATGCGATTATTTAAGTTAATTACGGGTCAAATTAATTCAAATTACCTACATCTACTAAGAATATTACGCTCTATAATATAAACGCGTTTAAAAATTAATTTCTATCAAATATACTTAAATTTAAGGGTGCATACAGATTTTGTACTCGGGAAAAGATGACTTACAGGAGGCACTATTTTACAGAAATTTGATCACATTAAAATTTATTAAATATGACGCAAAGCAATAGGACTAGGGCGCTTACTAGACCCAAAAGCTATCATCTGTGTGGGCTAATTATTTTTGGATTACATGATATGGGGTATACAAGTTTCTAGTACCCCTAGCACGTGACGTGATTTATTAATGGCCCAAGTTTACAAGTTACGAGTCTAAGGGACCGTCCATAAACTACGTCACACTCTTATGGGGGGGAGGGGGTTTCTAAATTTGTGACGGTCCGTGACAAGGGGGAGGGAGGGGTTCTTCGATGCGTGACGTCACATTTAGCATTGATTTTGGTACGAAGTCAGTAAGAGGCAGGTTGGCTCTCTTATGTTATGGAAGAAGAAAGACAACATTCCATAGTCCACCGTTACAATAATTTACCAAAATTGTTATTCCATCATCGCTTAAACAGTAGAAAATTTATGCAATTATCAACTATTTACACTTTTATATAGCCAATTTAAATAGCGCATTTAAAATAAACAGCGTAATCTCTCTTATGTCTTTGTTTATTCGCCCCTATTATTTGTGAGGATGAATCAAATTCCCCTGCCGATTGAAATGGTTTCGATTCTTTGGCCAATTTTCTAAATCTCAAGCTCGATTAGACTGTTTTCGGTGACAGTGTCGAAACCTAAAAAGTGTGCCCCTTTAACTAAGCTTTATGGAACTTTTTTGAAGCTTATAGAAAGCACATCCAGACATTAAAATTCTAAAGGTCAATCGGAGGGAAAAAGCTTAAAACGGAAGAGAACTTAAATTTTCAGCCGAGCAAAATATTTCTGAGGGCGGCATATCACTCAAGAAATTAATCAAATTTAATTTGTAAATTAAGACAAATCATAGTGCGGAGGGGGGGGGGTTAAAGAAATGTGACGTAGTTTTTAGGGGAGGGGTCTGAGAAAAGCGTGACGAAGCGTGATCTGGGGGGACGGGGGGGTCATAAAATGCTTTTTTTCGCGTGACGTAGTTTATGGACGGTCCCTAAGACGGAAAGGCGCGGGGTAAAACTCTGCCTTCCATCTCGCTTTTTAGCCCCACCGCTGTGGATGTTTTGGATCTCAGAGTGCACAAACACAGCACTAGAGCAACTCTCTTGTATCTCCGGATACTTAGGGTTGCCTACCCCCTTTTCCCGTCGAAAGGGTGTATTGTCTATCGCGCTTTGTAAAACGCATAGTTGTCGAGGGGCCTTTAATAAATCACGTCACGTGCTAGGGGTACTAGTAACTTGTATACCCCATATCATGTAATCCAAAAATAATTAGCCCACACAGATGATAGCTTTTGGGTCTAGTAAGCGCCCTAGTCCTATTGCTTTGCGTCATATTTAATAAATTTTAATGTGATCAAATTTCTCCAATATAACCCATCACACCAATTTTTTCCTGGATAACTGTTGTGTTAATTCTTTTGTTATTTAATAATTTAATGTTTCAAAACGGAGGAGTGCTGTTGTTTTAAATTGATAAAATAACATCAAAACCATTAACAAAACTTACAAAAATTATTCCGTTAATTTATACAGAGTGTTTCAAAAAGGGTAGTTGCATCGAGAAACTGTGTTGCCTTTAAATTAATCGTCGCAATCTCAAATATATATGTACCAACTTAGATTGAATTCCATCCAAAATTAAGTTAAATGAAAGCGTTCTGATAAAATAGTGTCTTGTAGGCACCCAGGTTATGTAAAATTCAAAAGTTGTAGACACCCAGGTTATGTAAAATTCAAAAGTTGTAGACACCCAGGTTATGTAGAATTCAAAATTTGTAGGCCACTTATATTTGAGAATAATTGCTCAGAATTAACTTTAAATCGTGTTTAAATTAATCAGCGCAATCATAAATGTATATGTACCAACTTAGATTGAATTCCATCCAAATTAAGTGAAATGAAAGCGTTTTGGTAAAATAGTGTCTTGTAGGCACGCAGGTTATGTAAAATTCAAAAGTTGTAGGCACCATTTATTTGAAAATAATTGCTCAGAATTAATTTTAAGTCGCGTTTAAACTAATCAGCGCAATCTCAAATGTATATGTACCAACTTAGATCGAATTCCATCCAAAATTAAGTTAAATGAAAGCGTTTTGGAAAAATTGTGTCTCGTAGGCACCCAGGTTATGTAAAATTGTATTATGTAAGTTGTAGGCAACTTATATTTGAGAATAATTGCTCACAATTAACATTAAATTGCGTTTAAATTGAGCACCACATTCATATGACACATTAACAAATTAAATTTCATTAATTAACTTTAATAGTTATGTTAAATAAAAGCATTTTGGACAGTTCAAACCGCTGTGGCCGTGGTTTTCCTTTAGCAACATTTTGAAGGCACCCTTACCGTAAGTTTAATTGGCACAATTTACTTTTAATAGTGTTTAATTTGAACATCACACTCAAATAGCATTATAATCCAAGTTAGATTTAATTTCACACTTAATTAACTTAAATATTCACATTTTGGTAAAATTCTTACCCCAGTAGACAAGATTACGAAAGTCTTGTTGCCTTCCTCAGTTTAAGTATGATTACTACTCGTAATTAACTTAAATAATCGCATTTTCTGTAAAATAGTACATTTGGAAGCACCCATGAATCTGTAAAATAATGTGTTGTAGGCACCCTGAATTTAAGTGAGAAAATAGCTAGTTATTAACTATTTAAGTAGTGTATATTAAACCAAACACGTTTCTGATTATGTATAGTAAATTTGAATTAATTTGACCCGTAATTAACTTAAATATAAGCATTTTCTGTAAAATAGTGCTTCCTGTAAGTCATCTTTTCCCAAGTACAAAATCTGTATGCACCCTTAAATTTAAGTATATTTGGTAGAAATAAATTTTTAAACGCGTTTATATTATAGAGCGTAATATTCTTAGTAGATGTAGGTAATTTGAATTAATTTGATCGGTAATTAACTTAAATATAAGCATTTTCTGTAAAATAGTATATTTGGAGGCACCCATGAATCTGTAAAATAGTGTGTTGTAGACACCCTGAATTTAAGTGAGAAAATAGCTAGTTATTAACTATTTAAGTAGTGTATATTAAACCAAACACGTTTCTGATTATGTATAGTAAATTTGAATTAATTTGACCCGTAATTAACTTAAATATAAGCATTTTCTGTAAAATAGTGTGTTGTAGACACCCCGAATTTAAGTGAGATAATAGCTAGTTATTAACTATTTAAGTAGTGTATATTAAACCAAACATGTTTCTGATTATGTATAGTAAATTTGAATTAATTTGACCCGTAATTAACTTAAATATAAGCATTTTCTGTAAAATAGTAAGTTGTAGGCACCCTTAAATTTAAGTAAATTAGTTCGGAATTAAGTTTTAAAATGGTTTATAATATAGATCATAGCTTACTTATTATATATATGCAATTTTGTACCAGTTTCATCGGTAATTAACTTAAATATAAGTCTTTTTCTATAAAACTACTGCTATAGTAGTTTTCCTACTGAGGGCACTTGTAGGCACTTTCTGTAATTCTGTAAAAAAGTGGCGGCCAACTAGTTATCTCGAGCTGCTGTAAGTCTCTCAGTAGCATTACGAATCGTATAGGTAGGCATATCATACTTATGGAGCGAACATATCACTTATAAACTTATGCCCGTAATTAATTATTAGATTTAATTTTTTTATAATAGGTTATTTCATTTGCCGAATGGGATATTGGAGTTCGTTATGACCCTATGGTCCGTGTCTTCCCCCGTTTAACTAAATGTCTCTTCCATTATTTTGGGTCCTCTGGTGACATTCAAAAGATTGACACTCTATGCATTCTTCCAATCAACATTATAAACGAGAAAATCTACATTTTCTTATGGTTTTGGTTCGTTTGTTTGGCTATTTTGTCTATTTCTGTGGTTATTTATAGAATAGCCTATATTTTCTTTCCACCTTTGAGATTATTAAGCCTTTATGCCCGGGCTAGATTAGCCAATAAGGCTCATTTAAGGCTCATAACGAGCAAGTGTAAGCTCAGTGATTGGTTAGTATTTTATTTACTGGCTAAGAATATGGATCCAATACATTATCGGGAAGTTGTTGCCGAAGTTGCTAAACTTTTGAAGAATAGGAAGACGTGTAATGTTTAAATATTGGTCCGATTTTGAGGCCCAAATTGAGCCTTAAATGACCCTACTATAAATTTAATTTGAATATTACGTAGTTTCTAATTAAAACCCACCCGAGTCTCATATAATTATTTTCGTTCTTTTTTTCATAATAATTTGTTTTCTACCAAAAAAAACAATTTTTTGTCACAATATTTATATTTTTGTAACATATTAATTAATCTACAAATCTAAATTAATTTTAAGTTAATTAACTTATTAATTAATTAAGTGATATTTTCAGTTTAGTCAAGGTCTGTAGGCTTTATAATTATAAATACGTCAGAATTTCAAAAAAAAAAAAAAAAAAAAAAAAAAAGCTTTGTCGAAGACGTATAACTTAAAATGTTTTTTACACAAAATTGAACTAACAATAAATATTTTTTTCCTAATGATCATTATATATGATCGGCTTATCAAAAAATAATTAGATGTTTTTATTGCGTGTTTTTCTTTAATAGTTAGAGTTTAATTTTAACGTTTTTTATTAGTTAATTTGTTTAGATTAAGATTTCCGTTTTTTTTTTTTTTTTTAAATTTATTTTAGTTGATTTTTTTTTAAAATATTAATTTTTATAATTAGTTCAATTTTTAATTATTGGTTGATTAGTTTATAGTATTAGCTAACATTTTCCATTTGAATGAAAACAAGTTGTTTTTCATATTTCACATTCCCATCTTTACTGCAATTCATCGGTAAACCGAAATATTTTTCAATAAATAAGGGAAATAATTAGCTAATCACTAATTAACCCAGTTTTCGTACTAATGAATAATTCAAATAATTATTCGAGAACCTCAAAAAGAAAAAAAAACCGCCTTATTTCTGACGATGCATAAAATTTCTTGAAAATAAAATTATTACCCAACCCAAGGGGCCCAAAAAAACCAGTTTAATTAACATTAAACTTGCTCTAATTAGCATATAACGATGTTCACAAAAAAAACCTTAGGTCTATATGGGTAATTGTCTCAAAATACTATAGTCTGAATTCCTCGATAACCAGTTCAAGTTCAACAAATGTACTTAGATCAAAACCAGTTAATAATATCAATGCAAATGAGTTCATTTAAATCTAGTTCATTTCTTTAAATAACATTCCCCAAATATTAAAATAAAAAAACCCTTCCAAAGATTTTTATATCTATGTAATTATTATGCAAATAACCTAAAAATTTGTGCCTTAAAAATATTTCTTTTTCGGAAAAATTGTATGTTCTTTGTACTTTTAAGGGCATTTTAAACGACTTTTATAATTAAAATTTACAAATAAACCTATATATATATCAGTAGTGTTTGATGGTCTAGTAACCTTTAAGTGTGATTTGTTTGTTTTTTTTAATTAATCTAATTTATGACCGTAATGACAAATTTGTCAGTTTTTCTACCTAATGTGATGGTCTAGTGATGTTCAAATAACTAATGTGAAAAATTTTGACAAATTTTACCCAGTTTTGATAATAAATAAAAGAGTTTTTTGGTATAATTTTGTGTTTGTACTTGTGTTCTACACCTATTTTTACTTTATAAGATCTGGTGAAAGCTTTGTTGTTCACATGTTCACAGAAAAGCACAGGGACGTCACAAAGCCACAAGACAATAGGGACTTGGCAATTCGGGCTTAACTCCGCCCCCAGCGCCATTATGGTATGTTTTTTTAACAGAAGGAACGCTATATAAGCCCCTACTCCTGGTATGTTTTTAAGCACTAGTGGAAGGTAGCCTGACGTTGCATGACGTAGTACTGCCAAGACGCTATAGCATATTTAAGAGGTTTACTTACTGCGACCTGTAGAAACCAGCAGGTGAAGTTCGCATTAATCCATAGTGTTTGTAGAATTAATCCATGTAGAAACACAAATATGTTGATTGAAGTCTTCATTATAGTAATAGTTCACGTTATAAAAGTAAAAGTTCACTTTAAAACCGTTTTCTCGTCTTTTAATAATTGTTTTTTAAAAGGATTTGGTAGAAACGATCATCCTTTGACGGCCATTACTTGGTAACAAAGTTCATGACCTAAGTTATAGCTTTCGCTAAGCCTAACTTCAAACCGGCACTAGCTCACACATTTTTACGTCGTGACAAGGCTTGATTTACATTAATTTTCACTCAAAATAGCGTGTTCAATGATAATTATCCAATTAGGCACCATTTTAATTATCTAAATTAATTTAAATTAGGTTTAATTTTACTTAAGAACTGTCATTCTAACCGCTCACAATGAAAATTTCCCGAGTACTCTGATTGGCCGAGAAGCTGTCACGTGATTTTAAAATACAAAGGCCGGCGCATACGATTTTATTGACACCTATGAAAAAACGTTAGAAGCTTATAAAATTTTGAACAAATTAAAAATAAAAGTAATTACGCCTTAATGTATAATTAGTTTGTTTGTAATTTAATTAATATAAATTTTGATTGTAAATAAAGAATTAAAAATTGGTATAATATTGCATTATTAAAGCCGCTGGGAAACTGGCAACACTGCAAATTTCTTTAAAAATGGCGTCCAACACGAGCGAACCAAACCCAGTAGTGGATCCAAATTTAAATATTAGTGAATTAACTAATTACTTAATTGGAGGAAATAAGAGAATCCGTGAAAATATAATAATGCCAGTTTCAGTAGCACCTCACAAATTTAAAACTAAAGAAGAAATAATGGTAGAAAATGCCTTTGAAAGCTGCGGATTCAAAACAGCCATGAGTGGTGTTTTAGGTAAGTTTAAACGCGTTTAATCGTAATTAAATATCTAAATTAATATAATTTAATTAAGGTTTCGCATTGGGCGGTGCTATTGGCTTATTTTCCGCAAGTGTGGACCCTAATTTAAGCGCTATAACTCCAGAAAAACAAACAGTTAGGATGGTTTTAACGGACATGAAGTTAAAAACATTATCCTATGCTAAAAATTTTGGAATAATTGGAGCTATGTTCGCGGCGACGGAATGCGTCATTGAAAGCGTAATTAACACTAATTAATCTTTAATTATTATTTAATTTAACTTACTTTTCATTGCAGCATCGGGGAAAATCTGATTGGAAAAATGGTACAATGGCTGGAGCTGTTACTGGTGGAATGTTAGGCTTAAGAGGTAATTAATTTAATTAATCCTAGTAATTACCTGAGATTAATTAATTTAATTAATTAATTAACGTTTTCAGCTGGAGTTAAAGCTGGTTTATTTGGTGCTGCAGGTTTTGCAGCATTTTCAACTGCAATTGATTATTATTTTAGACATTAACTGAAATTTATGTAAATAATTAAATAAATATTATTGTAAATAAAAATAAATATTAATTAGATATTTGACATTTATTTAATTAAAATTAATAATAAATTGGGGGGGCTGAAAAACACTCAATATTCCGTGAAATTTAGCGAAAACAGTTGTCTTTTTGACTAGACAATTTCTAAAAGGCAGCTGGTTCAAAATATTTGCTTAAAATATAAGTTTTGTTTGTTTACTTACAAGTTTTTTGTTTATTTGTTTGTTTGTTTGTCATTAAAATTTAAAAACGTCGATTATCACAGCCAACAAGGCAATCAATTTCATTTTGGTTTAAACATTGATTATTATTTGACAATTAAAATTATAAGAAAAAAAAACAAAAACAAAAATTGGTGTGTTTGTTTGTTTGTTTGTTGAGTGAAAAATTTGGCAAAAGGCACAACATGGCATCCATTAATATTGCTTGTGTTAATGATTGATTTTTTTAAGTACAAGGAAACGTTAATTAAAACGTTTTATTGTGCTACTGATATCTGAAATTAATTAATCAAGATGATAAATTGGATTAATTTAGAGGTAAATTAATTAAGTTGATATATGAATTAATTTAGAGTCAAATTAATTTAGAGGTAAATTAATTAAGTTGATATATGAATTAATTTAGAGGTAAATTAATTAAGTTGATATATGAATTAATTTAGAGGTAAATTAATTAAGTTGATATATGAATTAATTTAGAGTCAAATTAATTAAGTTGATATATGAATTAATTTAGAGTCAAATTAATTAAGTTGATATATGAATTAATTTAGAGTCAAATTAATTAAGTTGATATATGAATTAATTTAGAGTCAAATTAATTAAGTTGATATATGAATTAATTTAGAGTCAAATTAATTAAGTTGATATATGACTTAATTTAGAGTCAAATTAATTTTGATTAACTTAATTTAGAGTCAAATTAATTTTGATTAACTTAATTTAGAGTCAAATTAATTTTGATTAACTTAATTTAGAGTCAAATTAATTTTGATTAACTTAATTTAGAGTCAAATTAATTTTGATTAACTTAATTTAGAGTCAAATTAATTTTGATTAACTTAATTTAGAGTCAAATTAATTTTGATTAACTTAATTTAGAGTCAAATTAATTTTGATTAACTTAATTTAGAGTCAAATTAATTTTGATTAACTTAATTTAGAGTCAAATTAATTTTGATTAACTTAATTTAGAGTCAAATTAATTTTGATTAACTTAATTTAGAGTCAAATTAATTTTGATTAACTTATCTTAGATCCAAATTAAGATGGGAATAATTAATTTAGATCCAAATTAAGATGGGAATAATTAATTTAGATCCAAATTAATTAAGATGGGAATAATTAATTTAGATCCAAATTAATTAAGATGGGAATAATTAATTTAGATCCAAATTAATTAAGATGGGAATAATTAATTTAGATCCAAATTAATTAAGATGGGAATAATTAATTTAGATCCAAATTAATTAAGATGGGAATAATTAATTTAGATCCAAATTAATTAAGATGGGAATAATTAATTTAGATTCAAATTAATTAAGATGGGAATAATTAATTTAGATCCAAATTAATTAAGATGGGAATAATTAATTTAGATCCAAATTAATTAAGATGGGAATAATTAATTTAGATCCAAATTAATTAAGATGGGAATAATTAATTTAGATCCAAATTAATTAATTGAGATGATGGGAATAATTAATTTAGATCCAAATTAATTAATTGAGATGATGGGATTAATTAATAAATTTAGAGCTAAATTAATTAAGATGATGGGATTAATTAATTTAGGGCTAAATTAATTTAAATAATTAATATGATAGGTTTAATTAGTTTAGTGCTAAATTAATTATGACAAAATAATTAGAGTTACACTAAAACCCATGTTAAAATTAGCCTACACCCTGATTAATTTAAAATTAATCAACCATACCACAATTAATTGTCCATTCTTCCCCTTTGCAATTGAATTTTGTTGCCCTTGACTGAATTCAATTTGTCCCTGTTTTCCATTGGTCATGTTATGATTAACGCTAATTAAAAAAAATTAATATTAATTAATTAATTAATTTCCAACAATTTAAAAATAATTAAATTACCTGTTAGATTCTTCTATTTTAACAGCTAATTTATTCCCTGACATTTTAACTGTTTTAACTACGGCTTCAATTAAGTGACTTCCACAGTCCAAAATCAGATCTCCCTGAAGAAATTAATTAAGTTAATTAACCCTAATTAAAGATCAATAAATAAATAAATACCTTGTCTTTTTTAAGGTCAGGTGGTAGCCTAAGAACAATTAGTCCATCTGATAAAGAACTCACGGAAATTCCTTGAAATTTATTTAAAGTTAATTAAAATTAATTATAATTAAATTTATTTAATAATAAATAAAACTATATTAATTACCCGAAATACTGTTTAATTGGAGTCTATGTTTTTGTTTTCCATCTTTGCTATCCAACAAATAAATAGCATTGTTTGTTAGAATTAAAATACGTGGCCTTGGTTTGTAACCATGGCGATCGTATTTCGTGACTTGAATGCAAAACTGAAATTAATTTAATTTAATTTAATTAATCTTAATTAATTTTAATTTAATATTAAAACTTACAATGGTTTTTTCGCTTTGAGGTTTAATAGTTTTCTCAAAAACATTCTGACGTAAGGAATCATCTTCATTATCTACAAAAATAAAAATTAAAATTAATTTAATCGCGATTAAAATTAATTTAATTTAATTTAATGTACTTACTTAGCCAATTAGTTTTGTATGGTTGACCCACATTCTTTTTATAACTCTGTTTCTTGCCTTTGAATAATTTCTCAGCTTGAACTTTAAGTTCCATCTTAATTAAGATTAAATTAATTTATATTAAAACTAATTTCATTAAATTAATTAATTAATTAATTAATGGAACTTACCAGCGCTTTTCGTTCAGGTGTGATATTTTTGCAGTATTTTCTAACCAACCATGTCATATGAATTTCGCGAAGTTTAGCTGAAGCCTGTTTAAAAAATTAATTAAAATTAAATATGATTAAATTAAATTAAATCTTACCTCTTGGCAGCAATTTGGAGCACTTGGCCAAGATTTGTCTAAAACGGACTTGGGTAGACTACGCGATAGTCTTAACAAATATTCTTTGCGAACACATTGAACAAACTGAAGGATTTAATTAAGATTAACTTAATTAAATTAATTAAATATTAAATAAAGTTTTAAAAACTTACTCTCTGATTTAATTCATTAATTGGTTCATGTCTGGTCATGAATCCCTTAACAAAACTTATTAAAAACATAGGTTTAATTAGTTTAATTAAGATTAATTTTAATTTAATCGACATTAATTTAAAACTTACTTTCGAATGACATGGGCGGCCCAACGTCTCCTTTCCAAAACGCGTTTGGCTAAAACTCTTTTCCAGTGGCAAGCGATTATGGTTACTATAATTTGAATTAATTATGATTAAAATTAATTAATCATGATTAAATTAAATTAATTTAATAAATACCTGCAGCAACCATTCTTAAGTACTTTTTCCTTTGAGCATAGCATCTGTACTGCGCTTGAATTTTACTGGCTAAATTTAAAACATAATTAATCTCAATTAAAATTAATTAATCTCAATTAAAATTAATTTACCAAGATAATGTTTGCGTTCTTGGAAAGCGTCTTCAATCTCAAAGAGCGTTTTAGGAAAACGAATAAAAATTTTGGTGCTGGAAATATGTTTAATTATTAATTAGGTATTTAAGTAATTAATTTAATTGTAATTAACTTACTTTCCAAGCTTATAGTCATCTCCTTTGTATCCCATATGCGTCATAAGTTTAGCCACGCCTTCTTTAGGTGGTCCAGTAAAGTTAGGCCAAGTATCAGGTGACAAACACTTGTACCGTGCCAAGAAAAACTCATAGGGTCTTCTATAAGCGAAACCAGCGCGTCGAACGCGTAAATTCTCCATTAATCCTAAGTACTTAACTTGATGTCCGACAATTTTCTCGTCAAAAGCGGCTAAAAGTTAATGAAAATAAGTTTAAAGTAGGAAAAACACTAATTAGTACTTGGTATTTTTAATTACCAGGTTGTTTATGGTCATTCGGTTTGATACATCGAACGTACCATGGCTCTTTGGACATTAAAATCTCCATTAATTGAGCCAGACTAGATTTAAATTGCGTTATAGCCTGTTCAATTGATGTTATTTAAATTAAAATAAAGTTAGATTAGATTAAATCAGGAGAAAAAGTTAATTTAATTTACAGTTTCGGGTCGTCGTTTACTGTTAAGTTCGCTTTCCAGGAAAGTACTTTTCGTAATAATATTTGAAGTCGCCGACATTACTTTCTTCAAATCTCGGAACAACAAGTCATTGTTCTTATCCAAAAACCCGTCAACTTTGTACGTGACGTCGCCAGCGTAATGAACAATACGGAATTCCTGTCAATGTTCCCCATTAATTATATTAATTATTAGCCATTAATTCTAACTCTAATTATTATTAATTTTAACTTACGTCTCTATTAAAACCTTTCTTCAGTTTATTATTAACCGTATTGTAAGTTTGTAAGTGATCGTGTTTCCCTATGTTAGTCTCTAATTTGGTCAAGAAAGTTCGATCAGTCGCGTCACCGGGACGCAAACATTCTTCGTCCAAAATCGATATTATTCCCTTATGTCTCTCCTCAATTAAATCGCAAATAATTTTATTGTTGAAATAAGTAACTGGTTCCCACTTAAATTAAAAAATTAAATAAAATTAAATATTTAAAAAAAAAATAATAAAAATAATTCGAGGTAACACGAAAAATATCGCCAGCCAGCCAGCCAGAATACCAACTCATAAGCTACGTGTAAATATAACCACCAACCTCAATTCCTTCTTTTCGGTATTCCTCTTGTTCAGACTTTAAAGTTAATTCGATAAAAACTTGTTGCAGTTTTTCGTTGCAATAATTAATACAAAATTGTTCGAAACTAATTACGATAATTAAAAATTAAATTAATTAAAATTAAATATTAAAATATTAAAAACTTACCAATTTCTTTTAAATATTTCGAATCCATAAATATCTAAAAGTCCCATAAGCGTGCAATTTTTCTTTTGCTATAATAATAACAATGATTAAAGTTGCACTAAACTTAATCGTGATTAAATTTAATTACTTACATCGGTGTGTAAAGAAGAATTTAATTTTTTAACTAACCAACTGAAAAGACGTTCGTAAATCGCTTTAGACAAAGCGTCTCTCGCGTAAATAGCTTGATCTCTATTTAAAGGCGTGCTAACCTAAATAATTAAAACAAAATTAAATTTAATTAAAATAATTATATTAAATTAATAAATCTTACGTATTCTCTATTAGCTTCGATGGTTCTGTTAATTAAAGCTTGCCTCAAATCATCCTCGCTACACCCTAATAACTGTTTAAAAAATATATTAATTACAATAAATTAATTAATTAAATTGCCAATTAATAATTACTTCGGCAATTGCTTTAACGGGTTTATCCTGTGCAATTGTTGCCATTCCCCCATCTTCCATAAACCCCGTATTGCCAAGATGCAATACAGACGCGACAATTGAAAATAATGCCTAATTAAAATTAATATAGAAATTAAATAAAAATATCAAAACAGAAGTCCAACAAAATATTCAAACGAAGTATATACCAATTCTTCCTCGGGAGTGAAGTTGATAATACTAAGCGCATTTTTAACAATTTTAAATTGTTGGGAGTCGTCTAATCCTGGTACATTCGGACTATCTCCCTATTTTTAAGGTTAATTAATCTAATAAATTAACTTTAATTGCGATTTTAATTAAAATAATTAACTCACGAGACTGAGATAGTAATAAGCCATAGGATCACGCCTAAGTTGTAATTTCTTCAATAACTCGTCATCAGCTCCCATGACGAGTTGGTAAAAAATATGAAAATTTCTTTCACCCTGGTTTTGATGTACAACCCTGCTTTTTTCCAATAAATAATTAAGTATATGTCCACCTAATGGTGTTCCCTGGAAGGTTGGTTATGAAATTAATTTAAAATATCACCCCAATTAAATTTAAATTAACTATAATATTATACCATATAATCAAACTCAATATCCATGTATTTTCCAAATCGACTAGAATTGTCATTTTTGTTAGTCTTGGCGTTTCCAAATGCCTTAATTAAATTTAATTTCAATTAAAGTTAAACTCCCAACTCGCGAAGATATTGCGCTAGAAGTTCATAACTTCACGCGTGCAAATAGCTACTAAATTTCAACTTAATTCAACTTTGCAGGGTTGTAACTCTAGTTTAACAATAATTGTTGGAAAACCCCTTGAGTATATATAATAGCCCTAATTCTCCCCTATCCAACGGTAATTAAAACTTCCACCTAGACCAATCACAGCTCGAGAAATTCAACTTTAAATCAACCCTAATTTAAACTTAAAGTTATGAACTTCATTGCCAAAAATAATAAAAAAAGCATATTCCTATACCTCAAGAACTGGATTAGACTGCAACAACTTATCCTTAACACTTTCAACTGTTGCAGAATGATGACTTGCAGCTGCTAAATATTGCAGGACTTTTTTTGAAGCTTCGGTTTTGCCGGCCCCACTTTCCCCCGAAATTAATATACATTGATCTCTGCATTCTTCAACCATTAACTTATAAGCTGAATCCGCAATTGCAAAACTATTTACAGACGAAGTTATTAACAATTAGGCTTAAGTAGAATAATTAAATTTAATTTAACTATACGTACACGTGGGGTGGAAGTTCATAGAGGTTATAATTCTTGTATTTATCAATATATTGATTTCCGTAAATACCCAATTCACGATAAGGGTTAACCGATACCAAGACTTGACCAATGTAAGTCTAAAATTGGGATGCAATTTTTTCAAAATATAATAAACTTGTATTGTATTTTAACTGAACCATTGTTGGTTTATTTTATATTATTTTAAATTGATTATCCTTTGTTTAAAATAATGATATAGAATTTGCAAACTTGTATAGCTGTAAGTTTGTTTTTAGTTTCTTTGGTTTTCACTTCACTAAACCCAAAGATGCTTATAAATAATTTTACAATAATTGTATTTAAATTTATAGTGAAATTACGTTTGGTTGAATGAACTATAATTAACTACGTAGAAAGGTTATTTGAAACGAGACCAAATTGGTCCAACATTCGTTACGGTTGAATTATAGGATGCGGCTTAAGGTACCAAGGAACAAAATATATGATAACTCATTTATTAACCCGTTGGTAATCGGAATCCTGGAGGATTTTGAAGAACTAGTACAGGATTTTAAAATAATGGTTATAAGATTTCAACGGATTCTAAAATATCTCCGAAGTTTCAGGCTTCGATAAAAGACAGATCCACAAGTTCAGCAGTTTAAAAATTCTACGGACCACTTTATTAATTAAGGACTACTTTAAATATTCCAAGTTGGACCAATTTTTTGGATTCACTGCTCCCAAGATCTACTTTAATAATTTCAACTTAAATACTTAGAGTAAGGGGCAACTGGTCCATGGGCCTGTAGTTTAATTATTCAAGACCCCAGTCTCAAGGACCAGTTTGAACCAATAAAAAAAATTCCTTATTTCAAAGTCTGCTTCGAACTAAGATAACATTATTTTTAACAATAAAATAATTCATTTAAGATTTCTATAAAACTATTTTTAACTTTTCATACACTTAATAAATAAATAAAAATAAATAAAATCAAGAAATAAATAAATAAATAAATAAAATCAAGAAATAAATAAATAAATAAATAAAATCAAGAAATAAATAAATAAATAAATAAAATCAAGAAATAAATAAATAAATAAATAAAAATAAATAAAATCAAGAAATAAATAAATAAATAAATAAAAATAAAAATAAATCAAGAAATAAATAAATAAACACTTACGTAAATGACATTTTCTTTGAATCTCTTCCTAAGATTGTCAATAAAAGCGGTGTCGCTTCTGTAATCCTCAAGTAGAACAAAATCTTGGACTCCAACTCGATCGCGACTAAGCAAATCCTGCTCCATAGTCTAATATAAAATAAAATAAAACCAAAAGGGGGTTAGTTAAGAAGATGAGAAAAACCACCACCACGATGTTCTTAACAATAAAGAATCAAGCGCCAGTTCACGATTTTTGGAAAAACTGGTCCTGCCAGTACAGTTTTACATTAATAATAATACTTAAAATAAAAAAACATTATTATAAAATAAAGAAAAAAAGTATTGAACACGGCGACAGATTAACTTCATACCATTGTTTAAGGTAAAAACGTAACTCTTTCATATATCGTTGTTTAATCCCAAGTAATAATGACCAATTAAATTAAACCGCGTGTATTGAAGAAAAATCCATGTAAATTTTAGGAGACGTTACGTCACAGATTTTTCAATAATTATTTAAAAAAAAAATTAAATTGATTGTTTTTCCACGTGTTCCTGAATATTTTCCTGATAAATTACAATTATAAATTTAATTTATCTTAATTAAAGTCAACTCAAATATTTCGTGAGAAATTAAAAATACCACGAACTCAAATTAATTAATTAACCAATTAAAAGTAATTAAGTTATATATACTTGCATTTTAATATTTTAATGTTGCCTTGAAAAAGTTAAAAAGAAATACGATTTCAAGTTAAACTTTTTAAAAATTTTAAACGAACATTTTTAATTTTGCCTAAGACTTCTTGGAAATTTTAGAATCAACTAATCAGTAGAATGTTTCATTTTCCTTTTCTAGTTAAAAATTTCGCCTTCATCAAAACATACTTAAAGGTGCGTCGTTACAAAACGTCCTCCGATCAAAAACTAACCCTTTTAGCCCACGCTTGAAAAAAAAAGAACCATTACGTCATGCTAGGACCAGATCGGTTTGTTCTAAAAACTTTCAGTGAATCACACTCCATTTCCCGCCATTTTCTATATGGGTGGGTCCACTTTTTACCTAACACGTGTATTTTTTTAACCATAAATCTATCAAAAATTAATACAATTATTGATTTTTTGGTACCACCTTAGGAAGAATTTTCCCAGGTGTCTTTACAGTGTTAGGTAAGGTACGGGTATATATCGGGGTTTAACATATGTTTATGGTCAAAAGACGTGGTGTAGTATTTGCGTGTTTTCCAGGTGTCTTTACAGCATTAATTAAGGTACGAATGTATGGGATTTAATGTAAGTTTATGGTCAAAAGACATGGGGTTTGCTATGCGACAATAAATTTAATTTGTGGTTTAAAATTAATAATATTAAACGTAAATTAACCCTAGTTATAAAGAAATTAACCTTAATTACTTATAAATTAATATATTTATTGTAACAGATGGCTAAATCACGTGACCTTATATAATATATATAAGTTAAAAGTTATAAATTTAATATATTCGAATAGATATAGTTTATAAAGAAAAAAGGTAAAAAACCTATGCTAATAACACACATTTTCCCCGCCTTGTACCTATTAAAAGTTACCCCACGAACACTAGTAATTTCGCAATCTCACGTGGCACGTGCTTATTTCTTATAAATACGGTTGACACGAGGTTATTTTGAACGTTCCACTCTGAATTTACACTACAGTTGAACCTTAATCTAAGCCAATGTAAATATAAGGCGTTAAGTGTACTCTCCAATTGAAACGAATTACACTCAGGAGTTAGCTAAAAATAATGTGACACTCGGAGGTTTAAGTTTCGTCACAGTTAAGTCTAATAATAGGTTTGCGGTATCACCAGTTCATCACAGGGTATATTTTACCTTCTAAATAGGTTTACCCCTAGTTGTCACGTGACCCTACTACACTACTCGCTAGTTGTTATGGTTTGAAACCATTACTGTTTAGTGATTATTACATTTTAGGGGGGTACGATTTTTTGACAAACGTGGTATTGTTTTGTTTGGGGTAGCTTTTTTTCTTGGCAAGTTCAAAAGGTGGTTGAACTCTTTACGATACTTTACTTTTCCGGGTTCTTTAATCTTAATTAATTAAACATGATTTAATTAATCTAAACCAGAACATTAATTAATGGAAAAGTGTAAACAAACCACTCTTTTAAAAGTTATTTTTCTTATAAATTACTAAAGAGTATGATATCTTCATAAGCGGTAACAGATTGTTATTTCCATAACCAACGATTTAAATGACCTTATGACCTCTGGTTGTTTTTTTTTTTTGGGGGTAGAAACCATGGCGTCTACAACCCACGCAATTACTAAGTACTACATTTTTTTCTATGTAAAGAATGGCAAGTATTTCTCGCCTCTAACAATAACATTCACTGTTATTCCAAACGACATAAAAAGAAATCAAATTAACTGCTATTAATTTTTTATATTATTTTGTTAGTTCTTAAGAATGCTGTTCAAATTAAATGCAATGTAATTAAAAC
Source organism: Phalangium opilio (assembly GCA_019434445.1). Classification (NCBI taxonomy): domain Eukaryota; kingdom Metazoa; phylum Arthropoda; class Arachnida; order Opiliones; family Phalangiidae; genus Phalangium; species Phalangium opilio. The sequence goes on from JAEQBA010002141.1 coordinate 181,022, forward strand.
AACCAAATAATAAGTACATATATATTATCATAAGTTTATAAGTGATATGTAAGAGTGAAGGTCGCTCCATAAGTATGATATGCACTACCAATACAAGTTCGTAATGCTACTGAGAGACTTACAGCAGCTCGAGATAACTAGTTCGAGATCAGGAGAACGAGGGGGAGTGAGTCAATTGAATTGAAGTCCTAAGTACACTCGGTGGTGGTTAATTATTTTTGCAGCTAGGACCTATTCCATCTAGGCACTCCTATTTAGTCTGCATTACTAAGCCCCCTTTGACAGCAGCGCCCCACTCACCAGGCCTTCCTCGCTTTACCTCCTAAAATCTATGACCTACCTCACTCACTCACTTCAAAATTACAAGCCTTTCAGTTTATCATGACCAGATATTAATTAAACAAACTTATGGAACATAACATATCACTTATAAACTTATGATTCCATACAATATACAATACCTCAGAGTGATCTATAATTGGTATAAAATTTTGTTGTGGACATTCTTCAATTAGGTCTACAGTTTCATCCGAGATTTCAATAGGGTTTCTTTTAAACCAAGTTAATACCGTAATCCAAACACGTTTAATAAAGACATAAGAAATTAAAATAACCATCCATCACGGCGTATAAATTCATCTTTAAATTAAAATAATTTAAACTAACTAATCTATAATTTAGCCTAGGGAACATAACTTTGAATAAACCGTAGCCCAAAAGCTTTTAACTCGAAAACCAAAATCAGTATAGAATAAAAAAAAAACTGTTTTTCTGACACAATAGGATATTAGAATATTATATTCCAAGGTCCCAATAATCAAGATTAAAAAATAGAGAATGGAATGGGGCAGAAGATGACTTCATCATTATCGGATAACGGTTTTATCTTTCACCGCCGCTTGATAAGGTTTAATGAACTACTACTACCACCACCATCACAGGTTGAAGCGGTTTTAACAATAGAGGGGAAAACAAAAATCAAAAATCAAGTTTACCTGTACTTAAAAATAGGGCCTAATATCGACCGCGTAATTTAAATATTCTAAAAATAATTTTCTATAAATAAAATAAATTTAGGATGTCTATATATGTTGACCCAAGTACATGATTGCAGTGGATGAGTGAGTGGATGGTAAGTGAATTCAATCAATCAATCAATCTAGAGTCC
>JAEQBA010002141.1:182749-210803 GCA_019434445.1 Phalangium opilio
CAGAAACATTGGCTATTAATTCCCCTTACATATCCTCTCGAACCGTGCTTCCACTGCGCGTATTAAACTGTATATCTAAAGTAACGCAATGAAAAGCAAACTAATGATTACAACAAACGCAACCAACCCAACCTAGAACAACACACCCTAACCAAAACCAACCTAACCTAACCCAACCCGACCCACCCCGACCCAACCTAACCCACCCGACCCAACCCGACCCAACCTAACCCACCCGACCCAACCCAACCTAACCCGACCCGACCCAACCTAAACCCGACCCCCCCACCTAACCCACCCGACCCAACCTAACCCAACCCGACCCAACCTAACCAACCCCGACCCAACCTAACCCAACCCGACCCACCCACCTAACCCAAACCCGACCCAACCTAACCCACCCCGACCCAACCTAACCCAACCCGACCCACCTAACCCAACCCGACCCAACCTAACCCAACCCGACCCAACCTAACCCAACCCGACCCAACCTAACCCAACCGACCCAACCTAACCCACCCAACCCGACCAACCTACCTAAAATAACCTTATCTAACCTAACCTAACCAAACCTAACCTAACCTAACCAAACCCAACCCAACCCAACCTAACCTAACCCGACCAAGCCTAACCTAACCCGACCAAGCCTAACCTTACCCAACCCAACCTAACCTGATTTGACCTAACCTAACCCACCCTAACTCAACCCAACAAGGCTATTTCTAGGTCTTTTTAATTTATATTGGCTAAATTAGATTTCAACTTCTGGGCTTTGGGCGAAATGGGAAAAAAAATCTTTTGGGCGAAATATTCCTTTTGGGGATTATGGGATTGGGGAAAATGGGAACATACCGTTAGAGGGTGTACATTACATGTCCCTTATGCGGTGTCAAACAAAAATCGTTGTGGTCATAGAAGTATAGATGTTAAATACATTTTCGGATTGATTGATTTCCCATAGAACTTACCATCCCTGGATGCATCCCACTGCATGATTGTACTTATACTGCAAACTATAATTACAATAACCCTTTTTGAAATGAACAGATGTTTAAAATTCAAAGTTTTTAAAATAACCTTATGCATAAAATGTTTTTAATCAAAATTTTATCAGAAGATCTCTTTGGTATTATCTATTGGGTAATCTAACTTTCTAATGTTTTGCATAATTTAACCAAAAATTGAGTGCTTATTTTTTCCGTAAGTCTGTTTACTGCAGGGAGATTACAATCAAACATTCGTGTGTTGTTGTATAGGTGCGGCGCGGTTTTGTTTACTTAGTAAACATTTAAACACCTTTTAAGTTTACGTGGAAATTGCAATCTCTTTTCATAGGAGCTATAGATGTTTTTAGAATCAAATACAGTATGATACAGGTGGATTTTAAGCCGGGTTTTTACAGAACCAAATAAAATACCGTTTGGTTTAGATTTAATAATGAAGAATATAAATTTATTATTTATTACGAAGATCGATGGACGTAATATTTCGCAATTCAATTCAAATCAAATCAGAACGAAGCATTCATTCTTAATTAATTTTAAATGCGAAAAAATTTAATAACTCTACGGCTATGACCTTTTAAGACCTCGTTTTTGGGAAACTAACTCTTATAGACAGAGAGAGATGATTTCGAAACTCGAAAGAGTGTTTCCTGATTTCCCTTTCTTGGGGTAAGAAGCTAGGCCCTAGTTTGATAAAATTGTATGGCTTAGATCATAAAAGAAAAGAAAGTTTAGCTTTTCAGTCTTGCTGGCACATTGCCCTCCTATTCCTCCTTGAGAGAGTGAGAGAGAAGAGACCCAACTTGCAAATAAAAAAGAATTAAATAAGAAGAAAAATCTAAAAGCTAAACAGTAAATCCTCGTTAACTGACAGTTTAGGAACGCCAGACGCATGAAAACATTGCGAGAGATAAATAAGACCCGTACCTGACTAAATTTTAAGCAAAATTAATAATATTGATATTGAAGTTGTTGATGTGATGTGATGTTATTTATACCAACTTTGAAACGTCGTAACTAAACTTCCACGTAAAGTTCAGGGAAATCCCTTGATTATGTGATAGCCCTGATCGTTCTCTATCCAATGGCGCTAATTACTCAGTGTAACTCAATTAGGGGTCGAGATAATTAGATTAAATAAAAAATCAGCTTCAAAGGTTAATTACATGATAGGCCAACTTTCAGACGTTATAACTCTAGTTTAACAATATTTCCAGGGAAATCCCTTGACTATATGATAGCCCTAACTGTCCTCTATCTAATGATACTTATTACTTGGGTCTACACCAATCAGAACTCGCGAAAATAGCCAATAAGTGAAACGAGCAAATATGGCTATGTCCATTTTGTTTAATTGCGAACCCACGTTATATAGAAGATACTGAAATGAAAACTAAGTTCACGCGAGGCCCGATGACGTAATACTTAGTATATAAATTGTAATTGACGTCAATTTACACGTGTCATTAAACAAAAACAAAAATCACCGCAAACTAAAATTAATCACACATTTTTCGAATTCATGACGATATAAAAATATGATTTAATGGAATGATATTGCAATTAAAATATGCTAATTAAGATTACCTAGACACCTTCCAACAATATTTATAAATAAATTGTAATAATACAAATTAACCGGATAAACAAACAAACTGAAGTTGATATTTATTTTTAAACTGTGTCAGGGATATTTGACTTCATACATCTGGTTGGCTCAGATTCAATGTAAAAACCAAGTCTTAAAAAGATTTCAGGAGCAATTAGGCCTAAAATAGGCTTAAATCAACACTTGACATTTATCTTATCTAATATAATATAATAATAACTCGCTTTGTATAATTTAGCTTACTAATAAATTTATTGGGAGACCGAAATAAATGAAACCGAAGTTATCACACTCGAGTAAAATTATCCATAATTAGGCCATTGGACAAAATAATGTAGAGGTTACAATTACCTGTCGATACATTATTTTTACTGCGGGGTACTTCATAAATTTCAAGTGTTAAGATAAGATAAGGAATTCGGGTTGCCGGCATTAAAATGCTGAACTTTGAACCCGGCAAATTTAACTGGAATTATATTTCGTTATCAAATTGAAATTGCTATATTTAAAATAATGGTAATATCTAGTAGTTTTCCTCCTACTCTGTATTTCTCGCTAGCGTTTCACTATCACTGCACCTTTATATTACCGGGAATACATACAGCTACTAGGAATACTTGTGTAACCATAATTTTTCGCTCAAAGAATGTAGGCGGAGTTTATGGGGGGAGCTAGCTAAACTAATCGTTACGTATGACGAATTTCACCCTGGGCGAATTATAAATCTATCTCGTTGCACCTGTTGCACCTGCGAATTGCGCACCTAAAAATCATACAAATTAACAAAAGGGGTCACAATTATTCCGTTAACTTTATACATTCCTATAATTATATATAAACAAAACTCTTCATTTGCTCTATTTATATTTCCCCACTTAAGGTTGATTACTTTAATTAATTATATTATACCATAATCAAGACACGCAATTAAGCTATACCGGTTTAACGTTCTCTAACAGGTCAAGAGCTTCTAGAACTCCGTGGTAACTCTTTGGAAATAACACCAAATTGGTGGTTTAAAGAAATCTGGTTGACTAAATACATAATCGACTCAAATTACTTAAAATAAAATATAGCCTGAAGTTAAAAATAATAAAAATTCAAACGAAATTGAGAGTTATGCCTAACTCGAATACGCCCTTCAAAAGTCTTTTGAATTTACTGTTAAATTTTAAAAGAAAAATATTTGGAAAAAGCTACCTACTACCAAAACAGTAAAAGGTCAAATGGCTTAAATTTTGGGAGCGGTTTATAACGTTATCTGTGTCAATTGACTGATACCTTATTCGGGTTAATAGGTCAAATAACCCCCGTTCCGTTGGTGGTTTAAACAACTTTTGACCCTTAACCTTATAATCAAAAACTATAATTAAAATTTTTTTATAGAATTAGGTTATTGAGACACTAGTGTTAATATAAAATGACATTTTTTTAAAAAAAATATATAAACTCGAGCAAAATTGGGATAATTTAATTTTTACAACTAATATTAAATTAACCGTATTTATTATTAGTAGAGTTTCTGGGTAATTAATAATTTTTAGGCCTATTTTCCAGGAAGTAATCTTTTCGAATTCACTTTACGAAATTATTTTGAAATAATATTGCAATAAATAATAAAGATAATTAAAAGATTTGTTAGTTTCAAAGTAAATACTTTGAAATAGGAAATAATTAAAAAAATTCATCTACCTTATTTTTGTCATTTTGAAGGCCGCAAAATTAATAAAAAATATATACCCTACACAATTTAAACGTGCTGATAAAATACAGATAAATCTTAAGGATATATTTCTTACACCATAAAGGTATAAGTTGTAATGAGGTTTTAAAAGAGTTATTTCGCAACTGATAACGAGATACAAATTATTCTAAACAATTCCTTGAAATCGCATCGCATTTACTCTTACGTCTGTTATAAAGAATCCTTGCATGGAATATAATCGCAGCTTGACAACATATTGATATGTTTATCTACGTATGCATGCAACAAAATACATGCGTGGGATGATATTTGGTTGAAATCTGAAGTAGATAAAGTTGGGGGAAGTGTTGCACCCAAAATCAAATTTTCACAGGTACAAATACTGGTGATTAATTAGAGTTATGATTTGATTCTAGTGTTTTAGGGATGACCCCTTATTATTAAATTAGTAATCAATCATTGCCTAAATCAGTTTCTTAATTAAATTTAAGGGGTCATCATTAAAATGCTAAAATCAAATCTTAACTCGAAAACAGTGTCCCTTGGGGCAAACCAAATGGTGATAGAAGTATAGAACATTTTCGACTCAAAAAAACAACATATCCCAGACTTATCTGAAACACCCTTTATAAATAAATTAAAACTAAATCTAATTAAAATAAAATTAACAAACACATTATCATACCTTTTCCTTCATGTTTGGTATGAATAGTAGCAGTACTGAAGTACTTTCATATAATTAATATTATTCAATTCTCCTTATAGGTGCTAGGTGTATGTATCAATGTACTTGCGGGTAATCCAGCAGTACAAGTACCGCAGTTAACGCTACACACAACACACACACAGCTGGTAACGTTATGGCCTCGCGAGAGTAAAAAAACCTTAATAATTCTCGCGCATAACACTGCAGAACACAACACGAGGGGAGCTCTTTGCAACCTCCCAACTCGAAGTCCCGAACTCTACACTCTCAAGTCAAATCTCAAAATGAACTGAAGAAGATGATAGGATGGTGGCAACCCTGCCAAGGCGGCAAGCAAACTGAGCTCGCGCCAAAATACATACATACATACATACACTTCTTCAACTATGTAGTAGACATTAGTAACCTAGTCAATATAAGTTTGACACTACATAAGTTCATAAGACATGTTATGTTCCTTTCCATAAGTTCTTAAGATATGGTCCTTCCATAAGTTCATAAGATATGTTCAAAGTTTGTTTTGTTAATATCTGGTCATGACAAACTGAAAGGGTTGTAATTTTGAAGTGAGTGAGTGAGTGAGTAGGGGCATAGATTCGAGGAGGTAATTGAGCGAGGGAGGGGCTTGGTGAGTGAGGTGGTGCTGCTGTCAAAGGGGGCTTAGTAATGCAGACTAAATAGGACCTAGATGGAATAGGTCCTAGCTGCAAAATTAATTAACCACCACCGAGTGTACTTAGGACTACAATTGACTCGCTCCCCCTCGTTCTCCTTCTCGAACTAGTTATCTCGAGCTGCTGTAAGTCTCTCAGTAGCATTACTAACAGTATAGGTATAGTGCATATCATACTTATGGAGCGAACTTATCACTTATAAACTTATGATAGGCCCCTCCCACTTATGTAAAAAGGAAAGATTTATTACTGCATGGTCTAACTTATTGTTAATCTGTTACTTATGGAGAGGATAAAAAATTCAGTAAAAATCTGATTCAAGATACGTCCCGGGAGTGTTTAGGAAACGAAAGGGCAGTACCCTGCCTTTAACTGAATTGAATTCAATGGGAATATACATTAAGTGTCACTACTGTAATTTTTTTCCATATTTTTAAACAAAAAATACATAAAGTGACAGGGTTACCTGTCAGCGTTATTAAAGATAACGCGATTAGAAAAATATGATTTCATAACTTCAAATTAATCTACTGATTTCAAAAGAATTTTTTTATCAAGACGATAGCATTAATTATAACTATTACTTATTGACATGCTTTATTATTATTTATCAAAAAATGTTTCAATTAAAACTGTGGCTAATCAATAATTAAATAAACCTGACATAATTTAAATATTAATTTAAAATAATCTGGAGATACCGGACGACGGTAGCACCAATGTATAATATCTACAACTGTTCTTGAAACCGAGTACAGGCTAAATATTTACGTCTTTCTCTACTCTACTTCCGCCGCTATTTATCACTTCCGCTAAGTACAGACAGTGAAAATAGAAACTTCCTCTTGACATAAAAAAACAAACAAACACCCTTTACTTACCTAAATCCCCAAAATATTAATTAATTTAAAATTAGATTAGACTAAATATAACGATGTGAAACCAGAAAACTAACTTTCAAATTTAATAGGCCTACCTACTACTTTTGAAATTGAATAAATAAAACTGCCTTCTAAATTTATCGACTCTTGTTAAGGTTAAATAAAAAATGAATGAAATAAAATCTAGGTTGCATTAAGATTAATTAACGTTCCCATTTTCCCATCCAATTCAATGTTAATTATAATTAATTTAATGCCTATATACTATAATTGTCCATTGTATTAAGTGTAAAATTTTTCCTTATTGAATTAAAATTTATGAAACAATGGTAATTTAATTTTTCAAATCGTACGTGTATTAGATTATAAAAATTGATAAAATATCATTGGTATCGGTTTTTTAAGTATTAATTTAAATCGGTTTAAACTTAATTAAAATTAAAATTATTAATTAATTAAAATAAGTAAGCCTAATTTATTTCATAGTGAAAATGAACATTTTCGTTACGTTTAATTATTATTTTTTGGTTATTTTAACAAAAGTTCGTTGTATTAAATAATAAAAATAATAAAAAAATGTGACTGCTTCGTAACTCGAGCGGGAAATAGCATGTTTTAAAAAAGCACGTGCGTGGATAAATATATATCAATAACTTGTAATTAATTTATAAGATATATTGACATGTACAGTTTATTATGTCGTCTATACATGTATATCTCAATTGATGCTCTAATAATGTCGATAAGTGTATGCTTTCAAAATTAATAAGGAAAATAACCCAACTTATAATATACTGTATATTATTATTTATGTAATTGAATTCGACTAATTGATATTAAACTTGGATTTGAAACCAAGTCTTAAAATAATTATTAATTTGGGAAAGTTCAAAACGTATCCCAATTTAACCAATTAATTTCAGATCACTCTTAATATATTAATTATTAAAATTTGATAATTCCTTATTAATTGAAATAAAAATAAAAAAACTTAATCATATTTAAAATTTAAATCGTATTTAAACTACAAAAAATAATTAAACAAATAATAAATAAATTATTAAATAAATAAATAAATAAAATTATTAAATAAATAAATAAATAAATTATTAAATAAGTAAATAAATTATTAAATAAATAAATAAATAAATAAATAAATAAATAAATAAATAAATTATTAATTAAATTATTAAATAAATAAATAAGTAAATAAATTATTAAATGAATTCACAAACTAATTTAAAAATATAAACTTAATCATATTTAAAATTTACATTGTATTTAAACGATTAATTAAACCAGGGATAGATTTAATTTTAGAAGTATCTATCCCTGATTAAACCATAAATAAAAATAAATTAAAGAAAAATTATAAAAACTTACAAAAACTGGAATCTTCATTTAAAAAAAAAATTCACGAATTTTTTTATTAAAAAAATTAACTTTAAATAAAATTTAAAATTGAAAGTTAGGCTTAAGGAATAAAAAACACGCCGGTTCGTTACTTTACATCCATTCTATTTGACGTAACTACCGGCTCTGATATAAAATTTCTAAAAAACCTCTGCCGATTTCAAAATGAAATGGAAACTAACCCACGTAACGCTCCACCACATATACCAGTTTTTCAACTAACCGTAAAAAAAGTTTTTTTTTTTTTTAAAAATTGTCTAGCCCATAATTTTCACTTACTCTCGCTATCCCTACTTCAATAAATTTACTTCTAGGTGTAAAATTAATTAAATTTAATATAATATAATATAAAGTATAAAATTTAATATAAGATATAACATTTAATTCAATTTAAAATAAATGATATCAATAAAATTTTTAAAAAGAATCATATTCCGACGCCGGGAATCGAACCCGGGCCTCTCGGGTGAGAGCCGAGTATCCTAACCACTAGACCACGCCGGATTGGTATTATCCTCCATCTATATCATATATATTGTATAATTCTATATGCTGCGGAATATATTCTACAAGTTTACGAGACTACCGCGCCATCTATGGGTATAAAATATAACATAATTCAAAATGGCCGCGCCCAGTGAAAAGTAACTTTAGCGATTATAAACAATATCCCTCCAAATTATCATTCTTCCGATTTAAGAAATTTTTTCTCGGAATTTATTGAAACCGGAAGTTTCATTTGCTTTCATTTTAGACACAGACCGGAAGTTCGCGAACCAAAACTGATTTAAATACGAATAAAGAAGAAAATTCGAATGTTAAGCCAAGGCTTAAGAAAAACCAGACGACTTGTTGCGTGATTAAGATTAAAAGTAACCGATTTGAAGAATTTTTAAAATGTTATAATCAACAACATTGGTTGGATAAAGAAGGATTTACGTTGCCCTTAAAATGTTTCATCAAACCAATTAAAATTCAAAATCAGCAAACAGGTAAATAAATATAAAATTATTCAATTTTAGCTTTATATTACGAATTATTTATAGTTTAATTAGCTTAATTAAGAAAACAAAAAGAAACAGCTCGTTTAGTATCTTATAAAACATAAAAACCAATTGTTACTTTTTTAAATTAAATTAACAAACAGAACGGGTGCAAAGACCTTAAACAAAAACCGCTACTGAGTAGTGGCACCCATGTTATTTTTCCCATAGAGCCTTAAACAGAATAACTTAGTGAACTGCCAATAACCTAACCTTTTTTTTCCCATTGAATTTTTTCAATAATAAGTCGTAACAAGTTTTCTTTTAAAAATTCATTCTATTGTATTTTTGACCATTTTAATTCGTTACACCTCATTTAATAAAGGTTAACCTACAAATATAACACGTTAGGCGTATAGATAAAATACTAACTCCAGCCTTTAAACGTATTAACGAAAACTACGCGAACAATTCTCAAAACTAGAGCGATGTATAGATGTACATATATTTTCAATTATAAGAATTGAGGTCTAAGATGGTGCCCAAAAACGTTTTCGCGACAAAATCTACTGTATTTTGTTCATAAATATTCCGATAGCATCAAGCCTTAGGCTAAAAAAAACAGAGGGGTCTAACAGTAACACTTAATAAAACCTACACGTATTAGGCCTGTCTGTTATCAAGCATCGGTAGGTATCCGACACCAATAATTAAATACCAGAAGCTTCAGAACTAAAAAATGGCGTCAGGTTAATGGATGTAACTAAATCGGCTTCGTTTTTAGTTCAAATATCGTAAATAACAAAATAACCATAAGTGTGACACATAATTAACCTTATGCACTCCAAATATAAAATCAAGAAGAGATATCTAGTTTATTAGGGAGAAGGTATAAGATGCCTAAGTATTCGCGCGAGCCATAGTCCTGCAGTCCCCCTTTCAAAATACAAGGGGGGACGTAAAAGGAGGAGGCCGCCGGGCTATTTCGCCTCCTCTCCTCAGTCAGAAACTATGACTGTAATTTCTCTTAATTCGCGTCGCGCTGACGTGCACGAGTTTTCAAGAACCAATGAGATGCTGCTTGTTGTAATTTAGAGGCGGCGGGGATTAACCCCGGACCTACGTAACGTTTGGACTGGAGATAAAGAGCTAGAAATGTGGATGAATGAATTTATACCTTCTCCCTAATAAACAAACTAGATATCACTTCTTGATAAAATGATGTCGCATGGAAGATAAAGAAGTGTTATATACTTATAGATATCAGGTTACTTATGATACACATATTTGGGTATAAAAATGCCCTTGGCCAATATTATACCATTCTTTAAGTTGCCATTAAATTCGACTACTTCAAAAAAATGAACGCCAACTCAGAACAGGTCGTGTTCCCACCTGTCTATAAAATTATTTTATTTTATTTTTTCAATGCTTAAATCGGCTTAAATTTATAGCAAACTAAAGTAATATGAACTTAATCTTCTATATTTGGTTCCCTTCAGGCAGTTTAGTCTACACTTTTTTCTCGCTAGCTGCTGTATTCTAATTCTCTTTCGTCTACTAAAACTAACCTTATCCCACCAACAAAGTGTATTATATAAAAAAACACCCAATAAATTCTGGTAGCTGATTATAATTAGTCATTAATTATAATTAACTTAATTGTAATTTTCGGCTTTGTTTTCAAATTTCAAAACTGGTATTGGGTTTTTTGTTTTTTTTTTCTTACAGCTTAAGTTTTACGTCAAATTGTAAATGATTGTTTTGCGGGGAAAAAAACCCAAGTTAATTAAGTTAATTAATATACACTATATCCGGGTGTAGTTAGAAAGTTAGTTAGTTAGTTGGGAAGTTATTTTTAAAGATGACGTAATAGGTATTGTTATTAAATTGTAATTATAAATCCGTTTCTTAATTATCAAACTAATTAATTTTATATTATTATAGAGGTGTTTTTGGGTTATTTTATAAGTATTTTTGGTCTATTTTTTGATCTATTTGAGGGCTATTTTTAGAAGTATTTTTTGGCTATTTATAGAAGTATTTTTTGGCTATTTATAGAAGTATTTTTGGCTATTTATAGAAGTATTTTTAGGCTATTTATAGAAGTATTTTTAGGCTATTTATAGAAGTATTTTTTAGGCTATTTATAGAAGTATTTTTTAGGCTATTTATAGAAGTATTTTTTAGGCTATTTATAGAAGTATTTTTTAGGCTATTTATAGAAGTATTTTTTAGGCTATTTATAGAAGTATTTTTTAGGCTATTTATAGAAGTATTTTTTAGGCTATTTTTAGATCTATTTGATATTATCCTATTTGAAAATTAGTAATTATCTTTTAGACATAATTTAGTCTAAATAAATACAGGCTATTTATATTTAAAATATAAGTAAAAAATTAACCAATTTCAAACAACAAAATTAAATTAAATTACCAGAAATGAACTACCTAACTCCCCATCACGCTTCATTTCAAATCAATTTAAAAACACACTTTAAAATTAAATTAAATCAAATCAAATTAAACTAAACAATAGCACCACCGAGTCCCCAAAAACCCCAGTAAAAGTTCAACAAAGTTCAGTGGCGAACTAATCTAAATTAAATTACGTAAAGAAGTTGTCCAATTGATGTGTATATTATATAAAATAATACAACAGGTAAATCTAAAGAAAGAAATAATCACCATAACTCTAGACTACGAACTAACGTAATGAAGACCCTTCCGTATCAGTGCCCTCAATCCCAAATAAGTTTGCAACTTAACAAAATGCGTTAGCTTTCTTAGTTCTTAAGGACTTCGCAGAGGGGGGTACACCTTAAGACATTTACGGAGGCAGGTAACAAAAAGGGGGAGGGGGGCTAGAAAATGCCAAAACCCCGAAAATACAGCCATATTTCCGTTGTACCTAAAAACTTAAGTCCCCCCCTTCCATCCAGGACAAGTTTTTTTTTACTTATTGCATTCCGATCTGGAAAAGTGGTTCTAAAGCATCTGCGATGGGGCTGAAGCAGCCGGCCATGTTTCTTCAAGTGTGACAGACAATCCACGGCGCCAAATTATTAAAACTTTATAGTTATACGCCACAAGGGTGTCCTTAACTAACTCAGTTTATTACTAATCAACCCCAAAAAGGTTTTGACTGTTTTAAAGTTACTTTGCGTGGTTAATTTCAACGCGAAAATGGTAGGGTATGTTAGAGACCAAAAAGGTAAATTAGGAATTGGCCCGAGACGCTAAGATATACCATACCAACTAAGAACTCGTTTCTCTGAAGAAGTATTTTTTATTCTGGTGAAAAAGCCGAAGCCGGTGGTGTTGTTGGTGTTTCGTGTATTGAATTGTGTTATAGTAATGTAATGTTAATTGCGATGGAACGGTTGTTGTGTTGTAAATACAATTACAATTAAGCTACGGTTGCGCGCTTAGTTTGTATCTTGTATAAGAGAGAGATATGTAAGGTTTTTTTGAAATGAACGCGTTTCGTTTGAACCCGGATAATTTGTTTCAATCAAAGAGATCGGACAAAACAGACGCGAGTCGTAGTACGCGTCGCGTAAGGAGTCATAGCGTGTCCGAGAGACATTTAAATGACGCTAATGGTACGGTTAGGAAAGAGGAGAGTTACCACGAAACCGCCTTACATCAAGCAGCGACAGTAGGGGACGTTGAACGCGTCAAACGTTTAATTTCAAATGGTGCCAAAGTTAACGCAAGTGACCTGGTGGGTCGAACGCCCTTGTATCAAGCCGCCACTGAAGGTCACGTCGAAGTGGTTAAATTACTCTTAAAGGTAAATAAGTAAAGGCCTTTTAGACCATACAACTTTTGACTCAACTAGATGGGTCAATAAGTTGATCCAGTGAACAATTTTTAATTTGTTGGTTCAACTTGTCCAACTTTTGTTCACACGTCCCAACTACTTCACTCAACTTGAGTTGACTCATCTAATTGAGTCAAAACGTTTACCAGAATCTATGACTTACGTCATACGTCACTTCATGACAAGATCTCAGTAACAATGTAACAAGCTTATGGAACATATGAATTAGCTTATGGAATTATCTATGTATTTGTTTAAATCGTTGTTTGGATTTTAATGACACTTTATCTTAATTGAACAGAATGGCGCCCATCCGGATGGTCAAGAAGAAACACGTGGTAACACTCCTTTACATCAAGCAGCCTGGCAAGGTTACAGTCAAACCTTAGAAGCCTTATGCCACGCGGGAAAGGCTAACATTTACGTCAAAAACAAAACAGGCTTCACCGCCCTTCACTTGGCCTGTCAAAACGGACATAACCAAAGTTGTCGCGTATTACTATGGTCCGGTTGCAAACCAGACTTGAAGAATAACTACGGTGACACGCCGACACACACGGCAGCGCGGTATGGCCACGCTGGCGTCATGAGGATATTACTAAGCGCGTTCGCCAACGTAAATGAACTTAACCGTAATGGTGACACGGCCTTACATATCGCGGCTGCTATGAACTGGAGGAAACTAACTAAAATACTTTTGGAATCGAGATGCGATCCTATAATTAAGAACAGACAAGGTGAAACAGCCAGGGACATCGCGTCCAGGAAGGAGTACCACGAGGTTGTGGGGATTATCGACAACCCACCACCATTGTTGCCTTTACCCAAGGCTGCCCAAGCTAAGGATGGTAGTAAACCTACCGTTACTGGTAGAAAAGATCCCAAGAAACCACCTGATAAAGACAGTGGTACGTCGTTAGGTGGACGTGATAGTGAATTTCAAAAAAGTTTCAATGAGAAGCTACGAAAGAAAGGTGGTACAGCAAAAACGGGGAACCGCGTTCGATTCTCTGGCGATGAGAAAAAATTCACTTGTCCCGGTAAGAACAGTCCCTACGGTTGTCCAACTCAACCCAACATGGCCACATTCCCTCAACCCAAGTTGGATACGTTACCACCCGAACCGTTAAGTAAGGGGGAACAATACTTCGTCGACTTAGCAGGGAATATCCGTAAAGGTGCCATAGGTGTCGGGACCACGTGTTATTGCGGTCCCAGACTCCAACAAATTGAAAAAACAATGAAAGTAAATAAGGAGGAATTGATGGAAGAGATCGATACACAATGCCAGAACTTAAAAACGAGGATAAATCATTTAGAACGTCGTACCAAACACCGGTTATCCTTACTAAACCAAACTGTTAAAGAGAAACTAGCCGAGGAACGCTCTGAATGCGTGGACAGAGTCGAACGACGCGCTGTTAGGGAACGACAAGAGTTTGAGAAACAACAAGAGGCCCAAGCTGAAGTGTTTAGGACTGATATGAAGACATACGTTGACCGAAGGATTAAAGACCACGCCACGGATTTCGCTAGACGTTCCCGTAAAGAGAAGATGTCCGAAGCGTCAATGTACATTATGAAAGCCCGTTCCGAAATATTGTTAACCGATAACGAAAGCAACGCGGCCCTGTACAATAGTTGGCCCCTAGTCCCGGCTAATCCGGAAAATCGTCAACTAATGTTAATGCCAAAATTATCTCAATCTGGTGATCAGTTATCAAATCATCGTAGCCATACCTTAGAGGAATTTTTATAGTTATTAATGTTAATTTAAATTATTTATAAGTACAAAATCAAAATTTTTCTTTCATTGTTTGTTTGTCGGGGACACGATTAAGTAATGTTGAAGTGTAGTAGTGTAAAGATTGGTTGATTCATTTCGAAATTAATTAAATAAATAAATAAATAAATAATTTTAAAAAAATTGGTTATTTTATTTTATCAGGGATAGATTTAATTTTAGAAGTAGGAATGGAGAACGGAGTAATGTGGGCGCGCGTCAAAGTCCCGGACCCCCTTTTAACGGGACGGGGGGGGGTATGAAAGAAGAGGTAGCGGGTCATAGCGACAGAGGTAAAAAGGAATTACGTATTTTTCGTCGTCCCCGTCAGCAACGTCATCAAAACGTAGGGTTTAAGTGAGCCAATAAGATAATTTAAACTTTTCTTACGTGTTGGAGGGAGGGAGGGGCTCTATGAGTCGGAATAACTGAAGTAAATACAAACCCCGTTCTCTATTCCTACTTCTAAAATTAAATCTATCCCTGGTTTATTTTATAAATATTTTTGTTAAATCAAAAATTGCTTTCGTTGGCGAATTACTTAGTACTTAACATCAAATATTTCTTTAATTAACGTCTCAACAGGACAGACTGATAACGAATATATCCCTAGAGGTCAAATGAGGGTTATACCACCCGATCGTGAAATTTTTACAACGGAACATTTGAATAAACTTATCGAAATGCACCCGCCTATTGGTATGCCCAATGGTAACGTTGGTACCCCGACTAAAATCTTCATGGATCTAATACGTCAATGTCGGTTACCTTCTTCGGTAATTGGGAAATTGGGCTTGGAATTCCCTCGATCGAGGGCCAAACGAAAGTACAGTAGTGTACCCTTTGATTATGCACCAAAGTGGAAAGCCAAGAACGTGAATGCAAGTACTCAAGATGGGAAAAACGAGTTCGTGAGGACATCAAGGGGACATCTAATTACTGATAAGTTCGTGGACAGAAAACAACAACCGATAGAGGATGAACATCCGGAAGAGGATATTAGCGAATCAGGGGTAACTACTTGACCCTTCCATAAGTTCATAAGCGTAAGTTTATACGATATATAAATGGCAGAGTGACGACGACAATGATACTTGCGAAGAATGGGAACGTCACGAAAGCCTACATAATGACGTAACCAGTCAAGAACGCACCAAAGAGCGTCTCTTTGAAGAAGAGATTGAACTCAAATGGGAAAAAGGTGGATCTGGTTTGGTTTTCTATACAGATGCCCAGTATTGGGACGAACAAGAGGGTGACTTTGATGAAAAAACTGCAGATGACTTGGACGTTGATATGAGTATTTATTACGAACCAGGTAATTACTTATCAAACGCGATGGTTTACATATCTACCAAGCCCCCACTAAGATCCAAACATAAGTCCAACCCACCTATTTCCTAACTTCTTAAGGGGGCGGTGACAAAGACGCCAAAGATCTACATGCCATGAGACGCGAAGCTAGTTTAAGAAGTGGTACTTCATCTACATCTATTTTTGAAAACGATTTTCAACGCGATACGGGCAAAATTGGGGGTTTCGAACGATACACCAAAGTGAGTGGTACCAAGAACAGTGTTGGTAAGAAACTGTGTATGTACTTACCCTTTGCGATGTTCTTGTAGGGTTTTGGTAGACGTATTATGAAGGAGCAAGGTTGGAATGAAGGTGATGGACTCGGAAAGACCATTATTGGACCTGCGGAACCCATAATTGATGTTGGGCAGAAACCCTGGGATAAAAAGGGATTTGGGTGAGGATATTTGGTTGGTTGTCTACGTGTGGTGTTTCATTGTTTTTATTTACTTTTGATGCAATTTATTGTGTTAATTATAATTAATTAAACAGTTTTCATGGGGAGAAGTTGGTACGTACCTTTGCTAGTCAGAAAAGGCCCAGAACTGGTGATGACAAAGTTCGAATATCCACTAAATATGATGATCCAACCTTGAATGACCCCAAAGCTCCCTTACTACGTTCTGATTATCCATCGAGATTAAAGTATAAAAAAGAATTCTTAAGAAAACACATAAAACTATTCTTTGTACATTAATAAATTACGTCTATTTTTGCCTACAATTGTTGTTTCTTTTGTCTATGCAACACAACACTTTGGGAAGTTTAAGCCTACTAATCATAACGCACTTTAATCCACCTTATTCCCTTTCGCCGGAAGTTAGGCTTAGCTCGGGATTCATGGGGGTGAGTAACGGGAAGAAATTCGTCTGTCGTCTGCTACATAAGCCAAAAATATGTACTGTAGCGGACGACAGACCAATTTCTTCCCGCTACTTACCCCCATGAATCCCGAGCTAAGCCTAACTTGAGTAACTTCCGCCTAAAGGGAATAAGGTGGATTACCCGTAACTTTTCGAGAATTTCTTAAAAAGTTTAAAATAAGCTATCAAAGCACGCACAAATTAATTATCTTTCCGTTTTTAATTAATTTTTGAAGTTATTATACTTAATTACGGCTTAAATATAATGATAAAGTAAGCTGACAGGTCCAGCTCCTCCGCTACCTTCAACAACCGCGGCTTTTCCCACCAAAATTAGGCTTAGCAAAATGACCAATGAGAGACCTGCTGTAGGCCTTGGATTGGGGCTGAACATCAGAAAAATTTCAAATGAGTTATTACTCCTTGGTTTTTAACGCTTTTAACGTTGTTTTACCCAAAGCTATTTATTCTTACCGTCAACTCCAGTATTATTTCTCCATGTCAATATAGCCGTTAAAAAGTTGCAACTTTTCCCGCTTCTTTCTTTCCTGTAATAGGCGGAACAAAATTTAAATTATCCAATAAGAAAAGAGTCCATATTTTGAACCGCAAAATTCAAATTATTTTGCATACGTTTTTATATGCCATCAATAAAAATTAAATAACATTCAAAACATAATAATTATTATTATTTTAAAGATATTGTTTTGTAATTTTTTTTTTAAATCCACAAAGAAATACTTTTGAAATAACAACAAACAAACACAATATTATTTTTATCTCTTTGTTGATGTTTGTTATTTCGGTTTAAATAATTAACATTTAAACCCTGGATTTAATAACTGGTATAAATTTTACATTATTATTATTATTATTATTATTTGTACAGTTATTTTTAATTATTTTATTTTTTCTGTCATCATATGTGAAAATAACGAAAACACTTATTATTTATTATCTATATTATTTTAAGGGTTGTTTACTTGTTTGTTTGTTTGGAAATGGACAAAACTACGACAAAGCTCTGCTCTCTCACCCCTTTGCTATATATGCTTTAATTATTTTTCATGTTTGACAGCCAATGACGTCATAATTAACTTCTTCTTTAGTTAATTAACAACAATTAATTTTTTTGTATATTATATTATTTCATATAGGACTAGTACAGAATATCACATACATGTACATATACATAACTATACATATTGCCTTAAATAGCAAAAATTTTTTGTACTTCATTATTTTTTTTTTTTTTGGTTTTTAAATGCACACATTTTTAATTTTAATTAATTTAAATTTATTTGAACTCAAAAAAAATTAAAATTAAAATAAAAAAAGGCTTCGTAATTTTTTTTATTTAAATAATTTCGTTATAATTTTTATTTTTAATCAAATTAATTAAATTAAATTAAACTTGATGGGTATATTTAATTTAAAATAATATTGTTTATAATTTTAATTATATAAATTAATTTTTTTGCATAATAATATTTTTATGATTTTAATTATAATTAGTTTAATTATTTATTAATTAATTAAATTTTTTTTGCATAGAAAACATCATACTTAAAGCATTATTCGAAATTATTAATTAATTTCTGGGCTGCTCCAAAGCGACTTTATTTACTTACTTGTTTATTAATTTATTTATTTATTTATTTATTTTTAATTACAAGTTTTTAATCTCGAAAAATTACCATCAACCATCTTACAAAAACGTGCATTAATTTAATTAAAGCTAAAAATAATTATTTATTATTTTATTTTAATTATTTTAATTATTTAAAAGTAAATTACGATTAAAAATTTAATTCCAATTATTAATGAATTAATTAATGGCACAGTTATGAATGACGTCATACATACGTATGACACGTATGAGAATATTAAATAGGATTTAATCTAAATTAAGTAACTAGTTGGAAATAAATGGAATGATTAAAAATTAAATTAAATAAAGTTAATTAATTTTAAGGACGGGGGAAAGGTAAATTAATGTTTCAAATAAAATTCAATTAAACTATATAGGAATGTTTATTTAATTAATTAATTAAAAAAAAGGGTTAAAATTAATTTTAATTTATTTAAACCTTTCTTAGGCGGCATATAGCTCTATATCACGAGTTAATTTTTGACATTAATTAACGAAAAAAAATTAATTAATCTAAATGCTAATACGTTTGTCATAAACCACACAAGCTCAAACGTTAATTTTTTGTTTTCCTTACCATTTGATAAATGTAAAAATTCAAAACATGAAACATTGTTTTTATTTATTTAATTATTATTTTAAATATACTACCTCTGTTTGTTTGTTTATTTGTTTGAAATTTAAGTTTGTCATCTACTATATATCTATTTCTTTATATATTTATATATATACCATTTTTTCGTCTAATAATGTCTACTTTTTAATTTTGGCCCGTAATTTTAAATATCCTGACATTTTGCGCCGTTTTTAATTTTCATTAAAGCACACCAATTAAATTTATAGGTTTTTAATTTGGTCTAAAATTGGCCTACTCTGACGGAAAAACTAAAATAAACCGTGCAATTATTATAAATAATTTTTCCCAAAAATAACCGATAAATTTTGACCTATTTTTCGCCTAAAACCACCCATAAAAATTATAATTAAATATAATTAATTATGTTTTAATTTGGTCTAAAATTGGCCTACTGACGGAAAAACTAATATAAACAGTCCTATTATAATATTAAAACCATGCACTTAATATAAATAACTGTCCCAAAAATAATAAAAAATAAATTTTGACCTATTTTTCGCCTAAAAACCACCCATAAAAAATTATAATTAAATATAATTAAACTTACATTAGACCAATCACGTAAGTTACCTCTACTGTATTTCCAAGCTGACTACAGAATCTAAAACACACTTTTTTTTAATTTTGATCATATAATTACCATAACCATAATTACTACGTAAAATTGTGTGGTTAATTCAGTTCAGTTCAATTCAATTTTTGCGGTGATGAGAAAGTTGAAGGATCGATATTTAATTAATTAATTAATTTTAAAATGGTTTAATTTTAATTATTATAGTTTTGGCACGCGGGTGTCGTTGGAAAAAACACCACCTCGTGGTTACCATAGAAACTGACAACTGCCGTTTGATTACTTAATAGGCCTTTACATAAAATCCGTATGTTGCCGGGGGAAAAAGCAGAGACGAAGGCTATTCTTCCCTCCCGCGAAAAGAAAATGTTGCCGGGGGAAAAAGCAGAGATGAAGGGCGTTCGTACCCTCCCGCGAAATAATTTATGGAAAGGCCTATTACTCCGCTCTAAAATCTACTTAAGACTTAAGTTTTTTTAATTATAATTAATTCCCCCCAAAAACAAAACAAGCTCGACAAACTTATGATCAATATGACTTAATTAAATTTAATGTCAATTAAATTAATTTAAATAAACGAGTAACAACGTATGATTAAAATTAACGTATTAATTCGGGTATTTAAAAAAAATACCCTATTGATTTGTGACCAGCATTGTTTATTTATTTAATTGTTTGTTTACTTAAATGAGTAGAGAGATTAATATTTGAAAAATACGTATTGGTATTGTATTATGACGTTGCAAACAATTTAATTCCGGCATTTTGTTTTTGTTTACTTTTAATTAAACAATATTGAATAATCTGTAATGGTTAATGAGTGTCCGAAATTTGACTAGAATTCACGCGTGTTGATTTTAGGGTTTTGTTTGTTTGTTTATTTATTTTTGCGTCTTTATTTTTTCCTGAGTAAACGTAGCCCGCGTTTAAAAGGAAAAAAACATGTATTTCAAATTTGTTTTTGGTTTTTTTTTTTTGAAATTAAACTGTTGTTTCAAACGACGACGATAATTCAACATTGAGTTCGGAAAGGAGGTGATCCGACTATACTTTATTTATGGGTTTGTTTGGTGATGGGTTTCTATTTTTCGCGTCACCGGGGGAAAAGGGGTAAGACGTTGTTCTTTTAGCGGAGCGTCTTTGACGCAACGCTCCTCTACCAACTCCCGGTAAACTAAAACACCCCCTTGGTATTATCATACGAGCATTTCCTTGGGCTGGACGTGACCCACCGGCGGCTTTCAGGTCGCTCAGATGAGCGGCGTAGCCCTCGGTCAACACCTTAAATACATTCATAGGTGCACGCATTTGTAATTATTTTTCGGTTTTGTCGGTTATAGACGTAGTGTAGGACTTTCTAAGATGTATATTGATAAAGAGCGCAATGCGGGCTTTAATTTGAGTACCTACATCATAGGGTTTGTTTAAGACTGACCTCTCAAATGGTCATTTTCGACTAAAGTGACCACTCCACTCTGATATCAAAGTTTTGATTCCTTGAAACTATGGCTTGTAAGTACTCATATGAAAGCTAATTATAAGTAGAACACTCATCTAGTCATAGAGTTTGTTTCAAATGGTCATTTTCGTACTAAAGTGACCACTGACCACTCATTTTGCTAACAAAATTGAATACCTTGAAACTATGGCTTGTAAGTACTCAAATGAAAGCTAATTACGAGTAGAAAGCTAATATAATCGCAAAGAGACTCAAAATTCAATTATAAACTTGGCAAATTGCGTCTAACTAAAGTTGTTGTACAACAATAATAAGTTAAGAAAACAACGTACAGTTGCTAGATTATGCTGTTTCTTGGAGACCTTCCCCACTGTAAATATTTTATCAGCCGCAATTCCAATGGATGAATAGACCCAGATATCCTTGCTCGAGCCATAGGCAGCGTAAAATAACATATCGGCCTTTGTTAAAGGCCAAAGACATCGAAGCAGTTATTAGATTACCACCAAAAGAACCCCAATTAAAGATAAACAAACAATTAATTGAATTAATTACATTCGTTTTAAGATTCTTTAAGAAATCCGCTTTATGTCTTAAGGGATCTGTAGAAATCCCTTCGGCGAATGAGACAAGACCATGAGGGAAATTATGCTGGGCCAACCAAGCGACAACCTTTTGTTGTTGCATATCAGGCCGACCAGTTATATAAATTATCAAGAAACCCAATTCTTGCCAATGTCTGAATTGCCATTTAACAATTAAACCTCAACACACCGTTCCTCCAACGCAACTAAATCGCTAAACAAAACCCACCTGACAACATCAACCGCCCCGGCTCGAACCTTGGGGTCTCTACCGGTAACTGAGACGCTGGCAGTAAAAGAACCATCAATACTGAATTCCAGATAGGCGGAGAACAACCGATTCCGTTTTTGGTGGTACAACCGCCAAGAAAAAGTCTATTGACGTGTGATCACCCCTTTGGTAAACAAGGTTCAAAGTTCATTCAAGAAAACCCTTGAATGCAACGATGTTCTACCATCTACACGGTGTTCCAAAAAGATGTCCTGGGTAATTATAGTTTGCCGAAGCACATGATGCAGTGGTATGCATAGATGGTCTATGCATCCCACTGCATCATGTACTTAGGAAACTATAAGTACCCAGGGAGCTTTTTGGAACACGTGGTAGACCTGCCTGCCTACCTGACCACCATCTTGACGGGAAAGATACCATAACCCATGGCTTTATCTTTAGGTATCGTGTAAGTAACTCTGCCGCTTTTGTCAGTTGTCTCTGTACCTAAAACACTCCACTCTCCCGTCCTTTGATCTTTCATAATATGTATATCAACATTTTCCCCGGTTAAAGCTACGACGTCCAAAGGTCCGTACATGAAGCGTGCCGTTAATACTTGAGGACAACCCTCTTTGACGATTACGTCATTGGCACGATGATTTGCGGTTACATTCTGATTTTTACAAAAGGTAAACTAAAGCGTATAGAAACGATGAAAGGCTTTTTTAACGCTCTTAATTCTACCCAATTAAACCTATAATTATTTTAATTACGTTAACTCAACCGGGATATCACACAACTACGACATTCTGTAAAAACCGTGTAACAGTAAATTTGGTAATTTCAACTGCAAACCGGGTTTAAGGTTCATTAACAACTTTGAAAATATACATTTTTTACTATTTAAAGCGATAATAATTAATATTAATTGGTGATATAGTTAATTAACACTATTGTCTATAGTATTAGTAAGAATAAATACTGCTACTAGGAATTATTGCGCCCCAAGTTAATTTCTATGCGGGGGCCTTGTGGGCCGGACTTGAGACGTCACTGTGTCGTTTCATTGGTTGAGATCAAAGGTGCAAGACGCGGTGAGATAGATTACTCTCGAGATAAAATTCGTCATATATAATGATTAGTCTAGCTAGCTCCTCCCACAAACCCCGCCTAGATACATTGAATGAAAAATGGGGATATAGACAAAATAATTCCTAGTAGCCGTATGTATTTCTGGATGGTATTAGCTAGCCATAACAGTGTACGATCAGCCCCAAAATAGTTCGAGCAAATATTTAAAATTAATTTAGTGAGATAATTAACAAGGTACGGTACTTGATTAATTAGTAGGTGAAGGAGGGCGGGTGGTAAGGGAAAGGTGACATAAATTGCAAAGGATAATAACGAAAACGTTTGGCCCTACCTTAATTTTAACAGAAGTCCGTTTCTTCATCCATTTTTCTCGGGGTTGGGTCGGGACAAAGGTCGAGGGTTCGCGATCACCGTCTGCCGACACGACTAAACTGTCGATGCGTAAGAACTGTATAAAGTAATTGACCAATGGCGATCATTAAAATACTGGTAACGATCAGAGTACGTCATCATTGGTTGGGGACTGTTTTAGAATTAGATATTGAGCGAGAAGAAATTGAAAATTCACCTGTCTTAGCATGAAGGCGACCACATCGGTAGATTCCCAATAACTAGCGTGAAATAAATGCGGTAAACTGACCGTTGGGAAGTTAGCCAACGCTTCTGGACAGTATAATGCGTAATCTATTCTCTTGGAACCCCACCATTTTTGAGTGACTGTACGCGAGTAACAACAGTAAAACCATTCAACCACCAAATATTCCCCCAAAGATATTTTGGCCTCATCAACAAAAACACGTACGAAATAAATGGATATAACCAGCCATAAGTTTATAAGTGATATGTTATGTTCCTTCCATAAGTTTGTTTAATTAATCTCTGGTAACTTAGAAACTGAAAGGCTTGTAATTTTGAAGTGAGTGAGTGAGCCTGAGGTAGGTCATAGATTCGAGGAGGTGAAGCGAGCTAGGGAGGCCTGGTAGGTGAGTGAGTGAGGTGGCGCTGCTGTCAAATTTGGGCTTAGTAATGCGGACTAAATAGGAGTGCCTAGATCATGGAATAGGTCCTAGCTGCAAAATTAATTAATTAACCACCACCGAGTGTACTTAGGACTTCAATTCAATTCTCGTTTCCGTCGTTCTCCTTGAATCGAACTAGTTATCTCGAGCTGCTGGAAGTCTCTCAGTAGCATTACGAATCGCATAGGTAGTGCATATCATACTTATGGAGCGAACATATCACTTATAAACTTATGCTTAGAACATAACGTACTTCAAAATTTTTGATAGAAAACATGAAATAAATTTAAAAAAACAGTATAAACTGATTCTTTAACCAATTAAAACATAATAATATAAACTATATCATGTATTTTTACGAATACACAACATAAGCGTTTAAAACATTAAAATTATAAGCTTAAATTAACTTTTGAGGGAACGTTATAGTGTTACTTTGTATAGTTAATTAATCTCTTAATTAACTGCTCGAAATTAATGCGCAAAAACTTGGATTAGGTACATTCAAAAATATTCAGAACCAAAAAATGTATCGTGCAAAAATTGAGGACACTAAGCTGAAACAAAAATCTAAGGCACCTAAGCCTAAAAGGCAGGTACAAAAAACAAAACGAAAAAACTTATGGTGGTTTTAATAAAAGTCTGAATTGATTATGTTCTCACTGGCTGAAATGGTGGCTAAGGGTAGATTGTCTATCATTCCTGACATGGTGCTAGTAATGCTGGCTTCGCTGGTACGCCTCCCATGGATACCACCACCACCACCCACGCAAAATGTGCTCGGGTTGCAGCTCAGGCAACTGTCTAGAAATACGTGCGAGTGGGTTTGCACGTACTCAACTGGTTAACAAACGGTAAAAATACACAACCAGTGGCATATTGTATTGTACTGCTGTTTACTACTGTATTTTGCAATTATAACTAAGTACTAATAAAAATCTCTAGTTCACAAAAGCTTGGGATACTTTACAGGGCCCTTTGAGGCCGTCATCATGACCTTCAAGGACGTTTTAGAGGTCATGATACTGTTATTTAGTTTATTGGTTAATTTAGTCTTGAATTGCAATACAAAGTCATCATGTCCTTCAAGGATTAGGATGTTTTAGAGGTCATGATGGCTCATTTTGTTAAATACTTGGTATTTAGTCTATTGGATTTGGTTAATTTAGTATTGAATTGCAATACAAAGTCATCATGACCTTCAAGGATTAGGACGTTTTAGAGGTCATGATGGCTCACTTTGTTAAATACTCGTATTAAGGCTATTGGTTAATTTATTCTTGAATTGTAATAAATTGAAATTCCGCGATATAAGGTCATCATGACCTTCAAAGACGTTTTAGAGGTCATGATGGCTCACATGGTTAAATACTCTATCGGTTAATCTAGTCTTGAATTGTAACAAATTGAAATCCCGCGATATAAGGTCATCATGACCTTCAAGGACGTTTTAGAGGTCATGATGGCTCACTTTGTTAAATACTCTATTGGTTGATTTAATCTTGAATTGTAACAAATTGAAATTCCGAGATATAAAGTCATCATGACCTTCAAGTACGTTTTAGAGGTCATGATGACAAATACTTATGGTAAAAATCTAAAGACCCCGAACTTGTGTTTTTTACAGGGTTAAAGGGAATGGTAGGGATATGTGTTTGTAACTATGGTACTTACGCAAATGTATGGGTTGACCATCACCTAGGGGGTACTTCTGGTACTTGGGGACAGTCACGGGAGGTAAGTGCGCGAAACGAGCGTGCAAAAGTGGCTCTATTCTCGCGGCAGACGGATCAGTTGGATGGAATAGGTTGTAAACTTGACCGCACATCGGTCGTGGTGGAGGAGCTAAGATAAGAACAAACAAAGACAAAATTCCTTAATTACCCATCAATTAATTAATAAGTAACATTACTGAAAATAAAATTAATTAATTAAATAGATAAATAAATAAAGAGAAAAGTACTGACTATTTTTCTCGTCAAAAAAGAGCATTTTTCGGTAGGCCAATATGGTTCCCAAAGGAGACCCAAATGCGAATAGATCAGTGACTTCAAAGTCAAGTCGATGATGAGTACTTTGATCGCTTGAACAGGAACTCCTCCTACGTGGAGGTGGAGCAGCCAATAAGCGAGAGTATCTTCAGATAGAAACGAATACAATTGGTCTACACATCATAACATAAGTTTATAAGATATGTTATGTTCCTGCCATAAGTTTGTTTAATTAATGTCTGGTAACTTAGAAACTGAAAGGCTTGTAATGAATTTGAAGTGAGTGAGTGAGGTAGGTCATAGATTCGAGAGGAGGTGAAGCGAGGGAGGCCTGGTTGGTGAGTGAGGTGGCGCTGCTGTCAAAGGGGGCTTAGTAATGCGGACTAAATAGGAGTGCCTAAATGGAATTAGGGCCTAGCTGCAAAATTAATTAACCACCACCGAGTGTACTTGGGAATTCAATTGACTCGCTCCCCCTCGTTCTCCCTGAGTCGAACTAGTTATCTCAAGCTGCTGTAAGTCTCTCAGTAGCATTACGAATAGTATAGGTAGTGTATGTCATACTTATGGAGCGAACATATCACTTATAAACTAATGGTTCTATGATGTTACTAAGGACTTATCTAATAGATTAATCTAAAAGATTAAAAATAAATTCAAACTCACGAAAAGGGGTCATGATGAGCAGCGTCAGGATCTTGAGGATGCGAATGGGACTTGCGGTAGATTCTATTGGGTGCGCTAATCCTGACTTTATGGTTGATGGAGGCATCTTCGCATTCGTCATTACCACTACCATCGCTAATAGAGATCAAGGGGTTTGTTCTTGGGCAAACGGGTTGATTATTGGGTGTCGGACACGGACCCGATGCGGGGGAATGTTGAGGGGTCGGTGTCGGCGTCACTTGATTCCCATTGTCCATTTCGGCTATACTGGTTTCACTTCCGTAATGGCTGTACTGCGTCGTTCGACACAAGGAATCGTAACCCAAAATAGCACCGACGCTGTCTCCGACCATAACAATTTGTCCAGTGAAACCGGTTCCTTCTTCGGACCGCAAGAACTCGTGGTAGGTCAAATTAGCCGTTGCGATTACCCTCGAGACGTTTTCTTGGTATTCGGCGGAAGATATACCGAATAAGGATAGAGCACCCAATGGGACCGAATCGTAAGTATGGTGAACACCATCAATTGCTGATGGCGATGATTGAAAACTATACGGACTTAAACTGGACCAGAGAAAATGGGAAAAAGAGGGGGGATTTGGCCTTTAAACTTTGAAAGATACGATGAAGTATTTCGGGGAAAGATATAATCAAATTTGAATATTTTTCAGCGTATGGCGACGTGAACTTCAACTTTGGGACGTCGTAACTCTAGTTCAACAACACTACCAAGGATATCCCTTGAGCATGTGATAGTGCAAACTGTCCTCTATCCAATGATACTAAATACTAGGGTCTAGCTCTATTGGGGTTCGAGAAAATCAACTTTGAATAAAACGACATCGCGTTATTTTTCAGCGTATGGCGACGTGAACTCCAACTTTGGGACGTCATAACTCTAGTTCAACAACACTTTCAATGATATCCCTTGAATATAAGATAGACCTAACTGTCCTCTATCCAACGATACTAAAAACAAAGTCCTACACCAATCACAAGCCGAGATAATCAACTTTGAATAAAACATCATCGCGGTATTCTTAAGCGTATCGCGACCTGTATGACAACTTTGGGACGTCGTAACTCTAGTTCAACAACAACTACAGGGAAATACCTTGGGTATATAATATACCCAATTGTCCTCTATCCAACGATACTAAAAACATAATCCTACACCAATCACAAGCCGAGATAATCAAATTTCAATAAAACAACATGACGCAATTTTAAAGCGTAACGCGACCCTAACCCCAACTTTGAAACGACGTAACTCTAGTTCAACAACGCTTCCAAAGAAATCCATTGAGTATATGATAGACCTAATTGTCCTCTATCCAACGATACTACATACTTTGGTCTAGCTCAATC
>JAEQBA010002141.1:214660-318194 GCA_019434445.1 Phalangium opilio
GGTTTTAAAAAATATCTTATCTTTTTTTAAAAAAAACTAAAAACACACGTCACATGAATTAATCGTTGTTAGGATTTGATTTAGCCAATAAATTATATAATAGTTGAGATATAGCCTATAATTCAGGAGTAGCTACCCATATGAACTGAAAAGAGTTATGTTATGTTGTGCTAGAATCAAAAGATACCGTATTTAAGACAATTGTTTAATAAATCTACATCTGATACTGATAAAAAACATTTTGTATGGGTTACTTACGAAATATGTTATATATATAAAACAACCATACGTTAATAAGTGACATGTTCCTTCCATAAGTATGACACCTACCTATACGATTCGTAATGCTACTGAGAGACTTACAGCTCGAGATAACTAGTCGAGAAGGAGAACGACTGAAGCGAGTCAATTGAAGTCCTATACTGGGTGGTTAATTTTGCATGCAGGACTTGCATCTAGGTCCTATTTAGTCTGCATTAGTAAGCCCCTTTGACAGCAGCGCCTCACTCACCAGGCCTCCCTCGCTTTACCTCCTCGAATCTATGACCTAACTCACTCACTCACTTCAAATTACGAGATCCAGTTTGTCATGACCAGATATAACAAACTTATGGTTAGGAACATATCTTATGAACTGATGATACAACTTAAAAGAAAAGTTACGATAAAAATGTGTATTGTTATTTTTACCTTTAATCGTTGCCTGAAACCAACAAGGTTACTGAAACAAAGTTAAATAGATAAATACAATGTGAGGTACAGGAGTGAATATAAGAATTGCTTAGTACCAGTATGATGTTTAAGATAAAAGTCTCGCTTATTTGACTAGAGAGATACCAATTAGCGCTCTACTGTCAACTGCATGCACTCTCATACTACCTTACCAAGAAACGATATCTATTTTACTAGGGAGAAGGTATAAATTCGCAACATTTCTAGCTCTATCTCCAGTCCAAAGTAGACGTGTCCGGAGTTAATCCCCGCAGCCTCTAAATTACAACCAGCATCTCATTGGTTCTTGAAAACTCACGTCAGCGTGGCGACGCGAATGACGAAAATTACAGTCATATTTTCCGACGAGGAGGGGCGAAATAGCCCGGCCTCTTTTATTTGAAAGGGGACTGCAGGACTATGGCGCGCGAATACTTAGGCATCTTATGCCATCTCCCTAGTAAACTAGATACCACTTCTTGAACTTACTCTCCACTATTTCTATTTGCTATGCTTCAAATGATATGGATACAACCTACCACTTAAGATAATTACAATAAATCGAATGATAAACACAACTAAACTATTAAAATTTCAAATGGCTTCATCATTGTGTATAAATATAATATCAAAAGGGATTTATTTAATCCAGTTAATCCAGTTATAGCTACCTTATCATTAAAATCCATTTAAAAACTGAAGGAAAAAATTTAGTTTCTCCATAAATTTCAGGTCGTATGTCCTTTTACGGTTTAGAACTAGAGATTACGTATTTAAACTGTTGATAACGATAACTTTATTAAGCAATAAGCTTTCTTGTAAAAGAAGATAGCAACTAAAATTATTTTCATTTGTTAAACATCTCTTACGAGTTAACATTGCAATATATATTATTATTCAATTCATTTAACTTTGCGAATCCAAATTATTTACGTTTTAACCTAAAGTTAATAGACCATTCCATTAAATCCAGTTAAGAGAAGCAAATACCATAGGGGTGGAGAGATCACCATCTTGGGTTATTTACCTGGTGCCTAGAGTACCCACCACTAGAGAGCAGCGCGAGTTGGCTTGCCTCCTGAATCGCGTGTTATAATGAACTCGGGTTCTCCGTTAGATGGCGCTGCATCCTGGTTAGTGCCAGGGAAATAACCCAAGATGGCAGACCCTCAGCGTGTGTGTTGTGTTGGTTTTCTCCATGTGTTGATTAATGGAATATTCTACAGCATTCAAATTAACCTTAATTAATTTAAATTTAACTGTATTTCGCAGCGTATTTTGAATGATCTGAACTGTAATATAAAGTCATTTCAATAACAATGGGATCCTACATATTCACATCAGAGCCTAAAAGAGATCAGGCAATGTTGAAGATTCGGCAATCAGCTGGGTTATGGCCTGCGCTTGCCTTCTTATAACCTTTATACTCGTTGGTATCAACAGGACGAATGGCATTTTATACGTGGCGTATTTGACCCTAACTGAAGTTCAAGACAATAGCGTAATGGCCTTTCAATATCCGGTGCACCTGTCATTATAGTCGGTAAGTAATTTATTTCCCACTGTACTATTTCGGTTCAATCAAGAAGCGATATCTAATTTAATAGGGGAAGAAGTTATAGGATGCCTAAGTATTCGCGCGGGCCATAGTCCCAGTCCCCCTTTCAAAATACAAGGGGGACGTAAAAGGAGGCCGGGCTTTTTCGCCTCTCCTCAGTCGGAAAATATGACTGTAATTTTCGTCATTCGCGTCGCGCTGAGGTGAGGGTTTCAAGAACCAATGAGATGCTGGTTGTTGTAATTTAGAGGCGGCGGGATTAACTCCGGACACGTCTACGTTTGGACTGGAGATAAAGCTGGAAATATGGCGCGAATTTATACCTTCTCCCAAATAAACTAGATATCACTTCTTGGTTCTATAAATACCCTTTTTAAAACCGGTGCACCCAAGAAGATTTCAATTAATTCAAATTAATTGTTTTAGCACCTATTAGCGGTATGCTAGCTACAAATTTTCAGCGCGAGTTATGTGCATGAGTGGGTTCGATAATGGTGGCGGTTGGAGCTGCGGGATGTTTCTTTTCATTGGATTGTGTACTACACTTCACTATTTTAACGCCGTGTCATAAGGGTATCTCACATTTATACAGGGTGTTTCTGAAAAGTCCATCACAAATTAAGGGGCGTGTTTATGGGACCAAACTGAGCGGAAGTACCAAAGAACATGGGGTGTACAACATTTTGTTACGGAGATATGGCCTTCCAAACATTCGCCCCTAAAACAAGGAAATATCCAAAAATGAGGAGTAACACTTAAGACCGACTAACCAGCTTGTTTAAAATTACTAGACAATTTCAATAGCCTTTAATCGAACAATTGATTTCTACCTTTACTAATCAGAAGCGTATAAATGAGTAGAAGTATGCCTACGGTGGTAATGTAAATTAATCCCAAGTGACATGATGTTTCAAGATCTTCCCAGCACCAAGTAAAATGGTTCTGATTGAAGGGACTTTATTAGCACAGCGTAAACAACGTTATTTTCAGGAATTAGTCCAAATGTCCACGGGCGGCATTACAAAAACGAGGCAGTCTTTCGAATGATACTTGGACATGTTGGAAGATCCCTGGCTTGTTCCTGTTATCTCAAACCGTAAAAAGCTACGCAAATCTTCATCATCACGGACAACACTCTTGTACGTTAGGTATGACCTTGAGAAAACCTAAAAGGACATCTCGAATGTATTTGAAAAACCCATCTCCAATTAAGGGGCGTGTTGTTTGTTTCCAACAGAGTAAACTCGCCCAGAGAACAATTACAATGCAGAGCCACGTTTCGGCGTTAATGGCCCACAAAGGTGGTCCCAAACAAAAGAACAAACTTTAATTTGTTTCGTTCAGTAAGTATTTCATGTGTCATAGATAAAACGCCATGATTAATGCACAAAGAAAATGTTATTGACAAGTTTTCGGACCGCGATGCTGAAATGTGGTGGTGCACCATCGTGCATGAACCACATTCTGTTTATTAAACCTAAGGGTACGTCTTCGAGTAGTTCTGGTAAATCGTCCCGTAAGAACTACAAGTAAGCCACACCGTTTAACCTGGGCTCTAGGAAATATGGCCCAATTAAATTGTCACCCACAATACTACACCACACGTTTAAGCTGAATTGTACTTTGTGAATTCTAACGCAAGTTGCGTGTGGTTTTTTCTTAATCAGCAAACCAATTGGCGGCTGCTGTTTTTGGATCGTCCTCGAAAATAGTGAGAACTTCGCCTATTCTTAAAAAACAGAGCACTAAAACAGAGCACTATGTTTTTAAGAAAGGAATAAAAGAGGTTTCACGTACATGTGTTTGTTTTATTAAACTCATAATTCAACGAAGTCTGTTACAATGCCTTTCTTCACAAATGCCGAATATGCGGATATGCACCTAATGTATGGACTAGCCGAGGGAATGCCGCTGCAGCTGTACGCTTGTATCAGGAAAGATTTCCGCAGAGGCGACTACCAAATCGACTGACGTTCGAGGCTGTGGACAGACGTTTGAGGCAAGATGGACGAATCCAACCGGCTGGACCTCAACCTAGAGCGAGAGCCATCCCAGAGGCCGTAGAAGACGAAGTTCTCACCATTTTCGAGGACGAGCCTGAATCAAGTACCCGCCAAGTTGGTCGCCGATTAGGCGTAAACCACACGCTCGTGTGGAAAATCCTCAGAAGCCACCGGTTTCATCCTTTCCATGTTCAAAAAGTTCAAGGTTTGAATCCAGCGGACTACCCACGACGCACGGCGTTTTGTCAGTGGTTTCTGGCTAAAGTAAACGATATCGATTTCCCACGGGATTTGTTGGTTACTGACGAAGCTAACTTTTCACGGGATGGTATTATTAACTTACATAATAAACATCAATGGTCCCAGCTAAAACCCCACGCAACTTGCGTTAGAAGTCACCAAGTACAATTCAGTTTAAACGTGTGGTGGTATTGTGGGTGACAATTTAATTGGGCCAAATTTCCTAGAGCCCAGGTTAAACGGTGTGGCTTACTTGCAGTTCTTACGGGACGATTTACCGGAACTACTCGAAGACGTACCCTTAGGTTTGGTAAACAGAATGTGGTTCATGCACGATGGTGTGCACCACCACATTTCAGCATCGCGGTCCGAAATTATCTTAACGCGACCTTCCCTTTGCGGTGGTTAGGTCGAGGTGGACCTGTGGAGTGGCCTGCTCGATCACCCGATCTGAACCCTTGTGATTTCTTTCTTTGGGGCCACCTGAAAGATTAGTTTATCAGACTGAAGTGCCCGATGTTGAAGAGCTACGTCGACGAATAATTCACGGCTGTCAAACAATTCGCGAAACTCCAGGCATTTTTCAACGTGTAAGGGAATCATTTGTAAGACGTGCTAATGTGTGCCTTAACGCGGGTGGTGAACACTTTGAACAATTTTTGTAACTAGTTGCAATTAAATGTTAAAACTTGTCAATAAATTCATTTTCTTCGTGCATTAATCATGGCGTTTTATCTATGACACATGAAATACTTACTGAACGAAACAAATTAAAGTTTGTTCTTTTGTTTGGGACCACCTTTGTGGGCCATTAACGCCGAAACGTGGCTCTGCATTGTAATTGTTCTCTGGGCGAGTTTACTCTGTTGGAAACAAACAACACGCCCCTTAATTGGAGATGGGTTTTTCAAATACATTCGAGATGTCCTTTTAGGTTTTCTCAAGGTCATACCTAACGTACAAGAGTGTTGTCCGTGATGATGAAGATTTGCGTAGCTTTTTACGGTTTGAGATAACAGGAACAAGCCAGGGATCTTCCAACATGCCAAGTATCATTCGAAAGACTGCCTCGTTTTTGTAATGCCGCCCGTGGACATTTGGACTAATTCCTGAAAATAACGTTGTTTACGCTGTGCTAATAAAAGTCCCTTCAATCAGAACCATTTTACTTGGTGCTGGGAAGATCTTGAAACATCATGTCACTTGGGATTAATTTTACATTACCACCGTAGGCATACTTCTACTCATTTATACGCTTCTGATTAGTAAAGGTAGAAATCAATTGTTCGATTAAAGGCTATTGAAATTGTCTAGTAATTTTAAACAAGCTGGTTAGTCGGTCTTAAGTGTTACTCCTCATTTTTGGATATTTCCTTGTTTTAGGGGCGAATGTTGGAAGGCCATATCTCCGTAACAAAATGTTGTACACCCCATGTTCTTTGGTACTTTCCGCTCAGTTTGGTCCCATAAACACGCCCCTTAATTTGTGATGGACTTTTCAGAAAACCCTGTATGTTTCTTAGAAGGTGTTTGTTTGTATGACTGCTTGGTTGATATCTGCAGGGACAGATTTAATTTTAGAAGTAGGTATGGAGAACGGTTAGTATTTACTTCAGTCCGACTCATATCCAACCCAGTATAGATCCCCTCCCTCCAACCCGTAACGAAAAGTTTAAATTATCTTATTGGCTGTTCACTTAAAGTAGGTTTGATGACGTTGCTGACGGGGACGGCGAAAAATACGTAATTCCTTTTTACTAGCTCTGTCGCTATGACCCGCCTCTTCTTTCATACCCCCCCCCATCCCGTGGAAGGGGGTCCGGGACTTTGACGCGCGCCCACATTACTCTGTTCTCCATTCCTACTTCTAAAATTAAATCTATCCCTGTTCAGATATACCCACTGACAAACGATAGTTAGTGTTTATAGACAGAAAGTTCTAGCTAAAATAATTATGATTCAATAGACTCGTAAAATCTGTCAAAAGCTAACTAACATGGGGATTCATATAGTTATAGTAAGAATTAACTTAAGAAGCGTGTAATTTCTCACCCTTCAAATATTTCTTTTTACTAACCACGTCACGTTTCATTGATGCGTGTCACGTGTGGGTGGTTCTCGTATTTGAAGGATCAATTACAATGGACCAGTGAATGTGAGACTTCAATATAGTCAAAATTCAGTAACAGTAATTCCCCAACGCTGGAACCGAGCGTGTACAGTCGTGTATTTGGTTACAAAGAAGAGCGCCCAAAAGTCTGGGTTTTATTAGCGCTGATTTACGAGCAAAAGAAATTCACACAAAACAACATTAAGCTGACAAATTTTAGCCTCGTATTCTTTTCTAGAATCATTTTAAGCATCCGAGCTTTCATGTGGGAAAATTAGTTTTAATGAGACTAAATTTTTTAGGGTGTAATTTCAACCCATTACGAAATTAGCTTATTAACATTTTAGTAAGAAACTGAATAATTATTGTAGGTTTTCATGATGTCATATTATGAGAAAGAATAGATACAGCTACTAGGAATTATTTCGTCTTCATAATTCCCATGTTAATTTCTATGAATTCGGGGTTTGTGGGTATACCGGGCTTGAGAACTTACTATAAACGTCACCCAGGAAATCTTTTAACAAACATGTACTTTTCAAATCTTACAGGTGCAGGTCTTGTACTAGCAACTAACATGATACCAGCCATCATAAACCAGAACTTCAAAGTTCACCGTGCAACCGCCTTAGGCATTGCTACAACCGGTACACCATTGGGTACATTTGTGTTTCCAGCAGTTGGTCAGTACTGCCTGGATGAATACGGACTAAAAGGAACCTTCCTCATCATTGGTGCTATTGGCCTACACGCGTGTATTGGTGCTACAATACTCGGTTTACGCAAGGAAGACGCTGGCCTAAAAATAGTCAACTACGTACAACATAGAACCTCCGAAATAAGCAATCAAAACTGATAAGTATACGTTTTACCCAGTTTGGAGATATCAGGTCTTAGGGCAAGCAACGGTTTCGAGGTAGTTAGTAACGTACCGGTTATGACAAATAAACCTAAAACAAATAACGTCGACAACATCTCAAATGGTGCCTTATTACGACATTTATTTAGCAAGCCTTATTTTTATTTCCTTGTTATGACTCAAGTTTGCGTCATGTACCTTAATGGTACCTACACCTTAGTGATAGTTGATTACGCCTTTGATAAAGGTGTCGAGAAAAATCTCGGATTTTGGATGCTTACCGCGTTTTCGGTTGGTGAAGTTCTGGGACGTCTCGGGTTAGGTTGGGTGACGGACAAGAAGTTAATCAGCCGACAAACTTTCGCCGCTATTCAACTAGTCATCGGTGGTATAAGCTTGTGTCTCTTGACGCTGGCACCTAACTTTACTTTGTTGTTAGTCGGGTCGGTCGTGATTGGTATAACTCAAGGAACTTTAATTTCGACTTGTACCATTTTACTGACGGATTATTTACGAATGGACGCAGTCACGTGGGCTGTGGCAATAATGAGAGCTGTTAATGGCGGCATGGCGTTGCTAAGAGCACCAATTATTGGTAAGGATAAAGTAACATCAAGATTGGATTTCTGTCAAAACGTAGCCTAACAAATTCATTCTTGTGCAAACATTCTAAATGAGTTTGTCTAGATGATAAATGCAGTGGTTGCTATGGGGTTTTAAAAATGAAACGTTTCGTTTGACCAGAAGGGGATAATAGAAGAAGGATGAGACTCTGTATCCTCTTAATACTTAAGCTATGTAACGTGATTCTTCCCAGGTGAGGGAATTACCCTTTTGTTAATTTGCTCTCCCGCTCATCAAACTTCAGATGGGCATCACATCGCACCGTGCTAGGGTGAATTCTATAACTGTTTGGGTAATTACTAAATCCCCATTCAGCAATCAAGCGGGCACAAACCGTGATTGTCTTGACGTAGCGGGACAAAAACGCACAAGCGCATGCATGCGCCTTGACAAATAGTTAAGCAGCGCTAATAGATATAGTAATGATTAGGGAACTATTTAAAATGGCGTATGTGCATGCATAATTCGGTTTAGTAACCATGCTATAATAAATGTTAAGGGATGTTGGGAAGAATCGTGTTACAATTACTAATTATCCCGCGTTATGGTGGTACACTTCTCTCAAAGAGAAGTATTATTTCCTTCTGGTTTGACACAAAGCGAAATAAATCCATATTTTTCGATCAGCAATTGTTTGTTTATCTATAATTTGTTTTATTGGTTTTTTGACAGGTTATTTCAGGGATGAATTAGGGTCGTACGACATGCTATTTCAAATCATCGCCGGTACATGGTTGTTTTTCGGTTTATTATGGTTTTTGGATCGAATTGTTCAGAGTATAAAAGAAAGGGCCAAGGAACAAATTGCTAATGACAATATTTAACATTGATAAATTATTATAGGTAAGAATTGACAATGAAATTGCAAAAGCTAATATTGTGTTGTTTATATTAAATAGTCCGTTTTGTAATATCAGATAATCAGATAGATGTTCAGTGGACGTTACCACTTTCTAAACCCAAGAACCTGGCACCTGATGGTACAGTCATCATTACAAAGGGAGCAAAGGAAAACCAAAACCAGATCAAACATGTCGTGTAAAAATTAAATATGTAAAAATAGTATTGCGCCAAAGATTATAAATAACCAAAGAAAATTATATTAAAACGAGTGTTTCACCTAAAATATTGTAAAACTAATAGAAATAAGATTACATTTCCCTGTTAGACAACAATAGTTTTGGATTTCGTCGCTTGGATCTGTCTCCGCTCAAAGAAGGTAAGTAATCCAGTGGTGTACGAGCTGAGTCCGAGTATCAAAAATTCTTTTTGGGTATCGAGTTTTCAGATTAGGTCAAATCAGAGATAGATTTAATTTTAGAAGAAGGAATGGAGAACGGTTACTATTTACTTCAATCCGACTGATAGCCCAATATAGAGCCCTTCCCTCCAACACGTAACGAAAATTTTAAATTATCTTATTGGCTCACTTAAACTATGTTTTGATGACGTTGCTGACGGAGACGGCGGCGAAAAATACGTAATTCCTATTTACCTCTGTCGTTATGACCCGCCTCTTCTTTCATACCCCTCCCGTACCGGGGAAGGGGGTCCGGGACTTTGACGCGCGCCTAGATTACTCTGTTCTCCATTCCTACTTCTAAAATTAAATCTATCCCTGGTCAAATTTAGTTTTTTGGAGTATTTATCGAGTCCCAAATAAATTTTTTGAAACGAATAGTAATTGTCGCCACAAAACACCGAAATAATTTTTGAATATAACTATTTCAGGACTTTTCTACTATGGCAGTGCAACTTAATCCAGGATGCGGCACCGTCGAAGTTTCTCCAACATCGATTTTAAAACCGAAGCGTGAACATGTGTTTTTACTAGTGGTAAAATGTTTGGATCTTTTGGGTTTAACAACGAACTTCAAAACGGCCAATTACAGAACGAAGCTTCATGCACTGGTTGCTTTCGTAATTGTCAACTTGTACCTAATCTTTATTACCTATTACAGCGTGTATGAATTAATCACATACGATGATAACACAGATTTCATATACGCAGCATTATACTTGATGCAAGTTGTAGTAACTTCGGTGCCTATAACCTCAAATATTTTTGGTAAAAACATATTATTCAAAAGTTTAAAATTTCTTAAGACCGAAAGAAGTTGCATCACGATTTCAAAAGCATTGAGCTTCAGCGCAATATTTATATTAACTCTCTGTTTAACTTTGCTGGTCTTTACTATAAGTTCCATTTTGGTACTAACCCCTAAAGAGGCGGCTGAAAGTTCTTATTTTATCGGTATAACTCCAGACTTGGTTAACTTTAATTACTATGCATTTTTGATAAGTGATTTTGGACTTTACACTATTTTAATAACAATTAAGTGTTTGTATCAAGTTAACGTAGCTTTTGTGGCAAATGGTTTACAAAGAGAGGTATTAAGTTTAAAAACTAAACTTGAAACATCTATGGAAGATTTCCTTAATGATCACACGGAATTAATGTCGGTTGTTCAGGATTTTGACGCGGATATTAACTTAACGGTTTGCCTATGGATTTGCGAATGGGTTGGAAACTTTTGCCTCAATTTTACGATACTTTTCAAAGACTTCGGTAAACACTCGACTACAATATCACAAATTGTTAACGTTTTGTACATCATTTTGCCCTTATTTTGCACCGCTGGTGTTACGGTAACCTTGTCACTTATGAGTCAAGCTAAATCGGATTTGGTCATTTTCTGTTCCCAACGAGCTATACCATTGGATTTTCAAATGTCATCGCAACAAGACAGATTAAACAATTATCTGAAGCGACGTGTAGAGACTGGCAGTTTGCAGTTCACGTTTCTGGGTTGCGTTACCATCGACAAGAGTTTTGTGTGTAGTATTTTTGGTTGTGCGGTCTCGTACTTCATGTTCGTGCTGTCATTTGTTCCTAAGATTGATGGAAAAAAAATAAGTGGGAATTTAAATCTACAAACTTAAGTAATTCCGCTATTTGCGATTAAAGTTGTTTGCACGAAAACAATTCTTCACGTTTACTGCGCTCTCTGTAAGCTCCTTCTAATTTAAAACTAACACCGTTAATGTGGCGTGGAGAAGCGTTATACGCATAAATTGATTATGCAATATTATTCGTGCAAAGTTTGGCAAACTAACACACAACACACTTTTCTAAAACGTGCGCGCTTTGGCAGTCAATGAGAAGTAAGCTAAAAAAACATCCGCACCCCATAATTATCAGTTATTTCGAAGAATAATTACGTGAGAAATATCAAATGTGGTAGCGAGAAATCGATATATCGATGGAAAAACATGGAAAGGTTGAAAAAATTCTATCCGTAAACACCAAGTGCCATTTTTTGGAGTTTAGACGTATTAGTTTAGAGTGAACATTTATACATGAAATTTTGAAGGAAATCTCGCGGCATTAAATGTTTAAACAATAGTTCCGAAGGGCGTGGTTTATACAGCTACATAGTCTGGTGAATGGGTCGAGATCTAATAAACACGAAATGCTTCGCGTGACTTTTTAAGCCGTCAGTTAAGACAAAGAATAAACGAAGGGCGTGTCTTTTTACCTCTCCGAGTGACGTATGTCACGGAGAGGTTCTAATTTCGACGTGTCTGTGTGTGTGTGTGTGTGTGTCTGTCTGTTGTTACACCCACGTGACCGCGTTCGCAGTTTGCAAATCGGAGCAAACGTGTTCTCAATTTCCGGAAATTTCGAAAATTGTATTACACTTACAGGCTATTACTCCATTGCCTGTCTAACATCACCAGCCTCTGGTGTTTGTCCATCCCACATGGACACCAATCTGTACACACTAGCTTCTAATCCCCACCCTCTTGTGGTCTTTGTCCATCCCACACGGACACCAGTCTTTTCTTACCGGCTTCTAATCACCACCATCTTTTGGTCTTTGTACATCCCACATGGACACCAGTATGTACATACTGGCTTCTAACACCACCATCTTCTGGTCTTTGTTTTGTCCATCCCACATGGACACCAGTCTGTACACCTGGCTTCTAACACCACCATCTTCTGGTCTTTGTTTTTGTCCATCACACATGGACACCAGTCTGTACACCTGGCTTCTACTCCATCATCATCGTTAAGGTTAAGACATACGCGGCGATTGGCCAGGGTTACGAGAAACGTCTGGTCTTCCAATGGCGGGGCTTCCACCAAAGGTTCACGCAATTGCGCTGTTCTCATCCATAGCTGCGACTCGACACCCTTATATACTACCTATTTGAGTAAGGCGACGCAACCGGCGTATGCTTCATTTCAAACGCCAATATTAGTCAAGTCTCTCAAGAATGTTTAATTATTCTTTTTCAAAACGATGTAACGCTCAATAAGGCGAACAACTATCGAAGAAAATATTTAATATTAATTATATTTATTTTAATATTTAAGATAATCATGTCTCTAAACTCAAAATTATTACGGAAAGGGTAAAACAGCAGTCTATGTGTTTGTCTATATGGGTCCATCCGTTGTTACACTAGTGCGCTGCGTTAGAAGTTCGTTTTTGTTATGATGTGTAAAGAAATCCTTCAGAACCTTAATATTCCCGTTTTCCATAATATAAAATGAATATGTGGAAATATTTTTCGTAATTATGATGCATTTAGTACTTTTGTAGCTTTAAAGCTCTATTTCATTTTGATATTCCAAAGATTTTTTTAATATTATTATTTAAAATGGATGTTTATATATTACTTAAGCTATACTACATCTTTTTATAGCATAATCCTTCCTAAAGTGAATACAAGCGCAACGCTACAATGTTGGTCAAATGAACTGCTATTTGTCAATAGGCCTAGTGAACCAAAAAGTAAACGCTTGGGTTTGGTTTTCGTTTCTGTAATGCAGAGACATTAACGGTTCAGAGTGAGCCGAAAGCTAAATACACTTTTAAATAATTAGGCTTAGATTTTATAATAATGGTGGAAATCTGGGCCGCGTTCAGCAGAGCCCAGCGCTATTAGCAGTGTCCTACATAACGGGATTTTGTTTTTGAATTTTGACGTCACGGTGCTTAGCGCTGAGCTAGCGCGGTCTTCAAAGAAAATAGTCGGCTCTTTGGATAACGTGACGTAAAACGCATAGTTCTCAGCTTGGCGAAAAAACCATGGAGGAATTAATACAAATAGCTCTATGGGACTATATCTATTTAATTGGCGTGAAACCGGTTGATCACGCGAGAATTTTAAGAGATATGATAGTTTCTAATTTTAATTATAAAAGTTGTTATCTATCTCTATAAATATGTTATCATACAATTTTTGTTAAGCCTTGGTACCTTGCACGCTTTATTGCGCTAGCGTCATTTATAAAACGCCCATGACCGGAGAAAAGCTATGACGACAGAGCTCACCGGTAAACATTTCCAAAATCCGCTGTCTTTTTTGGTGAGCTCTGCTGAACGCAGCCCAGACCAGTGAAAGGTCTGATCGTAATCGGATAATAGCTTCGTGTTTTCATGCTTTTTATGGTACGCATTTACTTCCAGTGTGTGTAGCCACAAATAAGCTTTGGTGTTATGTAACGTTAACAGTCATGTTGACAAACTAAGAAAATCGTTTAGGTGAAACGAGAGGATAGTGTTTATATGGCAACGCTGTTGTGAATATGGCTTTGAACATAGAGGGCATACAGTTGAGGAGTAGAAAATTGGGCCTTTACAAGCACGTAAAGGTAGTATCCCTCCAAAGTTTTATCTCTTCATTTCCCGTTTTTCCCCCATCGGATGATTTTAATGTGTACAAGTATATCATTATTGGATGTAAAATGTCGTCTGATTTACAGTATATTTGCTATGCTTTGTATACTGCTTTAATATTTCATAAATTTTAACTTAAGAAACATTTCCATATCTGGGTAAATAAGTTTGTAAGTAGTCGTCTTGACTCGGTTTTCCCAACTTGTATTTTGTAATATTCTTATCTAACGATGTGCTGTTTTGCAATCAATATTCCGCGA
This sequence comes from Phalangium opilio, assembly GCA_019434445.1. Classification (NCBI taxonomy): domain Eukaryota; kingdom Metazoa; phylum Arthropoda; class Arachnida; order Opiliones; family Phalangiidae; genus Phalangium; species Phalangium opilio. The sequence continues at coordinate 228,719 of JAEQBA010002141.1, forward strand.
AGTATTCTTAACTAGTCCGTCTGTAAGCTCATCAAAACTTGTTCCAGAAACCAAGGCTTAAAGAGTGTTATTTAATTCACAGTTTGGATACGTAAAGCCTCTGAGGTGAATTGCAATTACTGTTTCGTTTGCTTCTGATTAAAATCAGGGATAGATTTAATTTTAGAAGTAGGAATGGAGAACAGAGTAACCCGGATCCCCTTCCCCGGGATGGGGGGTATGAAAGAAGAGGCGGGTGGGTCATGGCGACAGAGGTAAAAGAGAACTACCAATTTTTCAGCAACGTCATCAAACGTAGTTTAAGTGAGCCAATAAGATAATTTAAACATTTCGTTACGTGTTGGAGGGAGGGTCTCTATACTGGGCTATGAGTCGGACTGAATTAAATACTAACCGTTAAGTTCTCCATTCCTACTTCTAAAATTAAATCTATCCCTGTTAAAATACACCTTATTAATTTATGAATTGAACTATTTTAGTAACTTTCTACTATGGAATTGCAACTTAATAGAAGACGTGGTACCCCCAAAGTTTCTTCAACATTAATTTCAGGACATTCGTGTGAACATTATGTGTTTTTATTAGTGGTAAAATGTTTGGATCTCTTGGGCGTAACAACGAACTTCAAAACGGCCAATTACAAACTAAGATTCGCGCACTGGTTACTATCGTTACCGTCAACTTGTACGTTATCTATATTGCCTACTATAGCGTGTATAAATTCATGACATACGCTGATAACACCAATTTACTTCTCGCAATAATATACTTCATGCAAGTTGTAGCAACTTCAGTGCCTTCAACCGCAACGATTTTCGGTAAAAACATGCTATTTAAGGGTTTAAAATTTCTTAAAACTAAAAGACGTTGCCTCACGTTTTCAAAAGCATTGAACATCAGTGCAATATTAATATTAACTCTCCATTTAATTTTCCTGATCTTTATCACAATTTCCATTTTGGTATTAACCCCTAAAAAGGCGGCTGAAAGTTGTTATTACGCCGGAATCCCTTCAGATTTGGTCCACTTTAATTATTACGTATTTTTGATATGTGATTATGGAATTTACACGATTGTACTGACAATTAAGTGCTTGTACCAAGTTATCGTTGCTTTTGTTGCCAATGGTTTACAAAGAGAGGTATTACGTTTAAAAACTAAACATCGAACGTCGACACCTGATTTTCTTCATGAACACACGGAATTGCTGTCAGTTGTGCATGATTTCGACGCGGACATCAACATAATGTTTTGCGTTTGGATTTGCGAATGGGTTGAAAACTTTTGCCTGAATTTTACGATTTTTTTAACAGACACTATCAATGACGTGCCTTTGATGGATCAAATTTACGGTGTTTTAAATACAATATTGCCCTTAGTTTCGACCCCTGTGCTTATGATTAGTTTGTCGTTTATGTGCGAAGCTAAAGCGGATTTGGTTAGTTACTGCTCTCAAAAAATAACACCACCGAAATTGGAATACTCATTGCAACAGGAGAGATCGGACAATTATTTGAAAAGGAAAGTAGAAACTGGTCATTTGCAGTTTACGTTCTTAGGTTGTATTACTATCGATAAGTGTTTCGTGTTTAGTATTTTTGGCGGAGCAGTTTCGTATTTGACTTTCGTTGTGTCAATTGTGCCCAAGATCGAAAAAATTTCGACGCTTGAATTTAACTCCACATGTACGTGCAATTCAACGATATTGTAAATAACATTGCGTTTTGAGCAAAGTTTAGCAGTTAAAACTTGATAAATAAGAATTTAAAATGCACTTGAGATAAAGGCTTCACGTCGGTACTTCAAAAAGACCAATATAATTCACAAAGCACGTGTTTTAACATGAACATATTTTCAATTGAAGTAATGTAACTTTGCAATGTAGTCTTGTGAACTGCTTCTAAAAAAATGTCGAAGTTATTGATGAAAAGTTGTTTGCAACTTTATTCACACAATTAGTGAATAAATTCATGGTTCTACATAAATGTTTCACTGGTTATGAGGCAATTAAAGGCGAAGCCTAACATGATTAAAACTTGCCTGTAAAACCCGATCATACGAAAATAAACGTATATAAACCATTATTTATGAAAGTATGGTAAACTAACAGACGATAATCAAACAAAGCACGTATCTACATAAACACAACACGTTGGGGACATATTAAATTCCGAAACCGAAATACAGTTAAAAAAATGTTTTTTGAAAGCAAATACGGTTGCATGGTAAGACGTACATGTTTATACCTAACCAATTTCAGAAAACAGGGGCTCATTTCAAAGCTTCATTAACATAAATCAATACCAACAACACGCGTATCATGGTATTACCCAACACAGTAAATTAACGACACGATCAGTTGCAATTGCGAAAGGTTTTGACGCCGACACGATTTAGACAACGCGTGTCTTACAGTACTTGCAACTGCCGCACAATCCCAATATCTGGGCCTTGGCCTTAAGCCTCGGTTTTTTGCCTTGCTTGAAGTTGAAAGCCGATCATGGTTTTCAATATTTTTATTTACACAAGTGGAAAGAAGTGTTTCTGGAAATGGTATTCAATAAACAACAAATCAGCTTTAAAGTATTTTAAAAGGCTAGGTGCTTTGACGTATATGGCTCTATTAAGTGTCTGGATATTTCCTGTACATACATTTGAACAAAGAGCTATTCTTCGTTTACGGATAAAGGAGTAACAACAACTAGTGTTAGAGGATCACGGAAGTTCCTCAATTCACGTAAGATAATGAATTAAATAAACTCACCAATTATTTATACTTGAGCACTTGAAGTTTCAATATTAAGCACATTTTCCGATGAATGTTTACAAATATCAAAAGTCTGATAAAATTTCATTTTAACAATTAAGAGAAAATGAAAAACATGCAAAACTTATCCAACAGATGTCCCATGGCAACTGCGAAATATTTCAGTATACTAACAAATAAAATATACCAAATATAGACATTTTTTTTAAACTACGATTTTTTCGTCTTAAAAATTTAATGTACTGAATATTTTAACTTTCAGTAAACAATTAACATCTTCAAATTTCAAAACACATCTATATTGAAAAACATTTAACATAACGCAAAATTTTAATTTCGTCATGTTTAACATACGAAAAAGACATTCCGAAGTTCGCGATGACGTCATACCAAAATACGTCAAACAAAGCCGTATTTTCAACTTCATTTTGCGTTGCCTGAAATTCTTGGGACTTACCAATAACCGAATTTCAATCTGCAACAAACGGAATTTCAAAAACAAGAAAAAATGCAACATTCGTACTATCATAACTTGCTTAATCGTGAACAGTTACAGCTTGTTCGTAATACAATGGGTTTTAAACCAAGACTTTAACACTGCGGTAGCATTTGCGTTTCAAATTTTGTACTTCATGCAAGTGTCTTTCACGGCTTACATGGTCAACGCTGCAATTTTCAAAACTAATTTGATAACGGAATGTTTAAAATCGGTGGAACTTCTTTACGAAAATGAAACCGAAGTCTTATCGTGCTCAAGGCAACTTAATTTCGCTCAAATAGTCATAATTATCTTAGATTTAGTTACTATAATGGTAGGCCTTGCTTCATTACTGTTATTCGACGAAGTGCCATTGTTATTTTATATAGAAGGATTAGGTTTCAACACAATACCGTATCGATGGTTGCAATATTTCTTCATAGAGTTGGATCTATTTTTATACTTAAGTTTAATGTCCATTAAGTATTTGTTTCAGGCAACTGTATCATACACGGCTGATAGTATACGCATGCGTGTGAAGTCTATGAGTGTCAATTTAAAGTCAGGTTTCGCTGATTTGAAGTTAATTCAAACTCAACACACGAATTTGTTCGAAATATTACAAAATTTGGATTCAAACTTAAACTGGATCATTTGCTTATGGTTAATAGAATGGATAGGAAATTTCTGCCTTAATTTCACCATACTGTTTAAAGACACTGAAACATTATCAAATTGGCATCAAACCTTTATTATTTTGAGTACAATTTTACCACTTTTCAGTACCGGAGTATTATTAGTGAGTTTATCAATGCTTAGTGATTGTAAATTCGACTTGGTTCGGTCGTGTCATGAAAGGCTTAGAAAATACAACGACATCAAAGGGGACTACGTCACCGAGAACATGGAATCGTATCTACGACAGAAAATGGACTACATTTATCTAGGGTTTACTTTTATGAAGTATTTATTCGGTAAAAATATTGTGAAATCGTGTTTGAAATCGTCACAACCATTTATCGTCAATTGCGCACTAAATTACTGTGTAATTGCATTATTTCTAATTTACGCTGTAATAATAACAGTTTCAATGGTAGCAATGTTACGATTAGATAATGAAGCTATACAAACGTTAACACTGTATTGGTATGGATATTATTTTAACCCTTATTTTAGTTACGCTATTATGTTAACGACTACCGTTTTAATTAATACCCTGCAAATAATTAAAGGTTTGCATCAAGCGTTGATTGCATATTCCGCAAATGCACTGAGATTACGAGTTGTTAATTTAAAAATGTATTTGAAAAATAGGAATTTTTTAACTTATCACAATGAATTGTTTTCACAAGTCCAGGATTTAAATTCTAATATAAGTTTGTTCGTTTGTTTATGGTTAGGAGAATGGGTTGTGAATTTTTGCCTTAATTTTACAATTTTCTTTGAAGAATCGGAATTTCTTAGTAAATTGTTCCAATTTGTGTTTATGAGTAACTTAATTTTGACTTTATCTACGACTGCTGTTCTTATGGCGATTTTGTCGCAAATGTGCGAAGCTAATTTCGATCTAATTCATGAGTGTAATAAAGGTTTGATAAATTTTAATTACTCAATAGACCGTGAAAGACGCGACAATTATTTAAAACAAATAGTGTCAGCTGGAAGTCTTAAATTCACCTTCTTAGGATGTCTGACAATCGATAAGAATTTCTTGTTTGGTATTGCAGGAGCGTCTTTTAGCTATCTAATATTTGTGTTGTCAATTGTCCTGAAAACAAATAGAATTTCAACTAATTGTAATTGTACTTTAGTTAATGGTGATTAACAGTTTCGAAAAATTAAAGAAAGTTTGTATATTTGGTATTGATTTCAACGATAAAAATGGAATTAAAATTATGTCACAGAATAGTAATTCATATGTTCTGATAAGTATGTCATTAAATAAAGTGTGTGGAAAGTGTCAAAGAACACAATTTCATAAGTTTATAAGATGTGTTCCATAAGTATGACACAATGGTAATGGTAGAGACTTACAGCTCGAGCTAGTTCGAGGGAGAACGACGGAAGCGAGAATTGAAGTCCTACACTCGGTGGTTAATTAATTTTGCAGCTAGGACCAATTCCATCTAGGTCCTATTTAGTCTGCATTACTAAGCCCCCTTTTACAGCAGCGCCCCACTCACTCACCAGGCCTCCCTCGCTTTACCTCCTCGAATCTATGACCTACCTCACTCACTCACTTCAAAATTACAAGCTCCAGTTTGTAACCAGAGATTAACAAACTTATGGTAGGAACATATCTTATGGTTTGACTCAAAGGAACATACCAGACGTTTTACAAACTTCAAAAGCATTGCGTTTCAAAGCATCATTAATATATTTATAGCTTTCGTTTTTCAAGTGCATTCCGTCTCGGTCCTTCTATTGAATAAAAGTATTGACGTATCTACGAACAGTAAAATTAACTATCTGAGAAATATAGCATGCGGTATTTCAATAAATAAATAAAGACTTAAGTTCATAAGGTATATTCCATAAGTTTGTTACACTGGTTACAAACTGGAGCTTGTAATTTTGAAGTGAGTGAGGTAGGTAAAGCGAGGGAGGCCTGGTGAGGCGCTACTGTCAAAGGCTTAGTAAGTTCAGACTTAATAGGATTAGATGGAAGTCCTGCATGCAAAATTAACCACAACCGAGTGTACTTAGGACTTCAATTCTCGGTTCCGTCGTTCTCCTTCTCGAACTAGTTATCTCGAGCTGTAAGTCTCTCAGTAGCATTACGATGTATAGATAGTTTCATACATACTTATGGAACTTATCCTATAAACTTATGATAAAGGCGACAAGGTTGGTGTGTTAATAAAAATATTTTTTGTCTGTCTGACCATCGACAATAGAGCTCACCATAAATCAATCTTTCCACACCTGAAAGATGTTAAAACAAAAAGCGTGCAAAAATACGTTGTTTTTAACCGTGGTAAAATGTATGAATTTATTAGGCTTGACAACGGATTTCAAATCGACCACCACTTTTACAGGGTTGGCAAAAACCGGGACAAAACTAGTTTTTGCCGGGACACGTGGAAAAAACCGGCAAAAACTAAATTCATGGTTACAAAGTGGTAAACTAGCGAGTTTCAAGTGCATTTTCGTGATGTTTGTTAATGTTATGTTTGAAAAATAACAATAGTATTTTTAATTTTTAAATTTGAGATGGTTATTGCTGTATTTAATTTTTAGTATTCAAATTTGCCTGGTGTCTTTCTATGAGCATTTGTCAGCAAAACAAAAGTAGAAGCGGTTTCATTCTTTAACCTATTTCAAAGTTTTCCATTAATGAAAGACAGAGTAGAAAACATTCTTTTTATCGAGGCTGAGCTATAACATTTCAATATATTTGGTTGGTTACATGGCCAATAAGAAGCGTGTGTAAAAAGACCTGAATTTTCTAACGCTATAGAGTAGTGGCACTTGTACCCAATGCTAGTAAATTAAAGGCATAATGATAACTGATATTAATTAATTTATATTAATTTAGCTTCAAGTTGTTCGCGAATATTTAAGGAATAATTAGTCAAATACTTTGCAAAGAATTCAGGAAAAAACCTTAAAAAGTGGAAAAAACCGCGGAAAAAATAGTTTTTGACACCCGGTTTTAACCAGGTTAAAACCGCGGTTTTTTCCACTTACTTAGTTTTCATGCCGTACTACAGCACGTACCAATACATAGCGAGTGACAAAAACATGGCTTTCCTCTACCAAATATTGTACTTCATGCAAGTTTTTGTTGTAACAGTCCCTGTGACTTTGAACATATTTGGTAAAAATATATTATGCAAAGGACTGAAATTTCTTCAAAGAAAAAGCGTCCCATTTTCGAAAGTGTTGAATAATTGCGTGATATTAATCATGATAATCCATTTAATTACGGTAACAATAACAATTTCGTTCGCTACATTTAGTCGAGACGCAGCTGCGGATACTAGCGCCGTCTATGGTATTCCCGCCAACTTGACTACCTTTAATTATCACGCTTTTATAACTATGGACTATCTTTACTACGATTTTCTACTAATAATTAAGTACCTGTATCAAATAACAGTCGCTTTAGTGGCCATTGGTTTACAAAAAGCCTTAAAACTGACCTTACATCGGAATTGCCTGATTTCTTTCGTGTGCATACGGAGCTGATGTCAATTGTACATGATTTCGACAAGGATATCAATATAATGGTTTCCGTATGGATTTGCAACTTTTGCCGACATTTTAAAATTATTTTCGAAGACTTGACAGAACACCCGTCAACGATTTTTCGATTTAACACGGTTTTGAACTGTATCCTGCCCTTATTTTGCACCGCGGTTCTTATGATAACTTTGTCAGCTATGACTGAAGCTAAATCTGAATTTGGTGACATTTTGCTCTCAAAGAATTATACCACCCCGATTTCAATATTCATTGAAACAGGAGAGATTTAATGTTTATTTAAAACAGAAAGTAGAGACTGGTAAATTTCAAATTACATTTTTACGATGCGTTAACATCGATAAGAGTTTCGTATTTAGTATTTTTGGCGGGGCGGTGTTGTACTTCATGTTCGTGTTGTCAATTGTGCCCAAGATGGAAAACAGTCCAATATGTGAACTTAACTCTACATGTACATGTAATTCTACTTTACAATGAACAATATTGGAGGTAACACACATGTACGTAAACAAAGTATGTTTTTTGTCTAGAACTTCAGTAGTCATGACGTGTAGAATTCTAGTCCCGATATTTTAATTAACTTCCACTTAAATTACTCAAGACTAATATATAACAAATTGATTCTGAAATATTCGCACCAGCACCTAAGCTTTGGCTAACCTATATTTATAAGCTAATTTTCAAAGCTTGAGCATATGGGAACATATACATTAGCAAAGGCAAACAACTTAACGATAGAGAAAGGAAGACACTACAGCTGCTATTCGTTAAAGTTGAGCTGGTATTGATCTGTATTGGATATGTTTTTACGCCTAAAATTTGCGTTATTTGGTAGGCTATGAGAAATAAGTTAACAAAAAAACATTGTCACCCCATAATTATCAGATATTTCGAATATATAGTTGGGTATAAATAATTAATTGTATGTGAAATTTCACATGTGGCAGCGAGAAATCGAAATAACCATGGAAATACGAGGAAAGATTGAAAAATATATTTCAGCAAACACTTGGTGCAACGTTTTAAGGCGTTAAGACGTATTATTTTATAAAGAACATTTATACAATAAATTTTAAAGCAATGTTGAAGGAAATGTCGTGGAATCCGCAAAAAAATATGTTATTTACTCTGGTGGTCAACTTTATAAATATTTTAGGTTTAACAACGGACTTCAAAACGGGCGGTTATAAAAAGAAAGTACGCGCTTCTAGTATTTTCATTTTTGTAAACCTCTTCCTAATTTATACGTTTTACTTTTGCGCGTATCAGTATTTAACAGTTAAAGAAAACACTGGTTTCGCTAATCAGATTTTATATATTATGCAAATCCTCGTTGCTACAGTTCCCGTAACTATGAACATGTTCGGTAAAAACATATTGACGAAAAGTTTAAAATTCCCAGAAAGAATTTCGACTAAATTTACATTTTCGAAAGTGTTGAACTGTTTCGTAACATTAATATTAATTCTAAATTGTATCATTCTAGTCCTTCGCGTAGTATTCTTAGCGAAACTTAGCACTGAAGATGCTATTTTTACGAGTTCTAAATATATGGGTCTACCATCCAACTTAGTTAACTTTAATTACCACGTCTTTTTGATATTCTTAAACTTGCATTATTTAATTTTAATGATAATTAAGAACATATATCAAATTTACATAGCATTGGTGGCCAATGCTTTACAAAGACAGGTACTAAGTTTAAAAACAAAACTTGGAACATCAATGGAAGATTTTCTTAATGATCACACGGAATTAATGTCGGTTGTTCAGGATTTTGACGCGGCCATCAACTTAATGGTTTTCTTATGGATTTGCGAATGGGTTGTCAACTTTTGCCTCAATTTTACGGTACTTTTCAAAGGTTTTGCTAAATACCCGTCTACAATATCACAAATTGTAAAAGTTTTGTACGTTATCTGGCCCTTAATTTGCACCGCTGTTCTTACGGTATCCTTGTCACTTATGAGCGAAGCTAACTCGGATTTGGTTACATTCCGTTCCCAACGAGCTATACCATTGGAATTTCAAATATCATCGCGACAAGACAGATTGGACAATTATCTGAAGCGAAGAGTAGAGACTGGCAGTTTACAGTTCACGTTTCTGGGTTGTATTACCATCGACAAGAGTTTTGTGTGTAGTATTCTCGGTGGTGCTGTCTCGTACTTCATGTTCGTACTATCAATGGTTCCCAATATCGAAAAAATTTCAATATCTGAATTTAATTCTACATTTTCATGTAATTGTAAATAACCGTTGAGGTAATAATGTTTTGAGCACACAGTGTGAAATTTACTATTTAAACTTGCACAAAATCCTGTTTAAAATGTCCTAACTTAATTATACTTTGCGTAAGCAAGCAGTGATGGAAAAGGCATGTTTATTATTATCTAAGGCTAACACAGAAATATCTTGCGTGTAGAAGCACATTATTCGAATGAATTAATCTTTGGCAAACCAATATTTACGAGGACATTTTGAAAACTTCAGCAATTTGGAAACATATACATTGGCAAACAACTTAACGATAGAGAAAGGTAGACACTACAGCTTCTATTCGTTAAAGTTGAGCTGGTATTGATCTGTATCTGGATATGTTTTTACGCCAAAAATGTACGATATTTGGCAGGCTATGAGAAGTAAGCGATCAAAAAACACACGTACACCATAATTATGAGCTATTTCGAATATATAGTTGGGTATGAATAATTGCATGAGAAATTTCACATGTGGTTGCGAGAAATCGAAATGTCCTTTACTTCAAAATACGTGAAAAGGTTGGAAAATACCTCTCCGCGAACACTTAGTGAGAAATGTTTTAGGCGTTTAGACATACTATTTTATAGTGAACATTTATACAACAAATTTTGAAGCAACAACTAGTGGTTGAAGTTGAGTTCGTAATAATTGGTGTGCTTTAAATATAAGAATCTAATAAATTTAGCCTGTCTGATCAACACTCAGGTAAGCATTAGCCGTTAAAAATGATGTCTGTACAATCAACAACACCTGTTTACGTTAAACAAAATCGGGTCTTCATTGTAGTTCTAAAATTCTTACGTTTTTGTGGCGTAGCAAGTGATTTCAAAACTACAAATTTCAAAACTAAGTTGATTCTAATCCTGAATTTTATTTTTGTAAACGCGTATATCTGTTGGATTTTCTGTATCTTATTTTCACAAAAAGAACTTGAATCATCAAACATCGGCTTCGTATATAAACTTTTGTACCCAATAAACATTTTTGTCGCATCATTACCATTAATTCTAAACATTTTTGGACGTAACATCGTTACAAAATGTCGCGAATCATTAGAAATTGACGAATTAACTGGATATTTATGTGAATTAACCATTTCGGTCATTATCGTGATATCGTTAATTGGCGTATGTGTTGTTACCACAGTAATTGCGTATTTGCAAGTAGATTACCAAGTAATAATTGCACGTTATTCATTACTGGGTATTAATATGGAATATAAGGTAGCTAACTACGCATTAATCCTTTTCGACGAACTTATGTTTTTATTTCTGTTATCAACAAAGTGTTTTATACAAATTGTAGTTGCGTTTACCGCAAACGCATTGAGATTGAGAGTTAATCAATTAAGTGATAATATGATGGAAAAATATGACGTGTTTTCGATCCAACACACTCTAATCATGTCTAATGTTAAAGAATTAAACTCTCATATAAGCCTAATGATTTGTTTCTGGCTTTTTGAATGGGTGGCAAATTTTTGCTTTAACTTAACAATTATTTTCAAAAACACAGAAAACTTGTCCAACTTGGTCGGATTGTGCGGGATTTTAGTAACTACTTTTCCATTAATATCGACCGCCATTCTAATGGTGACACTTTCAGTAATGTGCGACGCGAAACAGGCTTTAATTACGGCGGTTAATCAAGTTAAATTGCCAGAAAACAATTACCAATTGCAATATGAAAGAACGAGAAATTAAGTAAAGCATAAAGGGGCAACTGGAAGTTTAGAGTTTAGTTTCTTGGGTTGCGTTACCATCGATAAAAAATTCGTGTTTAGTATTTTTGGTGGAGCGGTGTCGTACCTTATGTTCGTGTTGTCAATTGTGCCCAAGATGGTAAACAATTCAATATGTGAACTTAGCTCTACAAGTACATTTAATTCTACTTTAAGATGAACAATATAGTAACACACATGGATGCAAAATTAAGCTTTCGAATTTTGAATTTAAAATGAACTTAAGATAAAGATTTCGCTTCGGTATTTCGATCGCTCTGTTAAAAATGACCTAATAGTGCTTGAAGTATTGAATAAAGCATGATTTCACTAAATTCAGAGCCTCTCCCTTACAAAAATCTTCTTAAGAGTTCTAAAGGAATATCTTTGGAACCCTACGGAGCCCTTGGGATCATTTTCTAAAGAAACTATTTCCAAAGACTTCCTTGGAATTTCCTAAAGAATTCTTGAGATAAATTTCCAAAGAATGTCTTGGGATTATTTTCTAAAGAAATTCTTTAGGTATTCTAGAGATAAATTTCCAAAGAATGTCTTGGGACTATTTCCTAAAGAAATTCTTTAGGAATTCTAAAGATAAATTTCCTAAGAAGGTCTAGGGATTATTTTCTAAAGAAATTCTTTAGGAATTCTAGAGATAAATTTCCAAAGAATGTCTTGGGACTATTTTCTTTAGGAATTCTAAAGATAAATTTCCTAAGAAGGTGTAGGGACTATTTTCTAAAGAAATTCTTTAGGAATTCTAGAGATAAATTTTGCAAAGAATGTCTTGGAATTAATTTCTAAAGAAATTCTTTAGGAATTCTAGAGATAAATTTCCTAAGAATATCTTGGGATTATTTTCTAAAGAAATTCTTTAGGAATTCTAGACATAAATTTCCAAAGAATGTCTTGGAATTAATTTCTAAAGAAATTCTTTAGGAATTCTAGAGATAAATTTCCTAAGAATATCTTGGGATTATTTTCTAAAGAAATTATTTAGGAATTCTAGAGATAAATTTCCTAAGAATGTCTTGGGATTAATTTCTAAAGAAATTCTTTAGGAATTCTAGACATAAATTTCCAAAGAATGTCTTGGAATTAATTTCTAAAGAAATTCTTTAGGAATTCTAGAGATAAATTTCCTAAGAATATCTTGGGATTATTTTCTAAAGAAATTCTTTAGGAATTCTAGAGATAAATTTCCTAAGAATATCTTGGGATTATTTTCTAAAGAAATTCTTTAGGAATTCTAGAGATAAATTTCCTAAGAATGTCTTGGGATTAATTTCTAAAGAAATTCTTTAGGAATTCTAGACATAAATTTCCAAAGAATGTCTTGGAATTAATTTCTAAAGAAATTCTTTAGGAATTCTAGAGATAAATTTCCTAAGAATATCTTGGGATTATTTTCTAAAGAAATTCTTTAGGAATTCTAGAGATAAATTTCCTAAGAAGGGCTTGGGATTATTTTCGAAAGAAATTCTTTAGGAATTCTTCAGATAAATTTCCAAAGAACGTCTAGGGAATATTTTACGAAATTCTTTAGGAATTCTTGAGATCAATTTCCAAAGAAGGTTTAAGGTTTATTTTCCAAAGTAAGGCATTCTTGAGATAAATTTCCAAAGAAAGTCTAGGGTTAATTTCCCAAAGAAATTAGTTAAGAATTTTAGAGATGAATTTCAAATGGCCAGATATATTGAAATTATGCTTTACATACCTATCAAAATATTTTTACCCAAATTGTTTAGCTAAAGTTTTCCTAGATAGACATTAACTTGATGGTTAATAAAATTAAAAACGTTTCACGAAGGCTTGTCCCGTAGCTAAGGCTCAGCAAGCGCTGAAATGGAATGTTATATTTACCTATTTTTTTATTTTTTTTTTTTAGTTTTTTTTTTGCCTTTAATCATCCGTTTATGTAAAGGATAAAATAGATTAAAAGTAAAATAAGAGTAATTAAAATCGTTGTGTTTAGATTTACAGGGAATCTAAGCTGTCAGTCGAAATTTTTGCTTAATTCTCTTATGGCATGTTTTATCTTTATTTCGAGCGTAATTTGAGTCCAAAATAAATATTTTTTAAAAAACATTGTAGAGAAAATTAGGTTCAACGCGTTTCTGATACTCGAAAAACTCTCGGTGAATATACATTATTAAATTTAACAACAACGTCTGTATCTACTGCTTGGTAATTAAAGCCTCCAAAACCCATTTAGTACCCCATACAATTGCATAAGGTTAAAACTTTCTGCCGTTTACGGATGTTTTTAAGTCGATTAAATGTCTGACTTTATAAGCAATTTCACACTGCATGCGAGAACTTCCCTCGCAATAAGGGGTGTAGTTCAGCATATAAGAACTACACTCCCTGTATTAGGATATAGTTCTGCATATGAGAACTATCCTCGTTTCAAGTGGCTAAATTAATTTACCCCACAGCTTTCTCTTTATATTTCCCACGAAAATTCCAAAAATATTTCCCAAGAAAATTCCAAAGATATTTCCCAAGAAAATTCCAAAGATATTTCCCAAGAAAATTCCAAAGATATTTCCCAAGAAAATTCCAAAGATATTTCCCAAGAAAATTCCAAAGATATTTCCCAAGAAAATTCCAAAGATATTTCCCAAGAAAATTCCAAAGATATTTCCCAAGAAAATTCCAAAGATATTTCCAAAGTAATTTCCAAAGAAAAAGAGGCCAATATTCCCCAATTTCCTAAAGAACGCCTTAAGGATTTCCAAAGAAATTTCCCAAGGAATTTTCTAAAGAGTTCTTAAGAAGATTTTTGTAAGGGCTGTCTGGATACGTTTTTTTAGTCTCCTGAAGTCTGTAGACTTGTTGGGTAAGAACATGAGTTAATAATATGTTAGCTCCCTATAAGTTACTCAGGCTCCATAGGCGTAATGTATCCAGCGATTTCTTCTCATTTCGCCCGCGCGGGAAAAAATCCGAATGTTGCGCTCTCTCTTGTCGAAAAAAAATCCTGCTTGTACGGCTCCTCGACCTCGAGTCGTCGGCTGCTTTTTCATCAAGGGAGTGTTTTAGTCGTGAATGTTTATGTTTTAACAATTTAACATTAAATCATGGCGTTTGTGTCAGTTCTGAGACAAAAAATGCAGGAACTCAATGCAATTTGCCGATATTGATAAAGAATACTAAAGATATGAGTTGTTATTGTGACTTGAAACCAGAAAATTATACAACTGAGCTAAATCCAATCCACTGATCTCCTAACTGTTTTCTTAACCGAGGTTACTGAGCGAAATATTCGGCTGCTTAAATAGCTCCGATATCATTGGCTAGCTTCCACTGCACGCGCTTCCGGGGAAAACCGGAAAGAAGAGTAAATAAGATTTTCGTTCACGTGGCGGCCACAGAGCTTCGCATATAGTTGGGACGCTGGCGGCGCGGGAGAAAACGCTGGAGTATAAAAATGAATTGCCTGAGTAACTTATAGGGAGCTAACATATTATTAACTCATGGTAAGAATAATTACATGAGAAATAGCACATGTGATAGGTAAAAATCTATATATTTACAGAAAAACAATTTTCTTCGCTACGCTAGCTCTCTGTGAACTTATTATTATCTAAGTCTAAAGTAGTGAAATACCGCGTGTAGAAGGACATTAAAAGCATAAATTGACTCTCAAATATTTTCGTTCAAAATTTGGCAAACTAACATACATGCATGCAGTGCAAGTCGCACCAGCTACTAAGCCTTGGCTAACCTATATTTATAAGCTAATTTTCAAAGCTTGAGCATATGGGAACATATACATTAGCAAATGCAAACAACTTAACGATAGAGAAAGGTAGACACTACAGCTTCTATTCGTTGAAGTTGAGCTGGTATTGATCTGTATCTGTATATGTTTTTACGCCTAAAATGTGCGTTATTTGGCAGGCTATGAGAAGTAGGCGTAGAAAAAACATTCTTACCCCATAATTATCAGATATTTCGAATATATAGTTGGGTAAAAATAATTGAGTGAGAAATCTTACATGTGGCAGCTAGAAATCGAAATATCCATCGAAATAATTGGAAAGGTTGAAAAATATATCTCAGCACACACTTGGTGCGATTTTTTAAGGCGTTTAGACGTATTACTTTATAAAGAACATTTATACAGTAAAGTTTCAAGCAATGTTGAATAAAAGTTCCTGGAATCCGCAATAAAAATATGTTTTTTACCCTGGTGGTCAACTGTATGAATATTTTAGGTTTAACAACGGACTTCAAAACGGGCGGCTATAAACACAAAGTGCGCGCTTCAGGTATTTTCATTTTTGTCACCGTTAACCTAATTTATACGGTTTATTTTAGCGCGAATCAGTATTTAACAAAAAAACAATCCGACCAGTTTTGCCTATCATATTTCATATATTACGCTAATCCTCGTTGCTACAGTTCCCGTAACTATGAACATGTTCGGTAAAAACATCTTGATCAAAAGTTTAAAATTCCCAGAAAGAATTTCCGCTAATTTTACATTTTCAAAAGTGCTGAAATGTTTTGTAACATTAATATTAGTTCTAAATTGTATCATTCCAGTAATTCGCGTAATATTCTTAGCGAAACGTAGCACTAAAAGTGCTATTTTTATTAGTTCAACATATTATGGTATACCACCCAACTTAGTTAACTTTAACAACCACATCTTTTTGATAATCTCAAGAGTCTATCATTTGAATATAATGACAATTGGACAGATATATCAAATTTACATTGCTTTTGTGGCCAATGCTTTACAAAGACAGGTACTAAGTTTAAAAACTAAACTTCAAACATCTATGGAAGATTTTCTTAATCATCACTCTGAATTAATGTCGGTTGTCCAGGATTTTGACGCGGATATTAACATAATGGTTTGTCTATGGATTTGCGAATGGGTTGTTAACTTTTGCCTCAATTTTACGATTGTTTTCAAAGACTTAAGTTTGTCGTCTACAATATTACAAATTTATGTGACTTTGATCACCATCTTGCCCTTATTTTGTACCGCTGTTCTTACGGTAACCTTGTCACTTATGAGCCAAGCTAAATCGGATTTGGTTATCTTTTGTTCCCAACGAGCTATACCATTGGACGTTCAATATTCAGCGCGACAAGACAGATTGGACAATTATCTGAAGCGAAGAGTAGAGACTGGTAGTTTACAGTTCACGTTTCTGGGCTGCGTTACCATCGACAAGAGTTTTGTGTGCAGTATATTTGGGGGTGCGGTTTCGTACTTCATGTTCGTACTATCAATGGTGCCCAAGATCGAAAAAAATTCAATACTCGAATTTAATTCTACATTTTCATGTAATTGTACAGTGTTGTAAAGAACATTGAGCGAGATAATGTTTTGAGCACACAGTGTGAAATTTAAAATTTGAACTTGCACAAAATCATTCTGTTAAAAATGTCCTAACTTAAAAAACCCAACCAACAAACCTTTAGAATTTTTACAACGGCTCAGATCTCGAGCTCGGGTTTTGAAATGAGAAAGGGATAACCTGATTGGCTTGATTTTGCCATGCGCAGAACCCGTTTTCGTGTTAAGTATTTTTGGTGGAGCGGTTTCGTACCTTATGTTCGTGTTGTCAATCGTGCCCAAAATGGTAAACAATCCAATATGTGAACTTAACTCTACTTTACAATGAACAATATAGGATGCAAAATTTAGCTTTCGAATTTTGAATTTAAATTGTACTTGAGATAAAGATTTCGCTTCGGTATTTCGATCGCTCTGTTAAAAATGACCTAATAGTGCTTGAAGAATTGAATAAAACATGATTTCACTAAATTCAGAGCCTTTGTCTGGATACGTTTTTTTAGTCTCCTGAAGTCTGTAGACTTGTTGGGTAAGAATAATTTCGTGAGAAATAGCACATGTAAAAATCTATATATTAACGGAAATTTTTTCTTCGCTACGCTAGCTCTCTGTGAGCTTATTATTATCTAAGTCTAAAGTAGTGAAATACCGCGTGTAGAAGGACATTAAAAGCATATATTGATTCTGAAATATTTTCGTACAAAGTTTGGGAAACTAACGTACATGCCTGCAGTGCAAGTCGCACCAGCACCTAAGCCTTGGCTAACCTATATTTATAAGCCAATTTTCAAAGCATGAGCAATGTGGGAACATATACATTAGCAAAGGCAAACAACTTAACGATAGAGAAAGGTAGACACTACAGCTTATATTCGTTTAAGTTGAGCTGGTATTGATCTGTATCTGATATGTTTTTACGCCTAAAATTTGAGTTATTTGGTAGGCTATGAGAAATAAGTTAACAAAAAACATTCTCACCCCATATTTTTCAGTTATTTCGAATATATAGTTGGGTATAAATAATTAATTGTATGTGATATTTCACATGTGGCAGCGAGAAATCGAAATAACCATGGAAATACGAGGAAAGATTGAAAAATATCTCTCAGCAAACATTTGGTGCTATTTTTTAAGGCGTTTAGACGTACTATTTTAGAGTGAAAATTTATTCAACTAATTTCGAAGCCATGTTGAAGGAAACGTCGCGCAATCCACCGAAAAATATGTTATTTACTCTAGTGGTCAAATGTATGAATATTTTAGGTTTAACAACGGACTTCAAAACGGGCAAAGTGCGCGCTTCAGCTACTTTCATTTTTGTCAACGTGTACCTAATTTATACGTTTTACATTTGCGCGTATCAGTATTTAACAGTTAAAGAAAACACTGGTTTCGCTAATCAGATTTTATATATTATTCAAATCCTCGTTGCTACAGTTCCCGTAACTATGAACATGTTCGGTAAAAACATATTGACGAAAAGTTTAAAATTCCCAGAAAGAATTTCGACTAAATTTACATTTTCGAAAGTGTTGAACTGTTTCGTAACATTAATATTAATTCTAAATTGTATCATTCTAGTCCTTCGCGTAGTATTCTTAGCGAAACTTAGCACTGAAGATGCTATTTTTACGAGTTCTAAATATATGGGTCTACCATCCAACTTAGTTAACTTTAATTACCACGTCTTTTTGATATTCTTAAACTTGCATTATTTAATTTTAATGATAATTAAGAACATATATCAAATTTACATAGCATTGGTGGCCAATGCTTTACAAAGACAGGTACTAAGTTTAAAAACAAAACTTGGAACATCAATGGAAGATTTTCTTAATGATCACACGGAATTAATGTCGGTTGTTCAGGATTTTGACGCGGCCATCAACTTAATGGTTTTCTTATGGATTTGCGAATGGGTTGTCAACTTTTGCCTCAATTTTACGGTACTTTTCAAAGGTTTTGCTAAATACCCGTCTACAATATCACAAATTGTAAAAGTTTTGTACGTTATCTGGCCCTTAATTTGCACCGCTGTTTTTACGGTGACATTGTCACTTATGAGCGAAGCTAACTCGGATTTGGTTACTTTCTGTTCCCAACGAGCTATACCATTGGAATTTCAATATTCAGCGCGACAAGACAGATTGGACAATTATCTGAAGCGACGTGTAGAGACTGGTAGTTTGCAGTTTACGTTTCTGGGTTGCATTACCATCGAAAAGAGTTTTGTGTGTAGTATTTTCGGTGGTGCGGTCTCGTACTTCATGTTCGTACTATCAATGGTTCCCAATATCGAAAAAAATTCAATATCTGAATTTAATTCTACATTTTCATGTAATTGTACAGTATTGTAAATAACCGTTGAGGTAGATAATGTTTTGAGCACACAGTGTGAAATTTAGCATTTAAACTTGCACAAAATCCTTCTGTTTAAAATGTCCTAACTTAATTATACTGTCAATTGTTCCCAAGCTGGAAAACAATCCAATATGTGAACTTAACCTTACATATATAATTCTACTTCATCATAAGCGATTTAGTACACATGGATGCAAAATTAAGCTTTCCAATTGTGAACAGAAAATGTACTTGAGATAAAGATTTAGCGTCGATATTTCGATCGCTCTGTTTTAAACGACTTAACGTTACTGTTTACTTTTTGCGTGCTTAAAGTATTGAATAAAGCACGATTTCACTAAATTGTTTACCTGCGTCTGGGTATGTTTTTACGTCTAAAATGCTTTTTTATGGCAGGCAAGGCGCAATTTATATTCGTGACTAATAATAATTATGAGTTGTGTTTGTCTATAGGCTTGTTGGGTAAGAATAATTGCGTGAGAAGTCGCATACGTGGTACGTAAAAATCGAAATATCATTGAAAATACGTGGAAAGGTTGAAAAATATCTCTCTCGGTGCGAATTCTTTAAGAGTTTAGACGTATTTTTTAGAGTGAATATTTAAACGAGAAATTTCGAAGTCGTTTTGAAGGAAATCCACTGAAAAATATGTTATTTTCATTTGTTTAGCCGTATTATTTTACATAACAATTTTGAAGCCATGTTGAACGAAAAGTCGCGAAATAATACGTTATTTACCGCGGTGGTCAAATGTTTGAATGTTTTAGGCTTAACAATGGACTTCAAAACGGCCGGTTATAAAGACAAACTGCGAGCTTCAGCTATTGTCATTTTTGCCAACTTGTACCTAATGTATATGTTTTACGTTAGCGCGTATCAATATTTCACCATCAAAGGCAACACCAGTTTCGCGCTTCCGATTTTATACATCATGCAAATCCTCGTTGCTACAGTTCCCGTAACTATGAACATGTTTGGTAAAAACATATTGACGAGAAGTTTAAAATTTCCAGAAAGAATTTCGACTAAATTTACATTTTCAAAAGTGTTGAAATGTTTCGTAACATTAATATTTGCTCTAAGTTGTAGTACACCGGTACTTCGAATAATATTCATAGCGAAACTTACAACTGACCAGGTTATTAAAACTTGTTCTAAATATAATGGTGTACCACCCAACTTAGTTAACTTTAACTACCGCGCCTTTCTATTGATTTCAAACTTCGGTTTTTGGAGCATACTCACGATTAAGTACCTTTATCAAATTTACATTGCTTTTGTGGCCAATGCTTTAAAAAGACAGGTACTAAGTTTAAAAACAAAACTTCAAACAACTATGGTAGATAGAATTAATATCTATTGTTCAGGATTTTGACGCGGATATTAACATAATGGTTTTCTTATGGATTTGCGAATAGGTTGTCCACTTTTGCCTCAGATTTACGTTACTTTTCAAAGGCTTCGGTAACAACTCTTCTACAATATCGCAAATTTTAAAAGTTTTGTACATCATCTTGCCATTACTTTTCACCGCTGTTCTTGCGATAAACTTGTCACTTATGAGCCAAGCTAAGTCGGACTTGGTTATTTTCTGTTCCCAACGAGCTATACCGTTGGACTTTCAATATTCAGCGCGACAAGACAGATTGGACAATTATGTGAAGCGAAGAGTAGAGACTGGTAGTTTGCAGTTCACGTTTCTAAGTTGCATTACCATCGACAAGAGTTTTGTCTGTAGTATATTTGGAGGTGCGGTCTCCTACTTCATGTTCGTGCTGTCAATGGTGCCAAAGTCAGATATAGATTCAATGCCTGAATTTAATTCCACATGTTCTTGTAATTGTACAATATTGTAAATAACGTAAGAGTTAGATAATGTTTTGAGCACACAGTGTGAAATTTTGCATTTAAACTTGCACAAAATGCCTCTGTTTAAAATGACGTAACTTAATTATACTTTGTGTAAGCAAGTGTTGATAAAGGAACGATTTCACTAAATTCAGAACCTATGTCAATGTTTTTTCGCCTAAAAACTTGTTTTTGACAGTCTATGAAAAATAAACTAATCAAAATAATATTGGCACACCATACAGTTGAGAAAGAATAATTCCACTTGGCCCAATCAATAAAAAGTACAAGGTTGAAATTTGTTTCACTGCTATCACGCGAAGCGCTAAGCAGGAAAAGCGTTAAACATGTTTGACAACGAAGTTTAACCATTAAGAAAGTTACCTTTAGTTTAAAGAATCCGACGAAGTTACCAGAAGAGAAAGCAATTAAGCCTTGGAAACTAAAACAGAAAAACCTTGCGTGCATGAGCAGTTAATGAGCATGGAAAACTTACACCAAGAAGAAAAGAAGTAAGATGGAGCGGTAATGATGTTGCGCGATCAACGCCAATGAAAGTCTCCCAGTGAACCTTGCGAACGCCCCTTTGCGATTGTTAAGTGCTGCCACGTAAAGCCACTGTATTTGTATCAGAACTAGCTTCTATTTTTAAGACAGGGGCGTCGTTTACGTTTCCATACTGTACGACCCTACCTAAACGCCACTGAGGATGCTGGGAGGACTTCGTTGCCGTTCCGTAGGTGGGGTATAGAGGCAACGTTATAGGTATGGTAGTTACCACTCCATCTCTCTCTCCCTTCAAGGCTCGCGTAACGTTTCTTGGAGAGTGCCCGTATACAAGTTGACTTAGAAAAGTCAGAGTAACGTGAAAAGCCCAAAGAAGGGTAAACAACACTCGTCACGGGAGAAATCCATTTTTAATCGTAAATGTAGCTGACGTTGAGTTCGTAATAATTCAGATATAAGAACCCCATAAAATTTGCCTAGCAACAAGCAGTTAAGCCTTGGTCTTCTACAATGAAGGATGTACCATCAAGAACGCCTGTTTACGTTAAAGAAAATCGCGTCTTCATTGTAGTTCTAAAATTCTTACGCATTTGTGGTGATTTCAAAACGCCAAATTTCAAAACCAAGTTGTGTCTAATTTATCAGTGCATTATTGTTAATGCGTATGCCTGCTTCGTTATCTATAGCACATTTTCAGAAGCAGAAATTGCGTCATCAAACATCAGCTTCGTATACCAACTTATGTTCCCAATAAACATTTTTGTCGCAGCATTACCACTAACTCTAAACATTTTTGGACGTAACATCGTTACAAATTGCATCAAATCAATAGAAATTCACGGATTATCTGGACATTTAAATGAACTAACAATTTCCGTCATTATCGTGATATCGTTAATTGGCGTATGTATTGTTACCGCCGTAATTTGGTTTTTGCATAAAGATTACCGAGACATAATTGCACGTTATTCATTCTTGGGTATTAACAAAGAAAATAAGTTTATTAACTACGCATTATTTGTTTTTGACTAACTACTGTATTTACTTTTGATATTAATTAAGAGTTTCATACAAATTGCAGTTGCGTTTACGGCAAACGGATTGAGATTGAGGGTTAGTCAATTAAGTCGTAATATGATGGAAAAATATGACGAGTTTTTGATACAACACACTCTTATAAGGTCTAAGGTTAAAGAATTGAACTATCAAATAAGTCGTATGGTTTTTTCTGGATTTGCGAATGGGTAGCAAATTTTTGCTTGAACTTTACAATTTTTTTCAATGAAGCACAAAACTTGTCTAACTTGTACCAATTGTACTTTATCTTGGAAACTATTATTCCATTAATATCGACCGCCATTCTAATGGTGACACTTTCAGTAATGTGCGACGCGAAACAAGGTTTAATTACAGCGGCTAATCAAGTTCAATTGCCGAGACGCAATTATTTATTACACCATGAAAGAGCGCGCAATTACGTAAAGCATAAAGTGGCAACTGGTAGTTTAGAGTTTAGTTTCTTGGGTTGCGTTACCATCGATAAAAGTTTTGTGTTCAGTATTTTTGGTGGAGCGGTGTCGTACCTTATTTTCGTGTTGTCAATTGTGCCCAAGATTGAAAATAATCCAATATGTGAACTTAACTCTTCATGTACATGTAATTCTACTTCATCACACATGGATGCAAAATTTAGTTTTCAAATTTTGAATTGAAAATATACTTGGTATAAAGACATCGCGTCGATATTTCGACCGCTCTGTTTAAAATGATCTAACGTTGTTGTATACTTTGTGCGTGTTTGCAGTATTCAATTAAGCACGATTTCACTAAATTGAAAACCCAAGTCTAGATATGTTTATAAGCCTGGAAATGAATTTTTGGCATGCTAGCTCGTACCCTATAATTGTGAGTTTTTTCGGTAGACTTGTTTGGTAAGAGTTATTTCATGAGAAATAGCACATGTGGTACTTAGAAATCGAAATATCCTTGAATATACAGAAGAAGAGTTGAGAAAATATCACATCGGTGCGAACTCTATATTTGTTTAGACGTATTATATTAAATAACTAATTTTGAAGTCATTTTGAACGAAATGTTTCGGAATAATACGTTATTTACTGTGGTGGTCAAATTTTTGAATGTTTTAGGCTTAAAAGCGGACTTCAAAACGGGCGGTTATAAGAACAAACTGCGAGCTTCAGTTACTTTCATTTTTGTCAACGTGTTTCTAATTTTTACAGTTTACCTTAGCGCGAATGAATATCTCACCACCAAACGAAATACCAGTTTTGCGTACCCGGTGTTATACATTATGCAAATCCTCGTTGCTACAGTTCCCGTAACTATGAACATGTTTGGTAAAAACATATTGATCAAAAGTTTAAAATTCCCAGAAAGAAATTTGACTAATTTCACATTTTCGAAAGTGTTGAACTGTTTCGTAGCATTAATACTAGTTCTAAATTTTATTACTCCAGTCCTTCGCACAATAACGCTAGCAAAACTTAGCAACGAAAAAGTTACTTATTTATGTTCTTTATATATGGGTCTACCATCCAACTTGGTTAACTTTAACTACCACGTCTTTTTGATAATGATAAATATCAATTGTATAATTTTACTGACAATTAAACAGATACATCAAATTGACATTGTTTTTGTGGCCATTGCTTTACAAAGACAGGTACTAAGTTTAAAAACTAAACTTGAAACATCGATGGAAGATTTTCTTAATGATCACTCTGAATTAATGTCGGTTGTCCAGGATTTTGACGCGGATATTAACATAATGGTTTGCCTATGGATTTGCGAATGGGTTGGAAACTTTTGCCTCAATTTTTCCATACTTTTCAAAGGCTTCGGTAACAACTCTTCTACAATATCACAAATTTTAAAAGTTTTAAACACCATCTTGCCCTTATTTTGCACCGCTGTTCTTGCGATAACCTTGTCACTTATGAGCCAAGCTAAATCGGATTCTATTGTGTTGATGAACTTGAAGGCAAGGCTTGCCAAGCCGTTTTATAGTTATGCAGGGAAACCAAATAATTGACATGTATTGTTTGGCCTTGGTACAGCTTGACGTTCTATAGACACTCGCTCAACCAATGCGAAGGTTATTTCTTTGATATCTTTGCTTTTTTTAATCCAAAGTCGCTCTCATTCTTTGAACACGCCAGTCTAAAGTGTCTGTTGTTTCGGCATAGAAGTTGAATATTTATATTTCTTGATCTGTCTATCGAAGTCTTGTTGTGTTGTTTTTTATAATGTTGATGATCATATTTTTTAGCTGTGTAGTTTTAACCTTTTATAATGGCTATGATGAATTATCTTTCTGTTGAAGCTTAGCAGCTGGCACGTGTTGATACAATACGCTTGTAGTTGTACGAAAATAGTCTTTAAATTGTATGTTTCAAAGTTGAAAATATGCACTGCTTGTAGCATTTATGTCGAAATAATTTTGTTCTTCGTTATATTAATTATGTAAAGGGGCGGGGGTTGAAAGAAAACTTTACAATTTACTGGCAATTATATGTTCATTTAAATATAATATTTTGAGGGTCTATTTTTAAAATTTTGTAACGCAACTCTTAGCTTTAAGTTTGGAAACAGTGCTGCTAGAACATTTCAATTATTTTTTTCGGCGTGGGTTATCAACTCTTAGCTTTAAGTTTGGAAACAGTGCTGCTAGAACATTTCAATTATTTTTTTGGGCGTGGGTTATCAACTCTTAGCTTTAAGTTTGGAAACAGTGCTGCTAGAACATTTCAATTATTTTTTGGGCGTGGGTTATCAAAGGGACAATGAAAAGGTTATTAAATTTTGGAAAAAAAATATTCCAGAAAGCTTTGCAAATTGTAGCCCTGTTGGTTTTACGCAATGCCACCTGTCACGTAGACTACCCCAGCTGGTGAGAAACACAGAGAATATGCGAAACCTCCTGGAATATTAATTGAAAAAATGTTTTAGTTGTTTTAATATATCTTGGTAACCACAATTTGGGAAATACTTTTGACACTTTATAAAAACTAATTCTCCAACAATAGTAGGATATTAGTTAGTGGGACAAATTAAAAATTTCATATGGCTTTTTTTAAGCCTAACTATTAAATAGTTTAAAAAATAAATTTTTGTAAGTGGTATCAGTGGTGAAAATTTGGTGATTTCTTCTCGCGACCAACATTCCCTTCTTTGACGCAGAGGGCGACACCGCGAAATCTCGCTTCACCTTCTAAGAAGCTGTTTCAAAAATTTTCTTTATTCCCCTGCCCGTCCAAGAGCTGGAAGTGTAAGATAAAAGAAGGGGTGAGTAACTCAGAGAGGCGGACGTTTGGGGTTGGAAGTGGGGGTCTCGCTCCTCAACTGTGAGGTTTCCCTCCATAGAAGATACTTTTTTTTCTTTGTTAAAGAAGGTACTTGTCTCTGAAGGAGAGTTTACCTTCTTTAGATGGAATTCTACTAGAGTTAGAGGGAATATAACTAGAGAGGCAAGAGTGCATTCTTTTTCGAGAAGATTTCCTTCTTCGGAATCCAATCTCCCTTCTTTTATATGGAGGGCTAATGTTAAAGAAGGTAGAGGAAAGAAGAATATCAGCCACGTCAATTTTTAAACATAAAATCTTAATTAATCGGAGATAATAAATCATAATTTTTGAGTATGAAATAATTTATAATAAAGATTAAAAATAATTTGCATGAAGTTAAATAGCAAATTTGTCTAAGAGATGTACAGTTTCACGGTTTGCGTAAAGGTGGCGCGCATGATCATGGCATCCCACTTCCAAAATTCCAATACACGGTGGTAGAAAGTTTTAAATTGGCGCGTATGATTTTAATTAAATTCGCATGGAGTTCAGCGCATAAAACAATATCAAAAATATAATTAACAACATGCCACCGGTATTTAATAGAATTACATAACTAACTATGCTCTATTGGCCCTTAGACTTATGAAAATTAACAAATTTCTCCAGCAATGGTTCACGATTACAGGGTTGCCACAGGTCAGGGAAAACATGGAAATTTCAGGTAATTTCAAAACGAACCAAAAAGGCCAGGGGAAAGTCAAGGAATTCCGTAAAGTGGCTAATATATTATAAACCTGCTATTCAACCATCTAGCTGCAATGGGTGACGTTTTAAACATCGTTTTACAAGACACCGAAATCGCGGAACTCTCTTCGTAATGTTTTACATTTCGTGGAAATTCTGGATTATTAGCCCAACCGGGTTTTTTATCGGGGAGGGTGTTATAGCTTTGCCGCCGCTGGGTCATTTAATAAGGTGCAAATGACAGTCTTAATCTTAATAGCCTTAAGAGGGAATGAATGCCACAGAGAGAGTTTGATTATCATGTCAAGTACATTAGATCGCCATAAATACTGGTAATCACGAAAAATAAGGAAATGCGTCAGTGGACAACCGAATTTACATAATAGTTCAGTATTGGGAAATGTTTTGTCAAAATAAATTATTAACACCGCCTTGAGAACATTATGAAAATAACGTCAGTATATACTTGCTTTTGCTTTCAAAATTCCCCTCGATTTCTTTGAATGTTGAAATAGGGGAGCGGGATTGAAATCGTGAAATTCTTATTGTCGACAACAATGGGTGACAGTAACTTTATAGGGAGTAGGAAACCTCCTATTTAATTTAAGGCAATGCCATTACCATAATCCCCTCTCTCGCCTTAAATACATCGACTAAACGTTAAACACAATTCACAATGCTTAACCCTAGTAGTACAATTAAATGCAATGCTTAAACTTCCTATTATAATCCCCTTCATTTTTAGCCACATCGCATATATACGGTTAGCTTTGTGAATTGTGGTTTACGTTTCCTCGATTTATATAAAGCTAGAGAGAGAGACGATTTTAGTATTTCCCAAATTAAAATGGGTTTAATACTTCCTTCAAAATTCCGGTCACCCGTGGACAATAGAGTTTCACGCTTTCATTATTCAAAGAAATCGAGGGGAATTTGAAAAAAAAAACAAAAGCAAGTATTTACCGACGTTATATTTTGAGTGGTATTAAGACGGTGTTTATTATTATAATTTACGTGTATTTCTCCTCAAACCAAGAAGAATTTTAAGCAAAAAGAAAGTACTAGTTTCTAGCCCCGGATATTACAATTATAACATAAGTAAATTTATTGAAGTAAGGATTAGGGGGTTATAATTTTTTGATAGGGCGTCGAGGGGCTATTCACTGTGATTATCTGTACTTCTTTTAATGGGTATTTCTTTTTACCACTGTTAAAGGTTGCGCATCCTGGGTTACTCACTCACGTTTTCCGTTCGTGTCACACTATAACTATAATAATAACTGAAGTAAAAAAATTCAGTAATAATTTTAAAATAGTAGCTCATCGAGGGCCTATTCACTCACGTTTTCCGTTCGTGTCACACTATAATTATAACTGAAGTAAAAACATTTCAGTAATAATTATAAAATAGTAGCGGATCGAGGGGCTATTCACTAAAATTTTCTGTACTTCTGTTAAGTATGGAACGATGTGGCTGCTATTACGAGCTCTTGGTTCATCTTGTTTTAAAGAAATGCACGAATGAAAAATATCACGTCACCACCACAATCCAGAGAATCCTCTCCCATTCACTGATTTCACTCTCCCTTTGACGATCGAAAACTTTGATACTGCCAAAGGCGGTAGTCTGACACGTCGCAAGGCCAACGGTCAACGACAACAATAACAGCAGTGCAGGTCAAACTTAATACCCACATCGTAGATGTACATCAAACGATGTGGGTAAAAATTGATGCTCAGCAATTTTTAACGATTTTGTGTAGAAAACGCTTACACTACGGTTAGCCAATAGTCATTGAGCTTAGTTTCCAAGTTAAAAACGTTCTCGCCTCTCGGAATGTTCCAGAGGCATGATTAGCCCCTCTGAGTTTTGGGAGGAATTTTGATTTGAAGGGGAGGGTTTTTTTCATTAATGCATATTTTGCAACACCTTTAATCATTGTTCGACTCGAGATAGGAAGCAGGAACATTGAACAAAAACTGAAAGGGTGAGACACTTGGCTGAGATCTCAGGCAGCCTGGCTTTTGGAAAAGATTTTAACCGGAGGGTCATTCCATATGGTTTCACCTAGGCATGCCACCATGTGTCGGCCGATCCTAATAAAAGTTGGCACACTTGCAGCTATGCTTAAATAACTACGATTTCCAGATTTTCAGGTGAAACTAAAAACAAATGAATTTTTATAAAGGTTTTGAGTAAACCCCCGCGATTTCTGCAGTGTCCGCGAAACATTTTTGGGCTCTGGCAAAAGTAACGATAACTCACTTGATTTTTTGGATATGTTTATGAAATTATACACACATATGCTATAAAAGGCGAGGCATCCGACCGTCATCTTGACAAATGTCTATCTTTTTTAGAACTTTTATTATAAATTAATTAATAATTAGTGGGGGGGGTCTAACACTGTGACGCGTAACGGCAAGTGGCCCAACTTAAAAAAAAATATTTAAGCTTTTTTCGAGACCCCAAGGGCGTATCTTTCACCTCCTTTATGATTGGTTTGGTGTTTTTGTATCCCCTTTAACTGGTAACAAAAATCAAAATTTCAAAATATGTTTATCTTAATTTATAAGAACTCTTATATCTAGCTCTCTTAATTTGTTTTTGTATTCTGCTCGAGATTCTGTATTAAAGTTCTTAAGAACTGCGAAAAAATTTGAAACTCGTTCGAAGATGGAGGCTAATCATTTAGGCGAAGAAACCAATTTTAAACAATGTTCTCTCGGTGAATATGGAAACGAAGAATGTCATAAATTAAGTCAGTGTAAAACAAAAGGATTTTATGAGTAGGTAATAAATGAGAGAACTATCCCACCTTATACATGACTCCCTATGAGGAGTTGTGAATTCTACGGGGGAGTACACTCATGAGAAAGGACGTAAATCGAATTTCATGCCGTAAAAGAGAGACTATATTCGGCAAGCGGTTTTGAAGATGTTTCGGGGATTGATAAGATAAAATTTAGACGGTGAATCATGTGGAGTTTTTACCGGTTAATTAGAACGGAGAGTAAGCTGTCCCATCTTACACATGACTCTGTACGACGTATTCTGAAATCTACGGTGGGGGATACACCCGTGAAAAAGGACGTAAAATAATTTCTTGTCGTAGAAAACTGGTTAATTATAGCGGAGCGTAACCCATCCCATAGGAATTTGCTGACACGTAAATCGAATTTCTTGCCGTAAAAGAGAGACTATATTCGGCGAGCGGTTTTGAAGATGTTTAAAGGATTAATAAGATAAAATTTAGACGCTGAATCATGTGGAGTTTGTACCGGTTAAATAGAACGGAGAGTAGGCTATCCCATCTTACACATAACTCCGTGCGACGTATTCTGAAATCTACGGTGAAAAAGGACGTAAAATAATTTCTTGCCGTAGAAAACCGGTTAATTAGAACAGAGTGTAACCCATCCCATAGGAAGTCGCTGACAAAGAGCTTTAATGAGTATACGTGTCGGTAAAGGAGGTAAAATAATTTCTTACCGTATTGAGACTAAATTCTACTAGCGGTTTTGAAGATGTTTTCGATAAACGAAATTTAATGAAATAACAAATAGTAGGTACTATATAAGGCAACTCATGAGCCAACGAAGTCTTATTCTAATATCCGAAGTCAAACCAAAAACGTAATCGCTAAATATTTAATCGTCAAGATTGTTAAAATGTGATTTTTGTTCTTAAATTTTTCTAAATTAATATATAGGAATAAGGAATGACGTGCATCGTAGAGGCTGCTTTTCTCAGAGCGAACAGTAAATTTATTTTGAAAGAAATATGTTACTACGTTGTAGAAACGGGAGAGAACGAGATTTTCACTCTTGAACCACCACACCCTTGGGAGCAACTATCATATGCTGATAAGCGGTTATGCTCTTGGATTTCTAGCAATATCTGCCAATTGAAGTGGGGTGACGGGGAGTTGGAATACTCGAAACTAAACGATGTCGCTGTGATGATATCAGGGAAGGGAAAAACCTTCTACACTAAAGGGTTGGAGAAAGCTAATTTTTTAACGGATTTTTTGGGTGTTCAGGTGATAAATCTTGAAGACTTAGGATGTCCCAAATTAACAGAATTAACAGAATTAACACACTCAATCTCCACGACTTGTAAATATCATACTGAAAAAGCTAACTGCGCACTTTTTAAGGCATACAAACTCTCTCTCTTTGTGAAAAATGGTTTTCAAGTGGTTTTAAATAAAAAGAATAAAATTTAAAATTAATCCGCATTCTCGAGTGAATTATTAACTTTCCCTACTATATAAACAGCAGTTTATTTTTGAATATTATTACCAACTAAGAAGTTCAGAGAACAACAACAATCAGAAATCAAGATGTCCACACCAAAACCAACTGTATGCGGGTTGAAATATACGACAGTCATTGGATCAATATTTGATCGATCGGGGTTGGAAATGACATTCAAGTATTTGCGGTTCCGAGTTAGGAAGAACCACAGTTGGCAGACTGGGTTCTTCGAAGATGAGGAAAATGGTAGTATAACCGTGCACTTACCCTACCACCCAAACATCGTCAATTGTAAAAACGGACTAGGTTTCGCAGGTGACTACATCACAATATGTATTTAGTTTTTTTTCGTACTCTATTAGCATATTTTACAAGACTATCTATACAGATCGAAAAGCCGGTGTTTCCCGTTGAGGGGGAGTTAGACGATGATGTTCAGGCGCTAGAGGAGGCCTTCACCCACCCAGCCGGATTTCCGCCTGTTCCATCAACATCCACGTCAGCAATTATTGATACTACCACCACTCCAGCGATTCATACCACCACTCCAGCGATCCAGGCTTCATCAAAGTCTAAGAAAGCTGGCAGGGTGGTTAAATCCAAACCATCTCGTACAGTAACCGCTAAAAAACACCCCACCAAGAAGAAGCCGGTAGTTGAAACACCTGAGCTCAATAACATCATTGAGCAGGAGTTGAAGTGTCTCGCAAAACTCAAACCCGCTGACGGTACTTCCAGCAGTGAGGAACTAATGGACTCAGACTCAGATTAAAAATAATAATAAAGAAATAAAAATATATCTTTGAAATAAATTTGAGAAAACAGAATTTGTGGTTTATTTATATCAATAAGTAGGTACTTAAAATGAATAAATTTAAGTGATTTTCTTAGGGGGGGGGTTAAGTCAAAAACATATAAATACTCTTATTTTTATCACAGGGGATTCATTGGGAGTTATGATACTGATAATTCACCATGTTTCCGTGTAACATATGTTTAAAACAGTTTTCACGACAATTTAATTTGAATCGACATATACAAGAGCAGCATAAGAATGTAAAATATAGCTGTGTCACTTGCGGGATTTCCTTTGCTCGAAAGGATAGATTAAGGAGACATTCCAAACTATAACTTTCAGCATTATGACATAAATCACATTGCTCTTTACATCGATGGAAGTTGCATACCCCACAAACCACTAACACCTAATTTCGGGAAAAATAGTTATATTCAAGCTTATTATAATCTCTTCCTCCAAACAGCGCAGACGGGAGATGAAGGAAACTTGATAAGTCGGGAAGATTTTGCTAGAGGCTATACTCTGTTTTGCTATGATTTAACAGTTGAGCTTTAGACTCTCTAACGCGTCTCACTTCCATCTTATTAAAAACGGAAATATTCGACTCGAACTTAAATTCGAGAAACCTCTCCCAGAAACAGTAGCAGTTATTGTTTATGCCGAGTTTCAGTCCCTCATTGAAATTGACAAGAACAGAAACGTAACCGTTGAGTAATGGATACCCTCCAATTAGAGATGATATTTGAAACTGATAAGTTTACCAAAGGACTGTTTCGTGGTGTTTTCGCGGCAAATACTTTACCTAAGGTGGTATGGAATTTTCCATCTCTCTTCGTTGTAAACACCGACTTTTCACAGGACGCTGGAGAACATTGGTGTATAATATATTTCTCAGCCTCAAAAAACACTGAATTTTTTGACTCCTTCGGGAATAGCCCCGAGGTGTTTAAGTTCGCTAATTTCATTGAAAAAAATAGTAAGACGGTCACGTTTAACTCAGTACAGTTACAAAGTAACACTTCTTTAACTTGCGGAGGTTTCTGTGTTTACTTCGCTATAAATAGATGTAGAGGGGTTAAAATGTATGACATCATTTCAAGATTCTCCAAAAATAAGGCAGTTAATGATTGCATGATTAAGGAATTCATGTTCAAAAAATATGCAATAAATTTTAATTTTGTATTTGTCAATTTTATTATTATTCAGTTTTCAATCTTCATGTAACTTTTTCAAGTACTGAATGAAGTAATGTCCGTACGAGAGAGTACGAACTCCGTCACCCAGAATAAACTTCTTGTTGTCACATGGATTCAATGCTAGCTTGTTTTGAGTTATCGTGTGCAAACTATGTTTCACACTAGTAATTCTTTTCATAGTTATTTTGGTAGTTTTTCTTCGTTTCACACAATTTAGGTAATCAGCATGCGTCAACGTATTCTTAACAACACGCCTACACACTCCTTTCGCGGTCTTTTTTTCTCCCTTAGCACTCAGAATGCTGTACATCTTGGGACGTAAGCCTACGAAGCTTTGGATGGGCACTCCATCCATCTCATCCTTCAGCTTACCCAAGACCTTCCGATTTTCATTGGAAAATAAGGGATGATCTTGATTATAGCCCGAGAAATCGAATAACTCTTTGTTTTTCTGAAAGTCAACGTATACGTCCAAGGTTTCAATTGAATACGTCAGGCTATCAGTATCCGTGAAAAGTAGAGTTGCCCTTTCTCCGTAGTAGGCTCTTATGAAGTCGTAGTGAAACTGATATCTAGAGAGAAAAACTCAATTGATTTCACAAGGTTTATTTAAAAGGAAAAAAAGGTATCTTACAAAAACAATTTGGATAAATCCAGTATGGCAAAACCAGTATAAATTGGACGGTTCAGAGTTAAGGATTTTTTAGCCATCTGTATACCAACAAGGTTCTTATGAAAAACAATGAATCTTTCAAAAGCAGGGGATGATGCTTTCTTGATAGCCATCTCAGGTGTTTGAATGAGGTGGAAAATTATTCGATTGCGTAGATTTTCCATAGTTTTCCCTAAAAACATTTTTATTAAACATTTTTTATTATTTGAAAATTAAAATTTTTTATTAGTTTTTAATCATATATTAATAAGTACCAACCAAAAACGCTGTTGTTCATTAGCTTGAAGTAATCTTTCTCAAAGGAATTAACGGCATTCATTCGCTTCTCAGTATTAAAATTAATATACGGTTGAAGCCACGGGGTTTGTTCAAAAGTCAAAATACGATTAACTTGTTTAAGTTTTAAACCCAGCGATATGTAGTATTTTAAATTTCGATAGTGAATAACGTAATCACGTTTGTTGGTTAGATCAGTTACAAGTTTGGGTAGCGTGTCCTTGACAGTCAAACCATTTTCTTTCATCATAAGCATATAATACGCTGAAAACATATCCGTAGTTATTCGCTTGGATTCCGGTGCAAGAGGAAGGCAATTATGATCTTCATGAAGTTCAACTGGGTACTCCAAATCAACGGATAGTATGAATCCATATGGAGAGTCGTCTGGCAAATTTAATATTTGCTTCTCCGTATAATCTAAAAGATTTTCAGTTTTTACCCAGCTGAACCTTCTCGTAGGAAGATAATACTCCATAACTGTTCCTAAAGAAGTTGCGTATATGGTTAATTCGGTTACCATCAATTAATGTATTCACAATAAGATTTTATTACCATAGAGATTGTTGACATCCAAATATACTATAAAGTTGGATGGTTTAGATTCGTCAAATGTCTCCGGGAGATACTTGTTGTTGGCTTCTGCATGTCTATGAGCCACCATCGCTACACCACCACGAATACCTCTCTCTATATTATTAACTCTATTAGAATATCTTTACACTATTTAATAGAACTCGGAAGAATATTACCTAGGAACAGATGGATATCCGGGTCTAAAATTAGATCAAGTTTAACCATCGTAATGAGTAAGGCAGCCTCCCATGCAAAACCTATGGTATTGGAGGCTTTAGAAACTCATTTTTGTACTGTTTTCAAAACTAAATTAATTACCGGGGCCAGTGAAGGCATGAGCACAGTCCAGTTTATAATATTCCAAACACATTATCCTAAACTGTTCGAATACGGAGGCTAATTGAAGGCAATCGCAGGTTACGTATATATCGTGTAGTTCCCCTAGGAATAGATTGAATATTAAACGCCGAAATTATTAATTTAAAAATTGGTTAGAGGGTAACGTACCTAGGGTTTGAATGTTGAACTCATTCCAAACACTACGTGTATTTTCATATCTCTCCTCGGAAATATGTTCGTTCGTGAGAGTGTTGAAGAAATCCTCTTTGGAAGGTAGGGTACATTCATCGAATCGCTCCATATCAGTCATGTAATTATATGGGTATGCAAGTTTGGTCAGCATGAGCTTAACCTTTTCAGGGGGTATATTGCATTAAGAATGTGGAACTTCTCCGCTCCACCTGCGGCTAAATTAGAAACTAGAGTTTCCAATGAGGCTGGAAGAAATCTCATTGAGTCAACAAATCGTAGTCTCCCAATACTAAAACTGATGTAGGTTTCAGTATTAGAGGGGATGCACGTGATTCTTTTATCTTCTACGAGGGTGAGTCCTGCCAGAATAAGATGTGAATCATACCTATTTAATGTTTAATCGGTTAATTTCTAAGCATCAGTTCCATCAAAGACAGGTTAAAATAATCACCCGCTTAAATTATGGGCGATCACGGGAATTACGTATCCAACCTTTAGCTTCAGATTACAAGATTGATGTGCAGTACCACGAAAATTCCCTAAATTAGATTAAATATGTTACAACTATTAATAAACTTAAATTAGTATGAAATTCATACCACTGAAGTGACAATGATCGCGAACACCAGGATCCTCGGATGTTAAAATCTGTGTGCAAAGATAGCATCGTGTAGCCTTCTGATGCTCGGCTTCTTCCAGGGATGTTAAATTCATTGGTTCAAATTGATTTAAAGCCTCAGCAATAATCCCCTCCTCTATTAGAAGACTTTCAATGAAAATTTGTATAGCATCGATCCCTCTGTATGTCACCGGTGCTTTGGGTTGACCTATTATTTTAGAAGGTATGAATGAGACGTTCTTATTGGCTTCTCGAGGGTGTACATTTTACCATCAGGTCCAACTACTACATAACTAAACCCGCATGCTATGTGCTTATCCATAATTGTGGTTGAAGAATTATTCACATCCGGTATGCAGGTATGAATAGGTTTCAAGATACTCTCGAAATCGCAATAAATAACGTAGGCTCTCTGTAAGATAGTGCGAAATTTAAAAAAAATAATCTAAAGAAATGTATTTAAATAATTACCTTCAGCATCCACTCATATTTTTCAAAGGTGAGGGTAGGTTTATTAAACGGCATTCTCACACGCTGTGTTTCGTGAACAATACAGTTTTTAATATGCTCAGAGTAATTTCGCTTGGAATTGACTCCTGAAAAGGCGTGTAAGAAAAACCAACAGATACATCTAGACCCATTGTGTTTGGTGAAGCCACACAATAGTCTACTTAGGTTTTTTATCAAACAGAAATGATTTCGGCCATTTTTAGATATTAATAGGAGGTCTACATCCCGAGTTTCAACAACTCTGTTCTCGCTAACGTACCGAGGGAAAACACCACTTTCGTAGGCGTATACATTTATAGAGAGATAGTTTTTCTCCTCAAATTTTTTTAGTTGCAGTGGGTTTAATTCGAAGGGGAAGGTAATATTTGCACAGTTCAGTTCATCAATGTATTTGAGGTAATTTACCACTCTGTCAGCCTTTGATTTTGCAGGATGTAACTTAGCCAGGATGCAGTATAAGAAGCATTTCCCATCGTTTGATTTTATATTTAAAACACCTTTACAATTTTTAATTGCCTTCGGTAGTTTAATAAACGTCCCTCCGACTAGGGGGCGATACTTTATAATATCCACTTGCAAAAGTGTTATGCGTTCGATCACCCATCCACTTCCTTTTCCTTCATACTCCTCCATCGCTTTTGCAATTTGTGTAGTACAAATGTCCAGCAGTCTTGGTAATAGTTGAGGCATGAGGCTGGTCTGCGTCTTAGATCGAAGGTATGGAAAGTCTTCGACGACCTCTCCACTATTCAGAACTTTAGTATATTTTACTCTTAATAAAATATACCATTTGATAGCCTTTTTCAATCTCAAATGGTTTTCCAAGTATTTCACTAAACTTGGTGCGATGAATCTCATAAATAAGTCGACATCTGTGAAGAGTTTAGAGGGGGTGTATTTGGCGCTAAGAATCGCGTCTTCTAACACGGTAAATTCCTGAAAATCATCCGGTAGAACATTTTGAGATTGCGTGATATTAGAGAGTTTTTTTTTAATGGGGTGTTGTTTGGAATGTCTCCTTAATCTATCCTTTCGAGCAAAGGAAATCCCGCAAGTGACACAGCTATATTTTACATTCTTATGCTGCTCTTGTATATGTCGATTCAAATTAAATTGTCGTGAAAACTGTTTTAAACATATGTTACACGGAAACATGGTGAATTATCAGTATCATAACTCCCAATGAATCCCGTGATAAAAATAAGAGTATTTATATGTTTTTGACTTAACCCCCCCCTAAGAAAATCACTTAAATTTATTCATTTTAAGTACCTACTTATTGATATAAATAAACCACAAATTCTCTTTTCTCAAATTTATTTCAAAGATATATTTTTATTTCTTTATTATTATTTTTAATCTGAGTCTGAGTCCATTAGTTCCTCACTGCTGGAAGTACCGTCAGCGGGTTTGAGTTTTGCGAGACACTTCAACTCCTGCTCAATGATGTTATTGAGCTCAGGTGTTTCAACTACCGGCTTCTTCTTGGTGGGGTGTTTTTTAGCGGTTACTCTACGAGTTGGTTTGGATTTAACCACCCTGCCAGCTATCTTAGACTTTGATGAAGCCTGGATCGCTGGAGTGGTGGTAGTATCAATAATTGCTGACGTGGATGTTGATGGAACAGATGGAAATCCGGCTGGGTGGGTGAAGGCCTCCTCTAGCGCCTGAACATCATCGTCTAACTCCCCCTCAACGGGAAACACCAGCTTTTCGATCTGTATAGATAGTCTTGTAAAATATGCTAATAGAGTACGAAAAAAAACTAAATACATACCGTGATGTAGTCACCTGCGAAACCTAGTCCGTTTTTACAATTGACGATGTTCGGGTGGTAGGGTAAGTGCACGGTTATACTACCATTTTCCTCATCTTCGAAGAACCCAGTCTGCCAACTGTGGTTCTTCCTAACTCGGAACCGCAAATACTTGAATGTCATTTCCAACCCCGATCGATCAAATATTGGTCCAATGACTGTCGTATATTTCAACCCGCATACAGTTGGTTTTGGTGTGGACATCTTGATTTCTGATTGTTGTTGTTCTCTGAACTTCTTAGTTGGTAATAATATTCAAAAATAAACTGCTGTTTATATAGTAGGGAAAGTTAATAATTCACTCGAGAATGCGGATTAATTTTAAATTTTATTCTTTTTATTTAAAACCACTTGAAAACCATTTTTCACAAAGAGAGAGAGAGTTTGTATGCCTTAAAAAGTGCGCAGTTAGCTTTGTCAGTATGATATTTACAAGTCGTGGAGATTGAGTGTGTTAATTCTGTTAATTCTGTTAATTTGGGACATCCTAAGTCTTCAAGATTTATCACCTGAACACCCAAAAAATCCGTTAAAAAATTTGCTTTCTCCAACCCTTTAGTGTAGAAGGTTTTTCCCTTCCCTGATATCATCACAGCGACATCGTTTAGTTTCGAGTATTCCAACTCCCCGTCACCCCACTTCAATTGGCAGATATTGCTAGAAATCCAAGAGCATAACCGCTTATCAGCATATGATAGTTGCTCCCAAGGGTGTGGTGGTTCAAGAGTGAAAATCTCGTTCTCTCCCGTTTCTACAACGTAGTAACATATTTCTTTCAAAATAAATTTACTGTTCGCTCTGAGAAAAGCAGCCTCTACGATGCACGTCATTCCTTATTCCTATATATTAATTTAGAAAAATTTAAGAACAAAAATCACATTTTAACAATCTTGACGATTAAATATTTAGCGCTTACGTTTTTGGTTTGACTTCGGATATTAGAATAAGACTTCGTTGGCTCATGAGTTGCCTTATATAGTACCTATTTGTTATTTCATTAAATTTCGTTTACCGAAAACATCTTCAAAACCGCTAGTCGAATTTAGTCTCAATACAGTAAGAAATTATTTTACCTCCTTTACCGACACGTATACTCATTAAAGCTCTTTGTCAGCGACTTCCTATGGGATGGGTTACACTCTGTTCTAATTAACCGGTTTTCTACGACAAGAAATTATTTTACGTCCTTTTTCACCGTAGATTTCAGAATACGTCGCACGGAGTTATGTGTAAGATGGGATAGCTTACTCTCCGTTCTATTTAACCGGTACAAACTCCACATGATTCAGCGTCTAAATTTTATCTTATTAATCCTTTAAACATCTTCAAAACCGCTCGCCGAATATAGTCTCTCTTTTACGGCAAGAAATTCGATTTACGTGTCAGCAAATTCCTATGGGATGGGTTACGCTCCGCTATAATTAACCAGTTTTCTACGACAAGAAATTATTCTACGTCCTTTTTCACGGGTGTATCCCCCACCGTAGATTTTAGAATACGTCGTACAGAGTCATGTGTAAGATGGGACAGCTTACTCTCCGTTCTAATTAACCGGTAAAAACTCCACATGATTCACCGTCTAAATTTTATCTTATCAATCCCCGAAACATCTTCAAAACCGCTCGCCGAATATAGTCTCTCTTTTACGGCATAAAATTCGATTTACGTCCTTTCTCATGAGTGTACTCCCCCGTAGAATTCACAACTCCTCATAGGGAGTCATGTATAAGGTGGGATAGTTCTCTCATTTATTACCTACTTTCACCCACTTAATACTAGCCTCACTTAACAATATTTTATACTGCATGGAATTCGCTGCCTGTAATTTTATATAGGCAATACATATGTTGCTTATAAATATTCCAGTTTTCTTGATGTTTTCTAAAATATTTAGGTTAAGCTTCTACATCTGCAAGTAGAACCTTAAGCTTTATATTTTAGAAAACATCAAGAGAACTCGAATAGTTTAAGCAACATCGATCTTCTAAAGACCAAACTATAAGTGAATAGAATAAGGCGAACAACGAGTTTTAAAAACATTGGCCACCTCCTTCAAAACCTATAAAACAGTTACGGATATATATTCAAAATTTTCCGTACATAATCCGTTTTGGATGAAGCTAATTTCAAACTCTTGATTTTCACTCAACTATTAAAATATATTGAATACCAGTTTCTTCGTCGTCGGAAACGTTAAGGTATCCCGAATCAAAGCATCCATTTGCCGTTAAGGTATCCCGAATCAAAGCATCCATTTGCCGGGCGCTTCAAATGTTTTATCTTTCTGTTTTCTTTTCCATGGAGAGATTCGTCATTGTCTGTTCTTTCTCCGATGTCAGAGTTCAGCTCGAAAATTTTACATTTCGTTTCTGCGCTTTTATAGTTGTCTAAAAGTCATCGAATCATTAAAATGACTCACTGTACATTGCGACATTATTTTACCTGATTTAAACACTATTCTTCTTACTGCATAAGTATCCCAGTTTTTCTTAGGGGACTCGTCGGCCACTATGGCTTTAATTATCCTTTCACTCGATTTAAATGGTGGCCAAAGGCTCTCTTTTTTGGGTTCATTAAGCCATTTTTCGTGAGTTACACCGCACTCTCTATCTCCAATACCATTAATGCCCGAAAATTCTACCACCTTGAACATTGTCTTCAGTACAGGAAAATTATTTGTTAATAAATCGTTTGAAAACGTCATATTAAGGTGTAAAAATCAATTCTATACCGACCATTCTTTAACTCAAGACCTTGAGACCTTTAAATATCATTCGAATGTAATAATGGGACTACTATAGCACTTATGGGATTATTAGTTATCGGCAAGTAAAAACATTTGTGGTCAATTGCACAAACAGACCACGCTTGTAACTTTGACAGTTGTGAAACCTTTTTGATACCAAAGTTTGAAGATGGGCACAGATATATATAAGCGTCAGTTGAATATTTAAAACTTCGCGCAATCAGATATATTTCTTTAGATTGTCTAACTTCCACAATATTTTCCAATAGAACGATTTCCCCAGTTTTTAGATGTAAACAGTTATCGGGTTTTCTATTTCTTAAAAGAAAACCTTTGAATAAAATCTCCGGTACTGAAATCTTTTTATTCCATCTATCATAGGGCCTTCATTATGATCTAACTGAGGTTCTATTTTACTTAAATCTACTTGCATTAAAGCTCGATCCGGATTCAGAGATTTTAATTCATTTAATCTAGCAATTACCTGCTGGAGGGGCTTGTGCGTTGATCTAACTAAACTTTTCAAACGACCAAGAAAGGACTCAAAAGGGAAATGCCGAAAAATTGTCAAGGGATCCGTATATATTGACATATTCAGCTAAATGAATCCGATTATGTATATTATACACATCAATTTCTTTCCCATATAATTCATGAGCAACTTCAACAAAATTGATTAGCAGTGAGCCTGCATAGTTTATCAGATCATCTGAAGGTTTTTTTTGGCATAAAATGGTAATTGCTTAGTGTAATAGCTGGATATGGTCAACTAAATGGCTTGGAAGTAGATTTCGAAATGCGAATACTCCCGTATACAGTAGAAATTGTCTAAATTCGGTGGCTTTCCATTTATCGACTTCATCAATACCATGAGGCTTTGTTGAAAACTCTTCGGGTGTGAACTGCGAAAAACCTTTTAGCTTTATAGAAATTTGATCCAAAATATGGGCAGGCTGTTTTACTAAAGATTTAGATTTAGATAAGCACTTAATAATTCTTTTGACTCCTCCCAAACAAACTAAATTCATGAAATCTATGGGAAAATTATGGATCATGTTAATAGGCAAATTTATTAGCGGCGAGTCTTCTTGACTATGATGCTCTGCCTGAGTTTTGTTTCTAAAACTTGCATCAGTTCGAAGAGAGGAATTTGTTAAATTAAAAACAACCCTGCCATATTAATCACCTCTTTGTTCGCAATAGTCACAACCAAAGTAGCCATTGTGATTTTTTATGCATTTTATATACGCTTTAGTGGGTGCGTCACAAATGAGAGGACCTATTTCAATCCCGTAAGATTTACCCCTAACTAGAAGCCCAGTTTGAATTAGTTGAGTTAATTCTACAACTAGTTTCTGAAGATATAACTGAAGGGGTTTTGGCTTCCCATTCCCGATAAACAAACCAACAACAAACGGTTCAGAATATCTTAAGTCACAACATCTCGCTAAAATGGGCCAAAAATCAGAATACGCGCTCTTGTATACCGGGATTCCATCAATATTAAACATTATTTTAAGAACACTAACATCAGACATTCTAACTCCACTTTTTAATTTATATAACAGCCCATCTTGTAAACCCAAGTGGTAATATTGTCCGTTATCTAATTTATCAACCTCCAGCGCATGCTGAGTTCAGCTTTGTAAAAGTGTCCTTGAATCTAAAGGCATGGAAGTATGATCCAGTTTCAAAAGTTTTAGCAGCTCATTTAAAGCGGCTTGGCTTATATTGAACTTCAGGGCCCATTGTTTTAAATTTTCGCGTAAATTGGGTGTAACAGTTTCATCACTGTAAAGTCAGGGAAGGATTTTACTTAACTTAACCAACACTTGATTCTGACTAGACAGACCACGGGTAGTTCGAAAAAAATAGTAAAAAAATTCTAAACCCGCCGCAAGTCGGTCAAATATTTTTGGAAAATATCAAAATGCGCGCACTTACCGCCATGTAGCCCTAACGCGGTCTGCGCCCGTCCTTGACTCGCGACGGAAAAATAAATATGAGATTTTAAAAACGCGCTGAAACATTTCCATTCTCATAGCAGGATAGAGTAATAATTCAAGAAAGCTTCAATTGTATTCATATTTAAAAATAAACGGCTTGGAAAAGGCCTAATATTATTTGAGAACTAAATGAAGAAAAACGATATTTTAGAAAAAGTGTAACATTATTTCGGAACTAATAAATGTAATCATCATTATTTTTTGGAAAATGCGTAATATTGTTTAGGAGTAAATGAAAGTAAAACAATATTTAGGAAAAGGTGTAATATTATGTCGGAAGTTAGTGAATGTAAACATTATTTTTGGAAAAGGCTTAATAATGTTAAGGAGTAAATGAAGATAAAAACCAATATTTTGGAAATAACGATAAACATCAATATTTTGGAAAAAGTGTTATATTATGTTGGAATTCAAGGAATGTGAATATCGATGTTTTGGGAAAGCCGTATTATTATTTTGAAGGTAATTGAAGGTAAACAGCAATATTTCTGAAAAAGTCACAAATTATTAAGGAGGTAAATGTAAACAATAATTTGGGAAAGACTTCAAATTGCTGGGGAGGAACCATATTTTAATAATTATACATTAAAATGCCGAAAACTGTTCGTACCGATGTATGTACAGTAATGTGTGGCACTTAGCGTTATCCGAGAAACACCACTAGGAGGTGGCCACACGTCGTTTCTCTCCCCCAAAAAATCCAGAGGGGGAGTTTTGCTGGCAGATCCCCTTGCCTACTGCCCAAAAAATCCAGAGGGGGAGTTTTGCTGGCAGGTCCCCTTGCCAACTGCCCAAAAAATCCAGAGGGGGAGTTTTGCTGGCAGGTCCCCTTGCCTACTGCCCAAAAAATCCAGAGGGGAATTTTGCTGGCAGGTCCCCTTGCCTACTGCCCAAAATCTAACAAAAAACACCAACTCATTCACCGTTGAAATCAACGGTGTTGTATTCGTTTTGCCCACCAATAAAAAATGCCGGCTGTGTTTCAGGAGTTAGAGTGTCCAGTTCTGCCT
Organism: Phalangium opilio; assembly: GCA_019434445.1. NCBI lineage: Eukaryota > Metazoa > Arthropoda > Arachnida > Opiliones > Phalangiidae > Phalangium > Phalangium opilio. Next base: position 272,257 of record JAEQBA010002141.1, read on the forward strand.
CAATAAGCTCAAGGCCTTTTTTCCCTGGACCAGGATAGCAAGCTTTGACGTCCTCCAAGAAGCGACTAAAGTTGGTTCCAGGAGGAAGCCAATCACCATCCTGGTCTTTGAAAAAAAGACACCTCTACCAGTAAGAGGCCATATAACCATTTAATGCCCTGTCGGTTCTGTAAGATTTAATAGTATCCTTTACGTGCCCATTCCGGTTTTCTACGTTATTGGTATGAGCTCGTGAATCTTCGGAGTTCACATACTCATACTTATGGAGCACCGTTAAGTGTTCTTGAAACCCCATCAATGTACAGTTCATATACATTGGCGCTCCGTCAGACACAATTATAGATCCGGGGGCTATATATCTAGCCATCTGGCTCCACAAAACGGCACGGGACTTATTTTTATCTCTCAAAAAAGAGACCATCTTTTGTGTCTCTGCAAAAAATTCCAAAAATGTATATTGTTTCCCCGGCCAACGCAGCCCCTCGATGGTATTTGCGGGTGTGAAGGTATGTTTCGTCCACCTCCACAAACAGTCCTGCTCCTCCAATCTGGACTTTGTCGGCCCTGTTCGATATAATAATCTCAGTCACTTCGCGGCACATGGAATAGTAATCTACGACTGTTCGCGAGGAACATTCACTATGGGTGACGCTGATTTTACAAACCCAATGGAAAACGAGAAAAAGATTGTCGGTAACCGACAAGTTTTGATTATAAAACCAGGTGTTTTGGAGGGGACGAAAGCCTTGACACACTCGGAAGCTAAATACTCGGGAATTTTTTTCTTCGCTGCACTTAAAGCTTTTCGCTTGTTTGCTCGAGATTGCCCAGAATTAAGGCTTGGAACCAAGTCCAGAGAAACAACAAGAGTTTTAGCATCCCTTTCAGATTTAGCCTTCAATTCTTCGTTCATGGATGGAAAAAACCACCCCAATTGTTTAATGAAATACTGTAGAAAAACTGTTCCACACTTTCAAAATTAGGGTTTTCAAAAGTTGGATTTTTCATCTTTGAAAATATGCACAGCCCCAAAAACCAATGAATTTAAGTATATTTATAGTTATATTGCTTCCCAGTACCCACCAAAAATGTTTCTCCTAAAAAAGTTATTACTCCCACCAAAAATATGTTTCTCCTAAAAAAAAGTTACTCCTCACACCAAATATTTCTCTCCTAAAAAAGTTATTCCTCCCACCAAAAATATGTTTCTCCTAAAAAAGTTACTCCTCACACCAAATATTTCTCGCCTAAAAACGTTATTCCTCCCACCAAAAATATGTCTCTCCTAAAATAGTTACTCCTCACACCAAAAATGTTTCTTCTAAAAAGTTATTCCTCCCACCAAAAATGTTTCTTCTAAAAGCGTTATACCTCCCACAAAGAACGTTTCTCCTAAAGAAAGTTATTCCTCCCAACAAAATATTTGCGCTAAAATGAGTTTAAACCTTCGCCTTAGCTCGCTCAGACGCGTTTGACAAGAAAAAAAAAGCCTTAGTTCGCGCGAGCCGTTGCCATGGTAACGAAGAAAATTCGCCCCGTTACGGTTGTCATCTAAGCGAGCTAAGGCGAAGGTTAAATGAAACTTATCTTTGGAAAACACTTTGGTGGGAACATTCATTTTTTTGTGGGAAGAGTTAATTATTGAAATAAAATCGTAATTTATGTCTTTCAAAAGCAATCGCGTTGCAGCTATGAGAAGGTTGCTAAATGGAAAGGATGTACAGATTTCAGCAGAGTTCCTGAACATATTGTGTGTGCTTTTTTTTGACGAATGTACGTATTTAAAAAGAATGCAAGTTGTAGCATTCTGCATATTGAAAGGTATATCAGAGTACAATTTTTGGCGAATCATTCGTTGGAAAGAGTGCTCAAGGCAGGATGAACGTAAGGTTGCAGATCTTTTCATTTACATGAAAAAACGGGAAAGTCTTGGTAGATTTTATTCCTACAATATTCATTCAGGGCTTGAATATTTAGATGGGGCCATTAGATATTTTGGCTCTCGAATTGAGTCGCCTTAATTAAGTTAAATTATTTTGTTTTGGATTGGTATCATTCATTCTTGAGTACTGGCTTTTTTAAGAGATTTGCTGGAATTACAGTAAATATATACGGCAGTAGGCAAGGGGACCTGCCCTAAAAAACTCCCCATGAGAAACTACGTGTGGCCACCTCCAAGTGGTGTTTCTCGGGTAACGCTAAGTGCCACACAGTACTGTACATCCATCGGTACGAGCAGTTTTCGGCATTTTAATGTATAATTTTCAAAATGTAGTGCCACACGTTACGCAAACTTTAATTGCTTTCCCAAATAATTAATCGCCTTTTTCAAAATATTGATGTCTACCCTTATTGAGTTCTCATATTAATATTACACCTTTTCCAAAATATTGATATTTACCTTCATTAAATTCCCAAATAATTGGCCGCTTCATCTAAAATATTGATATGTTTACCATTACTTGGTTCCCAAATTATTATTTCACCATTTCCAAAATGTTTATGTTTTCCCTTATTTAGTTCCCAAATGGTTTTGAATGTAACAAACTGCAAACATCTATATTTTGGAAAAGGTGGTAAATTATTTTTCAACGAACTAACTATAAACATGAGTATTTTGGAAAAGGTGCCCATTGTTTTGGATGCAAGTATCTGGAAAGACGAATATTTTGGAAAAGGGGGCAAATTATTAGGATATGTTTAGGTTCGATTAGGTTTAGGCTTAGGTTATGTAAGGTTTGGTTAGGTTCGATTTGGCCTAGGGTAGGTTAGGTTTATTCTTGGTTAGGGTAGGTTAGGTTTGGTATGGTTAGGTTAGTTTAGGTTAGGCTTAGGATAGGTTTAGGTTCGATTAGGCTTAGGATAAGATTAGGTTCGATCAGACTTAGGGTTGGTTTAGGCTCGATTAGGTTTAGGTTTGATTAGGCTTAAATTCGATTAATTTCACGCCTTTGCCAAAATACTGTTGCCTACATTAAAATACTCTAACCCTTAATTTTCTGCCTTTTCCAAAATATCGTTGCCTACATTTAGTTACGCTAACCATTAATTTTCTGCCTTTTCCAAAATATCGTTGCCTACATTTAGTTACGCTAACCATTAATTTGACGCCTTTCCCAAAATACTGATGTTTGCAGTTAGTTACTTCCAAAACAATTCTCCTACGTCTTTTCCAAAATATTGATGTTGACATTCATTCAGTTCTCACATAATATGACAACTTTTTCAAAATATTGTTGTTTATCTATATCTACTTCTGAAATAAGTATTACGCTTTTGCAAAATACTGATGTTTACAGTTAATTCCAAAAGTACTTGCCACCTTTTCCAAATTATTCGTGCTTTTAATTAAGTATTTCCCAAAAAATTTGCCTCCTTTTCCAAAATACTGATGTTTACAGTTAGTTACTTCCAAAACAATTTGCCTACGCCTTTCCAAAATGCTAATATTTACACTTTGTTACTTCCCAAATAATTTGCCACCTTCCCCAAAATAATGGTGTTTACACTTAATTACATTCAGAAAAATTTGCCTCCTTTCCCAAAATACACGATGTTTACAGTTAGTTGCTTCCAGAATTACTTGCCATCTTTTCCAAAATATTCATGTTTCCAATTGAGTACTTCCCAAGAAATTTTCCACATTTCCAAAATATTGGTTTTACAGTTAGTTACATCCAAAACAATTTTCGTCCTTTTCCTTTTAATTTTCAGCGGGTGTTTAAAATTTCATAGCTATATATTTCCGTCGCGCGTCCGTCAATTTATTCGAGTCCCGACTCCCCGGTAGCCATTTTTTAAGAACGGGCGCAGACCGCGTTAGCGTTAGGGCTCAGTGGCGGTAAGTGCGTGAAATTTGAAATTTTCCAAAAAATGTTTGACCGACTTGCGGCGGGTTTTGAATTTTTTTACTATTTTTTCGAACTCCCCGTGGTCTATTTAGTCAGAATCAAGTGTTGGTTGAGTTAGTTAAGTAAAGTAAAATCCTACCAATGTCAGAATCACGGCTTAAAATATCGTCATCTTCTCCAATATACGAGTCACTTTCCGTACTAGAATCAGACCGATCACTATCTACGAATCCAACGCTTACATTTTTTGGCCTGATATTTATGTTTTCAAGGATTGTATCGTCTAAACTTTCACTATTTGAAACAGGAACTGGCGTGTCTGTTTCTGAATCAATCTCACAGCCATTAACTAATTCCCTCATATGCTGACTAACTTTAGCCCTTATATGTCTGATTTTTTGCCTTTTCGAAAGCTCTTGATAACGCTTCATTATACCTTTCAAGATCAAAAATACATATGCATAAATGTATAAGCGTTATCTTGGTAAATTATAAACAAAACCTATAAAAATCTAGATAATATCAGGAGTAAATAATAACCCTCCTTCCTAAGGAGGGTTCTGATAACTTAGGGTAAAACGGAAACTCAACCTTCAGGGGATAATAGCCGAGTGTTAGGATTGTTTACAGTTTAAAAGAAATAAAAAGTGCTATCAACACGAACATAAAGGCGTTTCACTGTGTTAAATATTCCTTAACTAGTTAACAATTTGAACTACCAGTAACCAAAACAAAAAAGTAGTAAAAAAAAACCTTTAGGTAAAACTGCGCTGAGTAGTGACAGCCCCCCCTCTTTGATTGTATTACGGTCTATGGAGAAAAAACTGTGTGTCTAGTCTGCAGCTTGCACCCAAAAAAAGCTTCATGGCGCATATCACTCGTAATTTCACTTATTTTAAATCTCGATTAATTTTTACGATCTGTTTAAAACCTAATTTTCTTAATTCTTCTACATCCTAGTTCTCAAAAATATTGTACGCGTTAAGCTTAAAAGCGTGCAATTTATTTTATCATTTGTGGATTAATTTTTTATACATATCGATCAATTGAACTTACTTTTTCAATAGCAATATCCAAGAGCCTTAATGCTGTTCGATATTTAACAATCATAAGATTATCTTTAAATTCCTGAAAATGAAAGGCACATAATCATTTAACTTGTATTTAATACGTTGAAATCCAGGTTATATTTTTCAAGCAAAGCTGGAAACTAACAATTAACAAATAATTTCATATATTACAAATAGTAAACAGGGTGTATCTGAAATGGACGTAGGAGCGAAAGTTTTTGGGTTTCTGGGGCCAATATAAGGCGAAACTGTTGTATGACATTTTGTCGTACGCCAACCCATTTGGAAGTTACTTGAACCTCACACTTGCTAGTTTGCATAAATCACAGCATGTTGACTTCGTCTAAAACAGTAGGAATTAAGTTCAAGATAAGGATGATGATTGCAAATTAGTGCTTGCCAGCTAAAAAAAAGCCTCATGGCCTTAGAGTTTATAGTCAATTTTTAAGGAGTAGAAAGTTGTACAGTTGGCGACTCATAAAGAACATCAATGTAAAACAATATGTTACGATTTAGTGTGGAGAGGGAAAGTCTTTACGGTTTTCGGTAAATTATCTGCGGCGAAAACTCCGCGAAATAACCCTCTTAGTGAGTTTATCACTTCGCATAATACTAGTTAATTGCTTAGTGTCCATATTTAGTTATAATCGTAAATAACAGCCCTATACTTATCAATTTCTACCAAATTCTGAAATTCAGAGTAATACAAAACCGTGACGGTCTGGGGCAAGTCTTTGGCGAATCAAACAATATATCCATATTTTTTATGCCTATTTGGAATCAAAATTAGGGACAGAGGCGGACTTTTTATTCCCCGCAAGAACTTGTTGCCACATTTATTTGCATTTAACAAGTTAATCAGAGCCATTTTAAACGAAGAATCAGTTAAAAAACACGGGAGGAATATCACAAAGGTAGCGCATCTAAATGGAATTTGTTGTAAAGTGATGGTGCTTGGCTCTTATTTTAAATCTTTCAGGTATGGATGATGCTAACCTATAAGGCGTATTTTACGAATGCTGTAATAAAGTTCTGAAAGTTGCAAGACCTAACTCCGACCATGAAGTCTTTTTGAAGGTGTGCCAACGTAAAATGACGCATGCCTTAATTAATGAATTCATATGTGCGGGGGACATGAAGCTTTGCGAGCAGAAAAAAGTACCAAGCAAGGGAGGAAACTGGTTAAGAGATAAGTTGTTCATTGAATCCAATGCAGATGGTCTGAATACCCAAGAACTTTCAAATAATAAGTCAAAATGTAAACAAATCAGTGTAAGAATTAAAACCGTCACCAAAGAGGAGTCGAAAAAGAGGGCATCAAACCAAACAACAATTGCATCAGATGGGCAAGGGAAAGCCTCTAAATCTCAAAATACATCCAAACAACTTAAGTCAACAAAAAAAACAAAGAAACTGCAAAACATTGCCAAAGGAAAACCTCAAAATCGCAAAAGACCTCCAAACCGCCTAACTCTAACATGAAAATCCAAGATGCTTCCAATACACTAAATGCCACTCAGAAGTTAATGGATACTGTAGTCAATTCATTTATAAGCAACACAGAATCGCCTGAAAATAATAAAAAACCACTTGCAATTGTAAGTAAATGCACAGAACTATCCAATACGTTCATAACACCACACGCGATTGAAAACCCGCCGGCTAAAAAGGATTCTACGACTCAAGTTGTGATTAAATCTAACTTGCCCAGCAATCTCTTCATCGCACAAAATGTTGCCATGGCCCCAAAGTCAATAAAAGCTCCTAGAACACCAAGAATGACGATATGTCCCAACGTTAATCTTAAACAGGTAAATAGCTATGACAACTGTGATACAGACATCCAGGCAAAACCAGGTAAATCGATGGAAATCTCGAAGAAAGCTACTCTAGTCCCAAAGTTAAAGTCAGTTCCCACAACACCTAAAAAGAGAATGAGTCCCAATGAAGAAACGAAAGATTCGGATAAGGACTACAACAAACGTCCAAAGCGGCAAAGAATCAACCCACTGTATTTTCGTGATTTTGAATGCAATTAAAGACTTTATTTATGTTAAAAGTGTTTTATAGCAATTAAAGCTTCATTTTCCTTTAACTAAGAGTGCTTCATTCCTATAGCTAGCACCAGAGTGATGCTGACCATGAACATCACGTTTTGTTAAAAGTGACTTTCGCGCACAGGCAAAATTAACACTTGATAATTTACCATTAGCGTTAAATTTGTACTGCGAAAACAAACTCTCAACAGCACTTCCATCAGCACTTCCATTCAATCTGAGAGAGGCTAAATAATACCCTTTATATTTCTTGTAAAAAGTAAAAACTAGTCCTTCCATCCCGTACACCATTACTCGTAATAAGTACCAAGTCTATAGAAAAACAAACCATTGTTAAACATAAAACAGATTACCTCATATTGGATAGTTATGAGGAATTAAATTAGTTTTCCTGCCACGAGAGAAATTCTTTGTTTGGATACATGCAGTTAAAATTGGCGTTTTTTTCTGCCAGACATATCGATATATTAGTATTTGGAGTTTCATATGCATGTTTTAGTTTACCTTTTAATTTAAGAAGCCAATTCTTGAAAAAGGAAAAGCCTTCTCGAATATTTACAAGTGCTGTATCGTTTTTATGACGGATTTTCGTTTTGCTTAACATGCCATTTTCAACAAATTAAGTGCCTTGAGGTAGTTGTACGTAGCCATAGCTTCTTCCTAATCTGGCGGTAGTGGAACACAAGGATTTGCATATTCGTATATTTCGGACATTACATCATCTATCTATAAATTATTTGATTCTAAAATTTCCGCATAAAGTTACCCTACACCGACCTTTCGGCAGGAGTTACACACTTGCATAATTTTTGCTGGCTTAACATTTAATTTCGTCTACGAGTCTCGATCAATGTAGCTCTGTAAAAGTTTAGGAACTAGCCTTGGAATTTGTTTATCTCTTCTTTCGTCTTCGCGGGCCTTCATCGCTATAATCTGATCCCATCCAAATTTTATGCCATTAAAATTGAAGTTCCTTGTTCCACCTTTTTTGGATGCGAACAAAGCGTTAATCAAGCTTTTCATCTGTTACGAAAATTCAACTGAATTTAATTTATTTCAGGATTTAGAAAATCGCTTTGTTGAAATACCTCATGAGATGAGCAAATAATCCAAAAGATACGATCATTTGGTGAGAATGGATTCTTAAACCATGGCTCAACTGATGCATCAATATCCCCATTTTCTGAGAATTTTATTCCATAAGCTCCGAAGCGCTGTTGTGGCATTTTGATTAAACTTAGATTAGAGCTGGCTCCATCACATAAAAGAACCGAAACCTTGAAGCCAACTAGATACCCATTTATTCCAGCGATGGAACAAAGACATCAAAATGTTCCAATTAAGTTGAGACTGTTCCATGTAGTTAATATTTAAGCGTAAAAGGTCACAAAGTTCCACGATAGAACTTGAAGCACACATGGTGTGTCACAATGGTAGAACAGTCACATACGGTGTTGGATCACGGTCGCCAATTCGATTTATAAACATCACACATGTTCGGTTGTCTCGATACTGCAGACCTCACTCCAGTAGATTGCTTGGGACCAGATGAGAAGCAGGTTTCTATAACTTCTTAGCACTTGATTTGTCACAAACGTTTGATAGTCACAGCGCCATATTGCAATTGAGTAAAGTAGCGTGAGGCAAAACGTTAAGAGTTCGGAGCCATAGTCCAGGATTCCAGAAATATCTGTATCAAATTAAATTTAACCACGGATTAGAAATAATAAAACAACCTGTCACCTTAACAATATTATGTTAAAGAGCTTTTTCACGTCCCTCTTTCCATAATAGTATAATTTATAAAATAAATTAGGTTTTGAAAACAAAATACCATCTTCGTATCTAGACACGTCCTCTTGCACTTGCTTACTTTCCATCCTAAGTTTTCCCGCCAATTTTATAAAACTCCTCCCCTTCAACAAACGGCGTCCACATATGTATGCAAACGTCATACCCTTATATCTCTTGGCTCAGTGTCATCCCCCCTACCCGTCGCGTACACTATCCTCTCTTACAAAAGCGCGCCTAGAGGGAGGGAGGGATACACAGTCTACTCTCATCTCTACCGACACTACTCTATACCGGCACTACTCTATACCGGCTTTGATCACACCACCACCACCACCCTTTCCTTAGTAACCAAGCGCGAACGCGCGATTGGCCGATTCCATTTCGTCTCCTCTCTCTCTCGCCTTAGCGGCGTCGCTAGGCAACGGGCGATGTTCCTAGAGCCTTCTCTTCCCTGCCTTTCCCTCAATTCCTTCCCCTCAACGATGAAAAAAATGCTACCGTCTCCAACTACCAAGGAAGATGGTAGTAGATTCCCGCCAAAATTTCGATAGGGCTTTTCCCCTTCCTGCCTTTCGCTCCACTAATCGCCTTCTTCTCGAGTTCGAAAAAAATATGCCGCGCATCTCCAACTATAAGCGGCCCTAACTAAAATGCCAAAAACTACCTTTTCACTAAAATTAGCTTAAACCATTCTCATTTAACTGGAAACTAATTAAGCTAAATAAATACAATAAAATATTATTACCAAAATGATGCGACGGTTAAACTTTTATCCAGATTCCTTGTTTTCCCGAATTTGGGGTCTGTACGAAGGCGCACGAAAATTTATTTATAACCAATTTTGTTAAAAACACACACACTCGCGTAATAAATATGGCGCAAAAATAACTTCTAAATATATAATTAAGCTAGTCCCTTACAAAAATTGTTTGTCTGTTTTTTGGCTGCAATATACAGCCAAAATTATAATGCTACAAATTGACTGCTTTTGGGTTGGAATTCGACTGAAAATGTTTCATTTTCAGCCAATTCAGCCTGGCCTTTCCAGCCTACATCCAGCTCCTATTCAGGGCTGTCAGTCCAGCCCATTACGGCCCATTTTCAGCACTAGTTCAGTCCAGCCCAATACAGCCTATTTCCAGCGCTATTTCAGTTAATTGCTTTACAGTCCATTTCTAGCTCTGTTCCAGTCCATTCCAATACAGCTCACTTCCAGCGCTATTTCAGTCCGGCCCAATACAGCCCACATGCAGCACTATTTCAGTCTAGCCCAATATAGCCTACTTCCAGTGCTATTTCAGACCATCCCAGCCTACGCTTTTGGGCTACGAAACAGCGTCCCAACAGCCACGAATTAGCCTACAGCAAAAGGCTATAATAATAATAATAATCATCTAGGCTTTTTCTACGAAGGGAAGTCCACACTAAGCCTGTGGCTCGTTTACATGTGGGTCCCTTTACATTGCATAGAGGGGTGGTGGCTAGCCCCTATGCCACAGCTAACCTACAGCGCCCTATGCTAACTATTACCGTTAACCTCTACAAGTTTTGATGGAAAGAAGAAACCGGGTTAGACCGCGGAGGAAAACTCCTTTTAACAAGCGGGGAGAGAACTTGGAAACTCTACGCTGAAGGATTTGTTCCCAGATTTTCACCCGGTGCCACAGTCCGAGATCGAACCCGGGATCCTCTTGCTGCAAGGCGAAAGCGCTAACCGCTACGCCACCCCATTTCAGCGTTGGCAGTTTCAGCTTTGGCATCCTAGGCTTTGGGCTTCGAAACAAAGACCTACCAGCCACGAATTAGCCTACAGCAAAAGGCTATAGTTTCAGCTTTGGCAGCCTAGGCTTTGGGCTACGAAACAGCGTCCCAACAGCCACGAATAAGCCTCCAGCAAAAGGCTATAGTTTCAGCTTTGGCAGCCTACGCTTTTGGGCTAAGAAACAGCGTCCCACCAGCCACGAATTAGCCTACAGCAAAAGGCTATAGTTTCAGCTTTGGCAGCCTACGCTTTTGGGCTTCGAAACAGCAACCTACCAGCCACGAATTAGCCTACAGCAAAAGGCTATAGTTTCAGCTTTGGCAGCCTAAGCTTTTGGGCTACAAAACAGCGTCCCACCAGCCACGAATTAGCCTACAGCAAAAGGCTATAGTTTCATCTTTGGTAGCCTACGCTTTTGAGCTAAGAAACAGCGTCCCACCAGCCACGAATCAGCCTACAGCAAAAGGTTACTGTTTCAGCATTTGCAGTCGGCTGCAATGCAAAGATATTACAGTCAAATACCAGCCGGCTTAATTTAAAAATAATTTACAGGCTGTAACGCAGCTTAGTTTCAGCTACATTTACAGACAAATTTTTGCCCGATCAGCCTTTGTAGTCAAATTACAGAAAACAAAAAAGGCTGATTTTTGGCTGTAAATTGCTTGCAGCGCAATACAGTTCCCAAACAGCTTACTTCTAGCCAGGCAGCCTAAAAACAGCTCAGCTGCGTTTTAAAATCAGCCAATAATTTTTGTAAGCGGGTTGGTTAATAGTCCGGCGAATTTGGAAACTTTACGGAGCGCTGCGAAAACGCGTCCGTTCTCTGCCACGGCGCTCAGACTCTCACTGTATCGCACCACTTTTTCCCGCCAAAATTTAGATGACGTTTTGCGCGCCAAGTTTTCTATGGCGCCTAAAAGGTAACAAAGCAGCCCCACCCAAGCTAAATCCAAACGAATGCTACGTTAATGCAAGCACGACGCTGTCTCCCTCCGAATGCGCGATTGGTCGATTGGTCGATTTCATTTCTTCCTCCTCTATCCCCTAAGCCGGATTTGCCAGCAGCTTTGGCTCTCACTGGGTCACGTGCGATGTTACCATGGCCCTTTTCACCTTCCTGCCTTTCGCTCCACAAATCTCTTTCTTCTCGAGTTAGAAAAATATGGCACGCATCTCCAACTATATAGCCGCCGTAGCCGCCATTTTCCTCCCAAATATAAGCGGCCCTAACTAAAATGCCAAAAACTACCTTTTCACCAAAATTAGCGTAAACCATTCTCATGCAACTGGAAACTAATTAAGCTAAATAAATTCAATAAAATATTATTACGAAAATGATGCGACGGTTGAATTTTTATCCATATTCCGTGTTTTCCCGAATTTGGGGTCTTTACGAAGGCGCACGAAAATTTATTTCTAACCAATTTTGTTAAAAACACACACACTCGCGTAATAAATACGGCGCAAAAATAACTTCAAAATATTTGATTAGGCTAATTGCTAATTTTTCCGGAAAACTTCAAAATTTAACGGAGCGCGTCGAAGAGACGTCGTTTCTTCTGCATAGCGTTGTAACTCTGGGGATTCAGTCTGCCATCAGGCGGGGATTTCAGCGCCAAAAATAACGGTGAGAACATTGCGTCCCGGACTCCTAATTTCCAGAGTGCTCTGTTTTTTGCTCCTGAGGGGGACGAGCTAGGGCTGAAAAAAGCCTTAGAGCTTTGATTATTTATCTATGCAGTGGGGAATTGTTTTGGGCATTAAAGGTTTAAATGTTGTTTTACTTTAGATTTAAATTGCCCAAGTGACTTTAAAGAGACAATTTCAGGGGGTAGGGACTGGGGAATTCAAGATATGGGAACCGACCGATGGAAATAAGAGTGCCTCAGAAGATTTTTGCGGGTCTGTTGGTGAAATATATTTCTATGGTGACCACGGGTGGGGACGGATGAGGGAGCAGCGTAAAATATCTTTGATTAGGACAATTTAAATTTTTGAATAAGCTTAAATGTCCGACGACCTTAAGCTTGGAAAGAAGGCTTGAAGAAGCCGCTGGTGAAAGACATAGTCAAAGCCCTTTTCTATGTCAAGGTAGATTATGTCAACACGTTTTTTGTGGTCAAGGGCTTCCAGCCACGTAAAAAGAGCGATGAGAATCTTCGATTCAACTGATTTACCATTTAAAAACCCGTGTTGAGAATCCCATGTGGACCTGAAGCGCTTTTGATATCAAGTTTGCTTAGGACCTCGCGAATTGTTTGCGGGTAGGATTAAAATTCGAACAAAACGGTAGAAAGCTCGTGGGTTGGTTTTTATATGTTTTAATTGACGCGTATACGAGGCAGACTTGGCTTTGAAGAGAAGAGATTTCACTAGTTTGACTTGGGTCTTATAGAGAGGTTGGAGGTGGTCGTACTTATGTTCACTATACTCTTTTAAATAAAAAACGTCAGGATTTAATTTTGTGAGACGTTGAATACTGATTAATTTTGAATAGTTCTGAATATTTTAGTTTGTGTATTTTGCAAACTTAGATTTAAATTGAATTTTGCACATTATTCGCGTCATGATTATGTCCCGCCCAGCAGCCCTGGCACTCTATAAAGTATAAAGCAATCGCGAGCTACGGTGGCTTTATTGCGCAAATAGCAAATACAATACAGTATGGTAATTTAAGGAACTAGTTGCTTTTTGTCAACATATTGACCTAATAAAATCACTGATTAATTGTCAATGAGAAAACGCTCTAAATTAGCAATTAGTTCCTACAAACAGACAGAACAGCGACAATCGTTTTCACTGCTCATGAGCGTCTCAAGGCTACCCCTGATTGTACAGTGTGTTATAAAAGTCTTTGCCCGTTGATTTTTTTCAGAAAATTTTGAATAATTCAAAAACCGTTAATCACAGAGAATTGTTATTTGACACTAAGATACATATTTTAGTTCCCCATCAAATGAGACCAAATTTGAAGTCGTAGGTCCAAGCACGTGCTAAACAACGCGAATTTTCCGAAAATCTGAAAATATTCAACTTTTTAATTACTAGCTTTTGGAGAAAATAAATGTTACTTTCATTATCAGGGGGGTCAATTTATATTCAGAAAGTGTCTTCAATTTCCTTGTATTTTAATATTTCGCAAGATATTTCAATTTGTTTAAATTTATAAAATTGAGAACCCTCTAAGTTCCACAAAAAGTGAAAATGAAAACCGTTTACCCAGATATCTAGAACATCCCATATAGGGTATTTCTACCTATCTTTTTGTTGATATGACGAATTAGTAAGTTCCAGCTATCTTGAACTTTTCATTATGTTTAAAGGGATACATAAATGTTCTGAATTTTAAGAATAACCAGAACGGTCGGTCTACTCAAGCCAAATATAACCCGTAAGGTGAAGGTTCAAAGTCGGTATTTTCTTAAGTAGCTGTGATCTTATATTTGAAAAGGTAGTTTGTTTATTAGTTTATTTAGTCTTTATGCACAGTCACGGTTAGTTACCCATTTTGACCACTAACAATAGAGGATGACTTCACATGTGAAATTAGCTGAGGGTGGGTCTACGAATGTCTAGTTATTCGCTCTCTTAGGGACGTCCTATGATATACCCGCAACATATTAAATTTATGAATAAACCCCGGTTAAGTATTGTTATTTTTAATTTGAGAATTGTGACACACCTGGTTTAAGTAAATTTTTACACCCGAACAACGCCGCGTAGCTAGACTAGTTTGAAATCCTTACACACCACACTAACTAATTCATAGAAAGAATGTTTAAATTTACGATTGCCCCCCATTCTCAAGGCAAAATCCCCCGGTCATTTTCCCTTATCCTAGAAGAAAGTAAAGCCCCCCCATTCTCTAGGCAAAATCCCCCGGTCATTTTCCCTTATCCTAGAAGAAGGTAAAGCCCCCCATTCTCTAGGCAAAATCCCCCGGTCATTTTCTCTCATACTAGAAGAAGGTAAAGCCTCCCATTCTCTAGGCAAAATCCCCCGGTCATTTTCCCTCATCCTAGAAGAAAGTAAAGCCCCACATTCTCTAGGCAAAATCCCCTGCTCATTTTCCCTCATCCTAGAAGAAAGTAAAGCCCCCCATTCTCTAGGCAAAATCCCCCGGTCATTTTCCCTCATCCTAGAAGAAAGTAAAGCCCCCCATTCTCAAGGCAAAATCCCCCGGTCATTTTCCCTCATCCTAGAAGAAAGTAAAGCCCCCCATTCTCAAGGCAAAATCCCCCGGTCATTTTCCCGCTATCCTAAAAAACCTCACTTGGATAGACTATTGGATTTCTTACTTACGGTTTCAGTGTTACTTTTGCCAATTAATACTAAAAAAATTCCTTTTTATAGAAAAATATTTTATTATCATAAGTAATTATGTGTTGATCTCCTTAAGGTTTTGAAATATGTAGAGCGCCAATAAATTGATAAAAGAGGCAAACAAGACAGACTGCGGCAGTTATAATAAACGTCCTGCATGGTTCGTGTGCCGAAATTACCAGCATCTACTTAACATACTTTATAAATTTATAATTCCAATAGCTCAACTCGGCTCGCAATTTGGCTTGATAAAAACACTGGAACTAATGAATATTTTTCGAAATTTTTAAAAACTAGGACTACCTTGCATATAATATAGGAAGCAATGATAACATTATAATCAAAATCTTCCTAGACCCACAACGGAGGCGTTTAAATATGAACTATGAATTCATTTTATGAAACATTGTTTCATACGGACTAAGGAAGAATTAGCATTAAACACCAAGTTTAGTTATACAGAAAAATATTTATTAACAATTTTGTTTCAAAAATTATTTAGTAATCGAGCATACGCCCGAGCACACTCAAATATTTTATTAGCCGTTTGCGAAACGACAGGCATAGGGTTTCACAATAGTTTGGCGGCAGCAAATTGTTAGGGTTTCACAATAGTTTGGCAACAGCAAATTGTAAGCGTTTTGGACCATCAGCAGTAGGTCTTCGTTATTATTTGGAACTCTTTTCACCATGAGTTGAACTACTGCTGACCAAAGGCAGTGGCGGCTCAAGTCAAGTGGAGGCCCCAAGCGGGAACCATTTTTGGGCCACCAAACTCAAGATATTAAAATTAAATAGGAGTTGTAAGAAGAAATTTATACAAGAAGGCCTAAAATAGCGTCGCCAGGCCGTTGCGCGCGTGATAGTCGACAATCCTCCCTTGATGGGTGGGAGGGGGGGTTGAAAATGAGCCGGGACTTAATATTTTATCTTATACCGTTTTTCTTTGGGGTCGCCTGAGAGCGCTCCGAGATCGCTCCGAGATCGCTCCAAATTTTCGTGTAACGTCATCGCTCTAGCACGGAGGACCAAATGTAGTTGCTCAAAATGAAAATTCAGAGCTGTTTTGTGACGTCTTCAGGCGCTCCGTCTCTAGAGTTGTAGCGGTTGGGATCAATCCGGGAGGAAACCGGGAGGGAGCGACTGCGTCATTTTAAGACGCGCCGCCGTCTCGGAGCAGCTCGTTCTTACCGCAAAGAAAAACGCTATATGATTTCCACCATCTATTTCTATAACCTTTTCATTAAGCCTTGGTTTGGTTTTTGGAACTCATGAAATAATTGGTATAGTACACTTGATTCAAAATAGAAACAATTACAGAACGAACGATTTTCACGTAGAGACACCTATTCAAAATCAATCAAGTTATGTATGTTCAAAACCTTTAACCAACTTGTTCATGGCAATTAAAAGCAACCGTCGTACCGTTTCAGCATTTTCTGTTTCCTTTGCTCGAGGTTTGCTTTTTCTCTAGGTGGAATACGTTATTCGCGTCCGTATGACCTATCCCCATGGGACCCAATGGGAAAGCGCAGAGCAATGACGGGCTGGAAAGGTGTGGGGCTTACTTGTCCACTGACACCGGCGTAAGAGTAGAAGCGTAAAATCTCGCAACTTAGGTCTTCTATATCTATATAAATCAAAGTCCTGACTGACTGACTGACCCAAAACACTTGCCCTAGAAGGCTGAAAATTTGCCGGAACGTTACTCATAAGTGGTAGGCGCGTACTAAGTAAGATTTTTCCAATCCGCCGCCATCTTAAAAAATGGCGACCAGAAATGTAAAAAATCTTCTCTATGCAACAAAGTCCGCGCGTGTCAACCGATTTCGCAAATATTTAGTACACTGGTTTCCTTTAAAATATAGACGGGCTGAAAGGTTTTTTGGGTTCGATTTGTTGCCATCTTTTTAAATGGCAGCCAAAACTTAAAAACCCTTCTTTATGGAAAGTATAAAAAATGTCCCGACGGGCTGACGGGCAACGCCGAGTGACTTCGCTCCTAGGGTGCTACAAAAGTATTAACATCAGTAAAATCTACCCATTCTTTATATCAGTTTGATGGCAGTTCTTATTACACGCGAGCGACGCCGCGGGTAACAGCTAGTCTTATATAAATCCCTTTTTGGTAATACTGAAAGGGAAAATATTCGTCATTTATTTCCTTTTAAAACTATTAGTCTCTTCCACGTTTTACTTTGAAAAAAAAAATTGTTAATGGAAGAAAATTAATTCTGCTCAATTCGGGGCCCCACGGCATCCCGGGGCCCCAAGCGGCCGCTTAGTCCGCTTACCGTTAAACCCGCCACTGACCAAAGGTTCTCAACCGGGTTCAAATCGGGGGACTTGGCACGCCAGTTCAACCTCTGCATTCCTTCACCGTTCAAGAAGGCCGTTACGACCCTGGCAGTGTGCGCTGGACAGTTGTCTTGCATGCAATGGAGACTGAAAACCAAAAATATTTATAAAACATCATGGTCCTTTGGGGAAAACAGTAAATTAATAATACTCTGCTGCATGTTCCAATTCGTGAATTGCGGCTGCGGATGGAATCATGGCTTCCCGCAAAACGTTTATGTAAGCGTTACCGGTTAACCTGCCCTGGATATGGTGGAGGATTCCGGCTTGATCGGTGAAGGAATGCAGAGGTTGAACTGGCGTGCCGAGTCCCCCGATTTGAACCCGGTTGAGAACATTTGGTCAGCAGTAGTTCAACTCATGGAGAAAAGAGTTCCAAATAGTTCAACTCATGGAGAAAAGAGTTCCAAATAGTTCAACTCATGGAGAAAAAAGATCCAAATAGTTCAACTCATGCAGAAAAGAGTTCCAAATAGTTCAACTCATGGAGAAAAGAGTTCCAAATAATAACGAAGACCTACTGCTGATGGTCCAAAACGCTTACAATTTGCTGCCGCCAAACTATTGTGAAACCCTATGCCTGTCGTTTAGCAAACGCCTAATAAAATATTTGAGTGTGCACGGGCGTATGCTCGATTACTAAATAATTTTTGAATCAAAATTGTTAATAAATATTTTTCTGTATAACTAAACTTGGTGTTTAATGCTAATTCTTCCTTACTCCGTATGAAACAATGTTTCATAAAATGAACTCATAGTTCATATTTAAACGCCTCCGTTGTGGGTCTAGGAAGATTTTGATTAAAATGATATCATTGCTTCCTATATTATATGCATCGTAGTCCTAGTTTTTAAAAATTTTGAAAAATATTCATTAGTTTCAGTGTTTTTATCAAGCCAAAATGCGAGCCGAGTTGAGCTATTGGAATTAAAAATTTATAAATTATGTTAAGTAGATGTTGGTAATTTCGGCACACGAACCATGCAGGACGTTTATTATAACTGCCGCAGTCTCTCTCTTGTTTGCCTCTTTTATCAATTTTTTTGGCGCTCTACATACTTCAAAACCTTAAGGAGTTCAGCACATAATTACTCATGATAATAAAATATTTTTCTATAAAAAGGAATTTTTTTTTTGGTATTAATTGGCAAAAGTAACACTAAAACCGTAAGTAAGAAATCCAATAGTCTATCCAGGATAGCGGAAAAATGACCGGAGGATTTTGCATTGAGAATGGGGGGCTTTACTTTCTTCTAGGATGAAGGAAAATGACCGGGGGATTTTGCCTTGAGAATGGGGGGTTTACTCTCTTCTAGGATAGGCGAAACGGACCAGAGGATTTTGCCTTGAGAATGGGAGGGGGGAGGTTACTTTCTTCTAGGATGGGTGAAAATTACCGGGGGATTTTGCTTTGAGAATGGGGGAAAACGACCGGGGATTTTGTCTAAGGAGGGGTGTTTTATTTTTTTTTCAATTGTGGGGATTATGACTTGGGGTTTCGGTCTTGAGGGTATTTAGTCCGTATACCGATTCGAAGTAAATTTAAAACTCGGAACTAAAAATCCACTTGTATTTGTGGTAACTGCTGTCGTACTAACAATGTTACGATAGGCCTGGCAATAGAAAAAGCCGAAATTTCATACCATTGATCATTTGAAAATACTGTTTTCACTCATGACCCAAGACATTCAGAAATTGAACGTCACAGCTTTCGTAAATTTAAACATTCTTTCTATGAATAAGTTAGTGTGGTGTGTAAGGATTTCTAACTAGTCTAGCTACACGGCGTTGTTCGGGTGTAAAAATTGACTTAAACCAGGTGTTTGACAACTCTCAAATTCGAAATAGCAATGCTTAACCAGGGTTTATTCATAAAACTATTATGTTGCGGGTCTATAATAGGACGTCCCTAAGAGAGTGAATAACTAGACATTCGTAGACCCAGCCTCAGCTAATCCATATGTGAAGTCATCCTCTATTGTTAGTGGTCAAATTGGGTAACTAACCGTGAGAGTGCATAAAGACTAAATAAACTAATAAACAAACTACCTTTTCAAATATAAGATCACAGCTACTTAAGAAAATGCCGACTTTGAACCTTCACCTTACGGGTTTTATTTGGCTTGAGTAGACCGACCGTTCTGGTTATTCTTAAAATTCAGAACATTTATGTATCCCTTTAAACATAATGAAAAGTTCAAGTTAGCTGGAACTTACTAATTCGTCATATCAACAAAAAGATAGGTAGAAATACCCTATATGGGATGTTCTAGATATCTGGGTAAAGGGTTTTCATTTTCACTTTTTGTGGAAATTAGAGGGTTCTAAATTTTATAAATTTAAACAAATTGAAATATCTTGCGAAATATTAAAGATACAAGGAAATTGAAGACACTTTCTGAATATAAATTGGCCCCCCTGATAATGAAAATCACATTTATGTTCTCCAAAAACTAATATTTTTAAAGTTGAACATTTTCAGATTTTCGAAAAATTCGCGTTTTTTAGCACGTGCTTGGACCTACGACTTCAAATTTAGTCTCATTTGATGGGGAACTAAAATGTGTATCTTAGTGTCAAATATTAATTCTCTGTGATTAATGGTTTTTGATTTATTCAAAATTTTCGGAAAAAAAATCAACTGGCAAAGACTTTTATAACAGACTGTATCCAGTAAAGCTTCTAATAAACCCTATTATACAAGTATATGTAAACAATAAAGTTATCAGAAGGGGATAATAGAAGTATTATATACTTCTGAGGTTATCAATACATTCTGCCAAGGCTTAGCGACTTTCTAACTTTCGTTTTGATTCAAAACTATTTGAAAGAGTAGATTTTAATCATAATTATCAAAAATAAATTCGTAACAGTTGAGATTTGTCAGATGGAAAAGTAAAATACAGGTTGAAATAGTCGAAATTCTAGTGTTATAAGAGTTTAATCACTCCCTCCATACTTATATAGCAGGTAGTGGTTTAACCATTTCATTTAAGGGAAGGCCACCTTTTTTATAGAATATGAGGAAAAATATAAACTAATTTGGGAGAGTTATTAGCCTCGATCGAAGTATAGTGTGCTACCGCGAAGCTGGGGGGAGGAAACTGTGACGTCAATATTGGGTCCCGAATTTGTATTGCCCAAGCTGACGACGTCTCGCCAAAAATATATAATATTTCATATTGTATGAAATATTATATATTTTTGATTTTACTCCAAATAAGTATTCAAGGTGGAGACCTGCACGGGCCGAGTTTTTCAGGCCCGACCCAAGCCCGGCCCGGTTTTAGCATTTTGAATAAGCCCGAAACCCGGCCCGAGTCCGAGTACATAGTTGGATTTTCAGACCGGTCCGGCCCGGCCCGTTACATGCATTAACCAAGCCTGGCCATTGCATGAACTGAACAGGCCCGTTACACGTAGTGCAGTTGTAATTTTTATATTTTTTTACATAAAATCAATGATTTGAATTCATATTTGTTTTAGCGTCGTGTATTTTTAATTTCTTTTTATAATTTTTCGTTTCAATTGTCCTTAGAAGCTTATACTCATTTAAATTATCTTTCATTTGAATTTTGGATTAAATGATAATCAAGATCGGCCCGGCCAGAATTTTGAAAATTGAACAAATGCCCGACCCGGCCCGGCCCGTTAATTTCCAAAATTTTAAAAGCAAGAGGTTTTCGGCATAAAAAACTACCAAAAAGAGAAATCATGGTTAGAATTAATTCTTAATTAATTTTATGAACTCATCCGTTTCGTTTTCATGTAAAAAAAAACCGGTTTTTTTAAAAGTTTGTAAAAAATGTTCAAGGTTAGATAGTAGGGGTGACGGTATAGAACCAAATATTTTACCCCCCTGCCTTCACTTCTTTCAGGGGGGGTAAAAATTTTTGCTTCTATACCTTCACCCTTTAGGGGGGAATTGGGGGGGGGGGGAATTGATGACGTCACGTGATGGTGTTGGCGGGGGGAGATGGGGGGATTGATGACGTCACGTGATAGTGTTGGTGGGAAATTTGAATTGTTGAGCCACCTGGTGGTGGTTTTCTTGATGACATCACTGCTAATTTTTGATGACGTCACGTGGCTGGTACCTATAGGGATAGGCTTATGCTATGGTAGATCCTGGTAGGCTTATGCCATGGTAGATTCTGAAAGGCAGGTTATGCTAGGTTATTCTAGGCTTATTATTATTACAATCAGATTTTAAATCAAAAAACATTTAATTAGCGTGATAATAACATACATAATTAAGTTAAATTAATAATAAATTAGTTAAATATTTAAAAAAAAAAACCTCCTTGTTAAACTTGATTCAAGCCATATCTGAAGATTTTTTTTTTTCTATACCGGACTAATAAAGCGCCGTTGGTAGGAAGTCGAACCCTGGAACGGAAACTCAAATGTTGTTGAAACAACACAGAGCTGGACGCATTCCCACCAGGCAACCACACGGTTTGTTAATAAGCTCCTTTTACACTTTTTTTAGTCGCCGTATTTGATTTTGAAATTGTTTAGCAATTTTCATATTGTTAATTTTTCGATTTGCGGTAAAAGCTTTTAGTAAAGCTTTCGTACTTTTCTTCTTACTTCTATGAATAAGATAGAGGGCGCTATACTGCCCGCATACGCTACTTTCTAACCTCTGAAGTTGTCGCTTACCAAAAGTCCATTTTCTGCAGTTTAAAGATAAAAATCTTCTTATACTAGGCAGAAGTGGTGGCAAACCGTAGCTATCGAAAAATACCCTACACGTGCTTTGTCTATGAAGACCGATACCCAGTGAGACCCCTTTTCATAGTGCTGATCTAAATTTATAATTAACGATGCGGGATATCTGGTAACCTTAGGAAACCTATTTGACGCGAAAACACCCAAAAAGTTGGGCGTATCTGATAAAGCGAGAATCAAGTCTACGGTGGTGGTTGCTGACATTTTAATAATCTACAATTACGTTTCTATTTTTATCGATTTGAATCATGCTTTGAAATTCGGCGTATACAATGCAGACTGGGGCTTCGGGCAAAGGTTTAGCGAATCCCATGTCCAATCTTAATTGTCCTTGTTTTACGGGATTCCAGTGGTTTGTTTCGCTAGCAGATAGGTCCGGTGTCAGATCAAAAGCGTACAGAGTTAACCCTTTGGCAAACTCGTTGGGAGTAATATCGTTACCGTCGTCTTTATAATGAATACCCGTGACCGCGAACAATGTTTGATAAGCTTGTATATACAAGTTTTTACCGAAATCAGGAGTCAACGGTTTCGAAGGTATTTGTTCGTTATCGAGGTACAGAGACAAAAAATTTAAATCGTAAGTTTTAAAGTTAAAGGGATTCAGAGCGTAACTGCCCTTGAACGCCGCGTTGGAGACTATTCCCGTAATGACGCAATTAGGCTGAGGGCCTAGATATATATTGTTAAAACTCTCGGTGCTACTTCCGCTAGAGATAGTTTTAGTTTTAAGTTCGGTGCGCGTAAAATTATATTTGGCAGTACCGTTATTAAGCGCTGCTTCATGCGCTAACAATATTTTAGGACTGAGTTTAACTTTACGTACCGCGAGTGATGCCTCTAGTATCTTGACTTTACAGTTTTTGAGAGTGGCTGTTTCTTCACACATTATGGTAAACTCGTCCTTGTTGCGAATAAACACAACTTTAAGGTCCACCCCGTTTAAGAGATATTCGGGAATATTAAACACGTCACTAAACACAGGTGTGAAAAATTCAATCACGGCCGATTTAGCAGTTTTAGCCATTCGGGCGACGAAACCTTTATTTGAAAAGTCGTCGAACTTTCCGGCTTCGTCCTTTTCCCCTCCGGCCATCATAAGGTGAGACGTTTTGGCCGCGGGTCCGTAATTTGAGACAGTTTCGATAAAAGAAGTGAAGGCGTAGTTTTGAGCGGCTGAAGAAACTCGGGTATTGTTCAAGAAAACATCGCAAGTTCTCCACAATGCGTGGCCAGCCTTGTTCACGAAAGCTACCACGGCGGCATCCGGAAGATCACTTCCATCTTCGTTGGTTATTTTGAGTTTGTTGTAATGCATGGTGTGGGCTACATCGATGTAGCTATCTCCATTGCCCGAGATGAGGTATTCCAGGGTAGAGCTATCACCAATGGCCGCCAAGGGTTTGGCCCATACACATTGAGCATGTTCGACACTAGTTTGAATCGGCACAGGGGCAAAAATATCCAATTCACTCTTAAGAGCTTGGAGAGAAAACATGATTTTTTTCAGGAGCTAAATATATCGCGTGGCGTCTGCTTTGAATGACGGTGATAAACTGATAGGCGTTTAACTTTGCGTCTCTTTATCTTTAATCCCCAACCTTGCTGAGCAGCAGTCATGTTCTCATAAGTTTCCTGCAATCTCTTTTTTGCGGCACTTTTCACATTCTGACCTTGCATTACGTCACCAAGAATCTTTTGTCCCGTACTAATGGCTCTAGGTGCCAAATACTTTGCACCTCTAATTAATAAGGGGCGTGCCCATCTAAATAACCCTTTCAGGGCGCTCCCTATCCCGTGACCCTTTTGGTGGGGGGTCCCGACAAATACTTTTGACACCCCTCCACCCCCTACTTGATCTAAATAATACCTCCTATACTCGCAACGAGACTCTAATGCTTGGGGTTTTGGCATGGTCTAAAGTGTAGTTTACAGGTCGACGTTCCAAACTCGAATGACGCGGCTTGGCCTAAACTATTCCTTATATCAATGTCTATAGTATCAATGTAACGTTTAGCAACTTTAACGTAATGAGGAGAGTTAAATGATTTAGTTATAGTCGAACCGTGAGGTTTTTCGCTGTCTACGCCTAATTACCGTATCGCCTATAAATTCATTAGCTACTATATCGGAATAAATAAAAAATTGGTCGGGAATATAATAATTTAAATTAGCGGGAACAGAGCTTCTATACGATTGGCTGGTTTTATCTGAAGGGCAAGAGAAAGACGTACTTTGGCCTTTTGGGGTTTTAAATCCTAATATCCTTTTCAAAGTGGGAGAAAGAGCCAAGATACCGTTAGGTTGAATAGTTAAATAAATGTAATCAGAGAGGGGATCCGAAACAAATTTAAACTTTGAACCGTATTGAAAGCCGTTTAAACCGGAAACTATTAGTTTAAGGAGGGCATCTAATGATTTGTAATAACCCCCGGGAACTATAAAGGCCTCGGCTTTAACAATAGGCTGTGATTTTCCGTCCCGACCTTTTTTATTTTCATGCGAGACCACCTGCACGTGACCTTCCTCACTGGGTATGTTAAAAAAGGACATTGGGTACAAAACTTCTACAAGAGCAACCTTCCAGTCATCCCCGATCAGCTCTATAGCCTGGGGCAACTTGGTAGTGTAAGACGATGTCTTGTTGTTGTCATAAATTTTCATGCTAGCGTTGCTCGGTAGCGTTAGGTAAAAGGGAGACTGCATCTTTAGCCGGAATCCAACAATTCATAGAAGGGGGATAGCCTAACCACTTTACAAAGAACTCCTTTTGTCCTCTCCTAGTCCGCTTACGAATTACTTTCTCGATCTTGTACGTCTCGGGTCTAAGTACCGACTGAAGTTCCATTCCGTAAAACACCCCCTTTATTGGTTCCCCGTTTAAATCTTCTAGTTTGATTACCGGAGGGCGTCTGTCTATTTTTCCCACTATTTTAAAAACCTCTATTGTGTAAGTTCGCTCGTACCCTTTTTCAAAAATCATCTTATTCCTACTTACTCGGACGTATTCGCCCACCTTTAATTTTTTCCCGTAAACTTTCTTTTCACTAAAGTACTTTCCGTAAACATTTTTAAAAAACCTGAAGGACATTGGTGCCAGTAACTTCCAAAGGAGTCATTTTTATCGCGGAATGCACCGAGTTATTGTAAACATTTACCAGGTCATCTAAAACATGGGAGTACTATATATCTATTGGTATTCTTTTCTGTAAAATACCTGTACATGCGTGACTTTAAAGTTTGATTTAATCTTTCTACCATACACGCTTTTATATCGTCATTCTCAGTTGTAAAAAATATAACCCCTTTCTCCTTCAAGTATCCTTGTAATTGGGAATTTCTAAATTCGGTACCTTTATCCCTCTGTAGCTTCCTAGGAACCCTTTCTCTAAAGACAGACTTAAAAGCCTCAACCGTTTCAACACCGCTTTTTGATTTTAAAGGTACGGCCCAAGCTCTTCTGATAAAGCAATCTATTGCGGTTAGTATGTATTTGTACCCGTCGTTGTACTGACTCAAAGAACGCATGTCGTACAAATCCGCCTGATATTGATCCCCTATGTTAGTTACAACCACCTTGTTTCTTTTAAACTTTCTAAAAACTCTCTTATGTAAAGTGTACGCGTCTTTTCCCTTTAACCAATCTAGTACTTGTTTCTTACTGATCCCCATTAATTTTACTGCTAAATATAATTTTTCAGCACCCCCGAAACTGGCGGGGTGGGAAGGGTTAAAGTAGATACCTTCTAAAATTTTGGAGATTTTACGTACGCTGCCCATTTCGGAGACTCAGTTTTAAGTTTTTTAGCTGCTGCCTTGACACTAACTTTCGGAGCTCTAGTTCTTTTTATTTTAATTTGTTGGGGTATTGTATACGAGGTTAGAGGGGAAAAACTAGAAAGTAGGTGTGTAAATGCGTAAAAACCTCTAGGTTTTGGGGCTTTGTTAGAGGAAGGCTTGACAAATTCTAGAGCAATATCTCTTATATTCGAGCCGGGTATTATTGTATCAGTAACTATAACTTCCCCACTATCTGTCCACCTAAGCTTTTCAGTGCTAGTAGAAATCTGATCAACGATACTATGTACATGCCCTATATATTTAAGGGGAATATCGTCTAACCAAGCCAAGTTAAAATAGTCGGATGATGATTGGGGGACCGTGGGTATAGGTTGCCTAGCGATATTATGTAAATTATTATATCTTTTTAGAGTCTGTTCGTATAAGCGCCATTTTGAAGCTTCGTCTAAATCTTTACGAGCTAAAATAACATTCATTTCATTGTCCAATTCCGAAACTACTTGTTGTTGGGGGTGTGGAAAGGGGTCGTTTTTAAAGGTAGAGCTAAGGACAAGGAACATTTTCTGAGCGTACTGCATTTTTACTGACTGCCTCCTGTTATGGCGCCGATAATAGAGGAAACGAGAGGAAAAAGGAAAGAAAAGAAACTACCACCCTCCTGAACTAATATATCACGTTTTGTTTTTCCAAGATATTCTCTTATTAGCAATTTTTCTAAGTTTTGCGGAATGCCTAGCTAATCTAGGTTTTTGGCTTTTACTTAACTTAACGTTACCGTGTAAAGTATTTTCAACACACTCTGCGATTACGTCAATTAACGGTTTCTTGGCGTTTCGTAATAAGATCCTACGTTGTTTTCGAGGGGATTTGGCAATAACGGAGAGAAAATTTCTTTGTGACCGAACGGCATAAGGCATAGTGACTAAATGAAGAGATGGCTAAACACCCATCTACTATTATAATTACTTGGGGATGTAAACTTCGCAAGGGTTGTCGGAAATATTCCAGTCCTAAGTCTATGATTCTCGGGGCATCTTTGGTGTAGATCGAATAATAAATATCCGAAAGGTAAACTAGTAGCGTCACGGTAGGCGTCGACAGCGAAACTCCATCCATCGGCAAACATTTGTCTAGCTATTATGGAACTTAGCCATTTCTCTCTAGGAGATTTCATAAGAATAAGATAATGAGCGTTCAAAGAAACATCTCTAGAGTCTTTGGATTGATGGAATACGTTTTGGACGATATAAATTACGCTCAAGTTGCGATGATGCGTTCCCTTGGTAAAAAGAGACCCGACTTCCCCTTTGTTCTCGGTCATCAAGTCATCGATGATTAAAAGGCAAGGCTTACCGCCTGTATATTCTGATGAATCTGGCATACCGTGTTTGACAACCACAAATTTTCTGAAACTTTCGAAAAAAAGTTGCCATTCACCGTAGAACCAATGTATTACGCTTATATTAGGGGAAAACATGGATTCCCTATTCTCTAATAATTTTAAAACTAATTGAGTTTTCCCGCTTTGAGACGGGCCGGCTATTACCATGTTAAAAGGATGGTAGAGGATACATGACCTTACCCTTTGACTTTCAACGAACGAGTGAGATAAAGATTGTAAAGTGTTTGTACATATATGTAGAAGAGATCGACACGAAAATGAACAATTGCAATTTCGAAAATACATGGGATATTTAAGGAAGCATTGACGAAAAAATTAGTTAATCACAGGACATTTCACCAAGACGAAAATGACTAATTGATAATATTGATAAAAAACAATATGACTAGATTTTATATGATGACTAAATACATGCTAACTAGATAAATAAATATATACATAAATAAATATCACCGGGACTGACTAGATAAATAAAGAAATAAAAAGAAGAGACCCCACACAGAAATAGATACTGTCGAATGTGCTCAAACTAGGTAACCGTAAGGTAGCGTGCGGAAATCTTCAATTAACCTAACATTATCCACCACAGTTCTATTCTACAGGGCCGGTAGGCCCTTGTAGATATGACATGACACCCTTCCGTAATGTTAAGGGAAAATTCACAGTTTGTAGAGTTAGCGTCCCATAGAAAAAGCATTAAAAGTTTTTCGTTTTTTTAACGCAATTGTCATAGGCCATGCGGAAAAGTATAGCGAAGTTAGTTTTCGGAATACTTCTAAATGAACAAGCATTTATTAAATGGGAAACTTACCTGTTTCGATTTTTAATTAATGAAGTCTAAGTATTGTACTTTAACTAATTAACAAAGTACGTCATAAAATTACTTTTGGGTCAGAAGTCAGCCTAACCTATTAGCGCTTAAAATTATTTCTTCATTTCGTTCTCGTTGACAACTAGAAGGGCCTAGGTTTGTGGGTGCTAAAAAGTTACGTTGACAAATTTCAAATGTTGTGTTTCTTGATGATTTTCGTAATTTCTTAGCAGTAGACGCTAACAAATTACTTTGGTATTTCATCCGAGCTTGAGCACCTTTATATGTATTTTCTAATTAACTGTAGCACCCATAATAAGAAATACGTCGTTATCAGGTCGAATTTTCGTCTAGAAAAGTAATTCAGGTAAATAATTACAGTTAATAGAGGTTTTTATATCATTTAAAGTAAGCTTTTCGACGTTCTTTACGGCCTAGGCTTAAGTTTTAGTTTGTCTATGTAATATAGTGTTTATAGTGTCTTTCCTTTTAAATATTATAAGAAAGCTAATTTTCAGCACTGTTTTGGATTGGAATTACAAAAATACGCAGTCTGCTTCGATTCGTGCTACAAATCCTAACCCTAGGGCCTAGTTTTTACGCTACGTTACTTAATACTGTATTCATCATGACTGTTTGTTGGCGCTTCTAGTTTTAAGTAAAAAATGGCATATCTATCCAAGTTATTATGGTTTAGAAATCAACGGTAGTGTTTTCACCCTGTGAAGAATTCAACTTCAAAATATTACAGGAAAGATGACAAAATGTTCAACGTGTTTTCCCGACGGCAGTTAAAAGGTGTGTGATATAATTCCTGAAACTAAACCAATGTAGAGGACGAGATTATTCGTTAAAACAATTTTGATCCTATTGAATCAGTCATACTGTGATGTTACCAACAGTGGATTGTTTAATTCATAAGTAACAGTGGTACTGGTTAATGCAGGTTGACAGTGTCGTTATATAATTTAATTAGTGAAATAATTTTCAGGTTTACATCACAGATTCTCTCAACGTAACCACGTTAGAAACGGAGGGTTACGTTGTTTGCTATTTCCACAGTCCACATTGCCGTTTGTTTAATGGTTTAAATTGCTATGAATTGTATAGGTATTTGATTTAATTACTGGTATTCAAGCTAAACTATAGAATAACATCATTCATTAACATATTGTATAGATAATCTTTACCACAAACCTAGCACAGGATATGCTAAAAATAGAACGCAATGTGTTGGAAATAATCAAAAACTCCTCTAAACATTAGAATTAAGGTGAATTAATTTTTGAAAGTCATTTTATAAGCTTAATGAGCACTGACGACAAGTTAATTTCAACGTAATTAAGTATAATTAACGTGAAATTAAACCCCAAATATACATTTTTTGGATGAAAACTCAGATAACTCTTAAATGATGTTCTTGATTAAGATTGTATCTACCCAAGCCGTTAGTAAAGCCCCATGTTTTCTCTTTCACACTTAAGCTAATTTAAATTATCTCCAAAGTACCTTAATAGGCGCGAAATTCAAAAGTTTTGCGTAAAATGAGAATCGAAAACTCCACTGAAAATTGTAATTAAGGTAATGCATACATTTAAACTCATTTTATAACCCAAATGTACACTGCCAAAACACAATTCTACGTTAATTTTAACTCAATTTAATATAATTAACGTGAAATTAAACCAAAATATACATTTTTGGATAAAAGCTCAAATAACTTTTAAATAAACTGTTTAATTATGATTAAAACTACCCAAGCCATTGGTAAAGCCCAATATTTTCTATTTCACACTTAAGTTAATTTAAACTATCTTTAAAGTACATTAATTGCCGCGAAATTCAAAAGTTTAGGGTACCATAATGATGAATATATGGCAAAAATATTAAACTGCACTAAACATTGCAATTAGGGTAAAAAATTCAAATAAATTTTAAGCTTAATCCACTCTCACGAACCACGCTCAAATTAAGATTAAAACCTTTCAAGTTTTTCGTACAGCCACAGTAGTTTCCTATTTCACTTTCAAATTAATTTAAATGATCATTAAAATATATCAAAAGTGCATATAACTGCATACATTAAAATTTTAGGGTAATTACAATTTAAGTTAATATTTTATTGAAACTTGTATTATAAACTAAATCCACACTAGATAAACAAGATAAGCCGTTAAATTAAACTCAATCAAGTATAATTAAAGTGAAAGATTCGTGTTTTGGGTAAATTCATGGATACCTTATAATTAAACTAACAAATTAAAATTAAAACTACACTTATCTTTCACCCAGCCTCCACTTTCCTGTTTAATTCTTACGATTAATTAAATTGTCATTTAAAGCATTTTTCCCCATTTTGAAAAGAGAGCCATTGAAAAGGAGCGATATTTAAAAGTTTTGGGGCAAAATAGTGATTGTTCCGCAAGAGTCAAACAGTCACGCCTCTAAAGTTTGCAGTTAGGGAGAATTTCTTGTTCAAACTCGTTTAATAAACTGAAATAACACTAGTAAAAGAAGATAAGCCGTTAATTTCAACTTAATAACCATATTTAACGTGAAATTAATCGAAAACAATAGGTTTTTTTGGTAACTATAGATAACCCTGAACTGAAATAATAAAATAAGATCAAACTACGCTAGTTGTTCTTTCAGCCTAAATGTTTTCCTATTTAACACTAAAATTAATTACATTATCACTATAATACATTAATAGGCTCCAACTACAAAATTTTAGGGTAAGGAATGTGTCAAAATGAAACTTTTCCATTTAAATTTTAATATATCATTAACATGGTTCCCAAAATCATCAGCAACAATTTAATCTGGCAACATTCAATGTAATAATGTTGCCAATAAAACAAGGGCGTCTAGCCCATAACTAAGCCACATCGCTAGCCATCTCTCGCTATCCCTTATTCAATAAGCTTTCTTCTACTGAAATATCACCTAGCATACCAGTCAAGTGGGGGAGCAACGGAAAATTTTAAAGCACAGTCTTGCGATTAGTCTTGGAATTTGGGCCTCAAATTACAACCTCTAATCTGTTTGGTACACATCAACGTCAACGGAAATGTTCAATGTGATTACTATTGTGGTGCAGGCACTCTTCATCTGTCCATGTCTCGCAATAACTTTACAAGCAACGAACTCATGACACAGGAAGTCCAATTAAATGCCTTCACAGATTTTCGTATCAAGAAAAAGGGTCTGATAATTTGGTTTCCAAGAATGCCCACCCAAAAATGCACGTTATGAAGGTTTAAGGTACCATACCTAAATAGCCTCGTCAGAGAACAGTACCTTTCTAAAAAATAATGGATCGGCTTCAACTAGTTCACGCAAAGGTTTTGCCGTCTTGGGTAATCCTCGTAAACATCATGTTTAATTTGCCCTGGTTTGAATACACTGGCATTTTGTTAAGAGACGAGACTAATTAAATTCGAACCTAACTGCTACGTAACGACGATTACTTTTCACTGCGGCCTTTTTTCTCGGTTCCACAGACAACTCGGACCTTCTTCAAAGTTATTCCCAAAGAAACCTTTATGTTTTCCTTATTTTGTCCAAAGTTTAAGGTTAGGGGTGTTTAAAAATTGGCCAACCATTATTACAATGGTTTTTTACAGTATTTGTGCCTTTTTAACAGGCGTATTGTTACAATTGTAACACTACAGACCTTGTATTTCTAATGGGACCGGCAATACAGCAACACTGAGCCGAAAAACCAGGATGGTAATTGTTTGGACCTATCGGGTCAGGACATTGGAGGACCAAACATACCGCGGTGTCACGTGTCGAACGTTAAAGCGACCTTCACCATTATACACACCATGACCTGCTCAAGCTGGAAATTTTTGAAAACTCAACTTTGAGGAACTTCCGGTCTCTTTAGATATACAGGGTCTTTCAGTGTAGCAGCTAAGTAGTAGAATTACAGTAGTTAGTCTCGTTTCCTAGCAAAATGCCAGACTGTTCTAAGCAGGACAAATTGGACAGCACTTTTATTTTGGGTGAAGGTCGCGGTAACGTTCAACTAAAGGCAGTGCTTTATGCCGAACGGTCTCCACACCGACAGCATTCGGGTGCGAGCACCTTCGTGATTTCGGTAGTGCAAGATCGTGAACGTAGAAGAGACTGTATAGTCTGTAATGAGGATAGAGACTTTGACGTCGTAGAAAGCTTTCAAGCCAATCTCATGCTAGTATAGAGCGGTGGAACAAGAAGTTGCACTAAGCCATTCTACTGTTCGTGCCAAATTACAAGGGCATTATCATACCCCCCTACATCAAGCCTTAACGTAGTCTTACCATGCGTCATGAGTTTACTGCTTGCAAATGTATTGCAAGACATAGACAGTCGTCTGGAAGAGTGCCTCAATCACAATGGTAGACTATTAAAGAGGCATTTTTGATTTTCAAAGGGTGGCGATTATGCTTTCTCTATAACAATGCATTACGAACGCACTATGCACATGTGAATGAACGCACTTAAGAGTGAAAAGGGATAAATTATGTTTAGGTGATATTTTTCATTCACTGGTGATTTTAAAGGTGGAAAGGCTGATGATTTATCTATAACAGTACAATGCGGATGCAGTGTGAAAATATTAATGAACAAACAGTAATAACTTGTAAGCACCTTGACGGACATAGTTTAATTAAGGCTGGCTTAACAAATTTTCAAGTTTGCACCAAAAAATTTTAAATCTGTTGTAAGTTGCTGAGAAGATTGATGTTGCAGAAAATATGATAAAGAATTTATTTTGCTCAAACTAATTTATTAACTAATGTTGTCTACTTAAGACGAAGCAACAACCTTGGTACTCTGTGGTTTCTTTAAGTAGTTAGCTCTCCTTTTATACACTGGAAAAATAGGATATCGGTATAAATATGACCAAAGGTAAGGGTAAAGATTACATAAATAGAAATACGTCTCTGTACCAATGGTTTGTTATATTCATTTCCCGTGGAAATAATATGGTTCAGCACATCGTACCTTACCAGTTGTGCGAAGTCACACTCAACTCCGACCTCCCCTCTTCCTCTATTTTCCCAATACATGAAATATATGATTCCAGTGTATGAGTCATCTGAGCCGTCGCACCACACTTAGCCCATATTACCATATAGGTAGAAACCTTTTCACATTAATAAACGGTACATGACTTTCCAGACCTAACCTTAATAAACTAACACTATAAAAATACATGTACATAAATGATTATTATTATAGCTTGACACTCGTTTGCGTCAAAGGACCGATCAGTTAGGCGGTGTATATTTATTAGTGTTTACACCATTTTGGAAATTACATAGAGAGGAACTAAAACACAGGGGCGATGCTGCCATTGGGGTCGCGATAAAGAAATGTAGCATTTCGATATTCGAAGTTAAATGTATAAATTCGCGTCAAACTGTATATGCGTCTACTATTAAATATTTACATTTTACTTTCGAGTTACATCAAAGTTCGTTTGCTCTTTTTAGACACTTAGTATAATATTTCAAATATTCAATATTGAACCCTCAACACGTACTCCCTTCAAAATAATTAATTTCATGACAAAATGTTTTCGGAAAATGGAATTATTCTTGAAAAAGCGTAGATATGTAATTTTTTAAATTAATTTAGAGGGAATGGATCGCTTAACAGTAAAATCAGTTGATTGAATTAAATATTGATTAAGGATTAAAGGAATAAAAATAATTAAAAAAAATTGCACTATCTGAACTTCAGTCAAATGATAAACCTCACACATATCGTTTGTTTTTTTCGGCCTTGTTCCAAACCAAGACATTTTTTTATAATTAAGTTGAGATTCGTTGAACTTTTTACGGTGATAGTCTGTCTTAAAAATAGAACCGTTCATTGTGCCTAGCAAATCGCACTCTTTTATAGATTTTAAAACTTTCAAGACAGTTGTCTCATCAAGCCCCATATCATTAAGTTTTAACCTAAGTTTTATTTCGATATGATCTCATTCAATTTCTTTGAGAGACTGAAATTCTTCAATAATTGTTTGTATGGTGGACACGGGAATTAACTTTTTAGTCTCAAGCTTTAGATAAAAAAGCCCCAAGTTTCTAGCAAATAGGGTCTCGGGATCTGTATCAGTCAGATCATAATTTAGGCTTGAATCGGCACCATTACCACCATCAAAAATTAGGTCACTACCGGGGTTTCTGTTAGTTTTTTCAGGAGAAACTAAAGCATTCCCATAAGGTACAGCACCACTTTTATGATTTCGAGACAAATGTGTAGTAAACGAAGAGAGTACATTGTAACTATTTAATTCGTTACACTTGTAGGGCAAATAACTCCTAGGCCTTGCCTTATGTGAGATTTTAAATGTGATACAAGGCACTTAAAATCTTCAAATCCTTTCTGCCAGTTCTGAATAGAGCATTGCAATGAATATTCTAAAACTGAAGGTGGAACCGAATTTGTGTTTAAGCTATTTTCAGGGCATGGTCTTTTTCTGTGTAGCCTTTGGCAGTGACTTTTAAGCGAGCTATAATTTAAGAAATTGTTTGTACATGAATCAAAACCACAAGGATATTGAATACTTGGCACGTTCTGGTGCAATGTATAGTGTTTTATGTAATTTTCTATTTTTTGAAAAGATCAGTAGCAAACACCACATTTTTTTATGACCTTCATTTCTCCTGTAAGTAGACTTTTTTCTAAAGACTGTATACCTAGGGGGAAAGAGGGAGGGCTATACTTGACACACCGGTAACCTTAGGACTTCTCTACTGCAAAAAAATTCCCCAATCCTCCTTCGCTTTTAAAGTTCACCAAACCTGTTTGGAAAATTAAGGGTAGATTGTAATAATGAAAAACCGGTTTAGGATTAGTTTTCCCCCAAAAATATCGAGGGGCAGTTCACTTAGCTTCAGGGTGCGTATTTGAACAGCATTTAACGAATATAATTATCTAATCAATGCACAGTGGATGATTCTAATCAGATTTTATCCTGTTCGGTGCAAACTTAAATGGAGCGTGAAGGGTTCAAACAAGTTAAGTTTATTCGCTTCAGAATGATAAACTAATCTCAAAACCGTTATTAAAATTAACAAAGCTTCACCAATTTTTTAATCGATTTTAGAAGTCGGGGATATTATAATAGAGAGGTTAAGAGCGCACCGAAAATAACGGGTACGGGTACGTGTAACTACCTTTTATAGTGCATTTGTCCGATGCACTGTGAACGTAACTGTACCCGTTTTTTTTCTGTGCGCGCTTAACCTCTCTAATGATTCGAAACTAAGTTGACAACTCTCACTTTGTATTTTTTGAATTTTCCAGCAAATTTCGACCGCCACTCTCACTGGCCATAGTTAAGCCTGATTATCGCGCTGTCATGATATGGAGCTCGTGGATTATGCTAACTAGAGAGCTTGCTTCGCGAATCCGGTTATAAATCGTTAATCTCTACTTTGTCATTGGTTAGATCGCGCGTCGAATTGAGTCCGGTTCGTTTTCTACAAATCACGGTCAATGCACAGTCCGAATTTTAAAGAAATCAACCTACACTGTCAATTTTCAAGGTATGTTAATTTAAGTTTTGCAATTGAATGATTTACCTTTATGTAATAATTTATAAATTAATTGCTTTGATCTCAAATTATATTCGCGTATATATATTTGCATTAGATTTAGGAGGTATCCGACTTTTCTGTCTATCAAACGAATGTTTGTTAATAACTTTCATTAATATTTAAAATTAAGAAGTTTTTATGTAATATTTATTTCGGTATGTAATTTGGATTAGGGCGTTTAAATTTAGCCAAATTGAAAATTGCGGGTCGAAAATTGTATTTTCATTGTTATAAATATAAATATAAAACTAAAATATCAGGAAGATAGTTTTATCTTTGTTTAATGCTAGGGAGTTATCTCGTAGCCATTTGCCAAGTTTGTCCATTTTATTGTTAAATTGTGCTATATGGTAGTCTAAGCTTGGGCCGCCATGTACAATTAATGTGTAGTCCGCATAGATTGCAAGACTGCGATTTTCATCCATGGCTACTAAATAAATAATATAACCATTGTGAGAGGTAATTTGTAACAGATGGTAAATATATCTGCTATTGGATATCTTATTACTAAGTCTCTTTTGTCGTGTTCACTTGCTTAACTATTATTTGAGCCTTTCAAGGCTATTTCTTCTTATTTTCATAATTTTTAGCAATGAATATTCAGCTTAAAAATGAAAATATGATTGCAAAGGCATAGTTATTATCCAAGTAATCTATTATCCTCCCATACACCTGTACGTTTACTTAATTTAAGAGTGGCGCGTTAACCCTTTCAAGAGTGGCGCGTTAACCCTTTCAAGAGTGGCGCGTTAACCCTTTCAAGAGTGTCGTGTTAACCCTTTCAAGAGTGGCGCGTTACAACTTTTAAGAGTGGCGCGTTACAACTTTTAAGAGTGGCGCGTTACACCTATTAAGAGTGGCGCGTTATACCTATTAAGAGTTGCGCGTTGCACCTATTAAGAGGGGCGCGTTACACCTATTAAGAGTGGCGCGTTATACCTATTAAGAGAGGCGCGTTACACCTATTAAGAGTGGCGTGTAACACCTTTCAAGAGTGTCGCGTTAAACAATTTAAGAGTGGCACGTTACACAATTTAAGAGTGGCACGTTACACAATTTAAGCGTAGCTCCTACGTTACACAATTTAAGAGTGTCGCGTTAACCCTTTCAAGAGTGTCGCGTTAACCCTTTCAAGAGTGTCGCGTTAACCCTTTCAAGAGTGGCGCGTTACACCTATTAAGAGTGTCAAGTGACAACTTATAAGAGTGTTACTTAATAGCGCTAAGTGTTTCTCCAAACACTGATTCGGAGTGTCGCGTATTACCTTTAAGAGATTCGCCTTACACCTTTTAAGATTGTCGCGTTGCACCTTTTAAGAGTGGCGCGTTAAACCTTTTAAGAATGGCGCGTTACAACTTTTAAGAGTGTCACGTTACAACTTTTAAGAGTGTCACGTTACAACTTTTAAGAGTGTTTCATTACACCTTTTAAGAGTGGCGCGATACACCTGTTAAGAGTGTCAAATGACACTTTTATAGGGTGTCGCGTTACACCTTTATAGAGTGTCGCGTTACACCTTTATAGAGTGTCGCGTTACATCTTTTGAGAGATTGTCGCGTTACACCTTTTGAGAGTGTCGCGTTAACCCTTTCAAGAATGGCGCGTTAACCCTTTCAAGAGTGGCGCGTTACACCTATTAAGACTGTCGTGTTACACCTATTAAGAGTGTCAAGTGACAACTTATAAGAGTGTTACTTAATAGCGCTAAGTGTTTCTCCAAACACTGATTCGGAGTGTCGCGTATTACTTTTAAGAGATTCGCTTTACACCTTTCGAGAGTGGCGCGCTTCAACTTTTAAGAGTGGCGCGTTACAACATTTAAAGTGTCACGTGACACCTTATAAGAGTGTTTTATTACACCTTTTAACAGTGTCGCGCTACACCTTTATAGAGTGTCGCGCTACACCTTTATAGAGTGTCGCGCTACACCTTTATAGAGTGTCGCGCTACACCTTTATAGAGTGTCGCGCTACACCTTTATAGAGTGTCGCGCTACACCTTTATAGAGTGTCGCGTTACACCTTTATAGAGTGTCGCGTTACACCTTTATAGAGTGTCGCCTTACCTTTTAAGATTGTCGCGTTTCACCTTTTAAGAGTGGCGCGTTACACCTTTTAAGAATGGCGCGTTACACCTTTTAAGAATGGCGCGTTACACCTTTTAAGAATGGCGCGTTACAACTTTTAAGAGTGTCACGTTACAACTTTTAAGAGTGTCACGTGAAACCTTTTAAGAGTGTTTCATTACACCTTTTAAGAGTGTTTCATTACACCTTTTAAGAGTGGCGCGATACACCTGTTAAGAGTGTCAATGACACTTTTATAGAGTGTCGCGTTACACCTTTTGAGAGTGTCGCGTTACACCTTTTGAGAGTGTCGCGTTACACCTTTATAGAGTGTCGCGATAAACCTTTTGAGAGTGGTGCTTTACACCTTTCGAGAGTGGCGCGCTTCAACTTTTAAGAGTGGCGCGTTACAACATTTAAAGTGTCACGTGACACCTTATAAGAGTGTTTTATTACACCTTTTAAGAGTGTCGCGCTACACCTTTATAGAGTGTCGCGCTACACCTTTATAGAGTGTCGCGTTACACCTTTATAGAGTGTCGCGTTACACCTTTATAGAGTGTCGCGTTACACCTTTATAGAGTGTCGCGTTACACCTTTATAGAGTGTCGCGTTACACCTTTATAGAGTGTCGCGTTACACCTTTATAGAGTGTCGCGTTACACCTTTATAGAGTGTCGCGTTACACCTTTATAGAGTGTCGCGTTACACCTTTATAGAGTGTCGCGTTACACCTTTTGAGAGTGTCGCGTTACACCTTTTGAGAGTGTCGCGTTACACCTTTTGAGAGTGTCGCGTTACACCTTTTGAGAGTGTCGCGTTAAACATTTTGAGAGTGGTGCTTTACACCTTTCGAGAGTGGCGCGCTTCAACTTTTAAGAGTGGCGCGTTACAACATTTAATGTGTCACGTGACACCTTATAAAAGTGTTTCATTACACCTGTTAAGAGTGTCGCGTTACACCTTTATAGAGTGTCGCGTTACCCATTTATAGAGTGTCGCGTTACACCTTTATAGAGTGTCGCGTTACACCTTTATAGAGTGTCGCGTTACACCTTTTTAAAGTTTCGCGTTACACCTTTTTAAAGTTTCGCGTTACACCTTTTTAAAGTTTCGCGTGTCACCATGTAAGGGTGGCGCGTTACACCATTAAAGAGTGTAGCGTTACATCTTATTAGAGTGTCACGTGACACCATTTAAGGGTGTCGCCTATTACTTTTCAAGAGTTTCGCCTTACGTTTTTAAGAGTGTCGCCTTACACCATTTAAGATTGTCGCGTAACACTCATTTAGTGTATATATATGCATAGTAATGGTTCGACTAAAATCTGAATGAATAAAAATATATTCATTTTACTGTAATGAAGCCCATTTGAACACTTTAAAGAAAATGTTTTGTCCCTTCCGGGTAAACAAAGAACTCATTTGATCAATTAATCAAAAATGTCTTGATTAGAATCAAGACCTAAAAAGTATCGATAAGACTGAGGTTATCACTTGTCTGAAGGATCAGATATTAATTTTTCATTTTAATTGAAACT
The DNA here is from genome assembly GCA_019434445.1 of Phalangium opilio. Lineage (NCBI taxonomy): Eukaryota > Metazoa > Arthropoda > Arachnida > Opiliones > Phalangiidae > Phalangium > Phalangium opilio. Next base: position 311,427 of record JAEQBA010002141.1, read on the forward strand.
TAAATGCATGCTTAAGAAAAAACAACGTTCCATTACCGTTTTCCGTTGAAATAAATTATTTTACTGGTAATCAATTTCAAAAATTTACTTATCTCGGCTTTTCGACTACAATTCCATTCCCCGAAAACATTTTATCATTACATTAATTACTTTTGGGAGAGTACGTGTATGGTTTTTGCGTTTTAAAAGGTTCCTAAAGACGTTACATCCCCATTCGTGACCAGCACGCTTCGCAGTGGAACATTTTAATTATTCTAAAACCAATGGCGCCAAATTCAATAGGGACAGTAACATTTTTACTCGCGGTTTTGCAAAATGATGTAATATCAAGTGTACTTTAGTGAACCGTCGTATTGTTCTTTCTCATAGTTCATGGCATGATCAGTGTTACTGCCCAATTTCTCTCTCTAGTTTCTAACAATGGTTAGAGACTATTTGATAAGGCGCGGCACAACGTTATATTCTAAGTAGCACAAAAGGAAAATGAATCCAATTTTGTTATATTTTGGTTTGAAATTAATAAACTCATGATAGTAGTTATAACGAACAGAAAGTCAAGGGAATGGCACCGGTAATGAGCAGCAAAAAGAGAGGAAATTTTGCTTCAAGGTAGCAGAGGGACATGGTAGTGAAAACAGTAATCTAGAATTTTGTTCGTTCAAACCTTAATATATCATGAAATATTCAAGTGAGGAGGCGGCACTACCTAGAAAGATTGATTTTGGCAGATAACAGCGAAAAAAATTATGTTCTACACACACTGGGACTATGGGAGAGTTTCTGGGCCACAGGTCGCACATGATGAAATTTCAACTCCAGTTTACATCTGTTCGTACTAGTAGCAGGTTAAGCTATAGTTTGCTCAGGTCCTGTTAGTCTCGAAAGGGTTATATAGTCCTCGTAACCAGTGGCGTCGCTAGGCCTTTTTGGGGGGGCTATAGCCCCCCCCCCAAATTCCAAACTTAGCCCCCCCAAAAATAATCAGTAAACCCTACCAAAAAATTGCTGTTAGCAACCTAAAATTCTGTAGCAATATATAAAAAATTTTCAATATCAGTAGTAGGGACTATACAGATACGCATGGATCCAAGATGGCCGCCACCCCAAGATGGCCGCCACTACCCAACTCAAACCAAACTTCCCAGACAAGTCCGGACTGGCCCGAGCTCGGGCGTGTTATTTTTCAACCCTAGATCGATGAACTGCCAACCCTAGATTGTGTTATTTTATGGAGAAATCTTACCTGATATTCCCTACCTTCCACCGTGCTATGGGTATTCCTGCCTTCCACCATGCTATGCCCCCGAACAAGTCTAAACCAACCCAGACTTGTGTTATTTTGCCAGATTTCTGTTTGAATTTCCCACCATAGAACCTTTAAATATGTCTGAGAAACAAAGACAAATATACAAATAAAGATTTTATTGTTCTTATCTCTAGTGTAAAAAAGCATCTTGTTCAAAGTGACATTTTGATTTTCAAAACTTGATATTTTAGTCGAAATCTTAACTGAAAGCCGCTCTTTAAATCGTAATTAGCGCCACTAGCTTTCTTCATGCATTCTGATGGCTGACGTCAAGTGGCTTAAGATAAACGATGCCGGATGAATTTTGATGAAAGACAGGCAGGGTAATCGAGGATTGTTAGAGAAAGATATTTTAAGTAAAGTCCTCCATTGGTTCTCGAAGATCATGGACCGAGGCTTGGTTGTTTTTTCGTTACTTCTTGTGTCCAAAATGTATCCAGCGGAAGAAGTAGCAGGATTTAACTTAAACTCGATTTTCCTTCATTGCGGTAGTCAGTTGTATGTACACATATGACACCGCAATGAAGGTTGATTCTTGGCTATCAATTGGATCAGGGCTACTTTCTTTTTCCATACTATAATCGGTAATGTTTTATTTAATTATGAAAAACTAAATTTTTGTTATAAATGATTCCGAAAATCTTACTTGATAGCCAACTTAGAACCCGACAAGTCGGGTTCTAATGAGTCGAATTTGGTCTCTTCCCAGACTATTCCTGAGAAGAGCCAGATGGAACAATCGAATTTGGTCTCTTCTCACACAGCAAAAGCTGTGTGAGTCCACGATCGGCGGGTAAAGACATCTTCGTACTGGTACTGAGTAGTTTTATGGATAAGCGTCTAGTTAAACAACTAATAACTCTCTCTTTAAAACACGGTTCTTATATACTAAAAGATCGAGGTCAAATTTAATATTAGAAGAGTTCTCTAGGCAATGCTTTCGATAAATTTATTTGTTACCGACCCCCAATCTTTAATCTATTTTATTGGATGCGGTTTAATTAACTATTCACGACTTTCACGTAGATGCTGCAAGAATGACGACTTAAAACCTTCCTTGTTTTAAGGAAAATATTTTATTGGATGCGGTTTAATTAATTATTGACGTAGATAGTTCAAGGATGACGACTTAAAACCTTCCTTGTTTTGAGGAAAATATTTTATTGGATGCGGTTTAATTAAGTATTCACGACTGTCACGTAGATGGTTTAAGGATGATGACTTAAAACCTTCCTTGTTTTGAGGATGATATTTTATTGGAAACGGGTTAATTAACTATTGATGTAGATGTTTCAAGGATAGCGACTTTAAAGGCTTAACAATTTTGTTGTTTTGATGAAAATAAACTGAGTGTTTTTCAAGATTGCCAATGGCTCAATGGTTTAAGGCAGGGTGTACTATTGTGATACCCAAAAAGGTGGCGAGTTCAAATCCCGGCCAGTCCACCGAGCCATTGGCAATCTTTTTTATGTATAAAATAACGTTAGCCTAAGAGATCAGTGTTAGTTGGTGAACAAGCGTCAGTCATGAATGACGCCTTTTTTTAACTCTAGCGTCTAATACGTGTCTAGATATATATCCAAACAATACTCAGTCAAGTTTTAAAAATTATTTGCATCAGCCCCTTAACTTGACTAGTGATTATGAAGTTGGGTTGGCGGAAATCATATTTCCAAATCATTGGGTGAATATAAGCGAAGAGTTTAACAAGTTTGAAATTCAGGTCGTAAATGATCCAAATAGTGACAAATATGCGGCTATTCGAGAGCCTGTTGAATATCAAAAAATAGAGATACCAGTCAATCGTTATACCAAGACCAAAGAGTACGAACTGCCTCAAAATTTTGTTGAGCTTTTAAATGATGATGTAAACAGTCATCCGTATTTAAAAGGCAAATTATCTTTTAAATTAGTGAATAAATATAAAGACGGGGCCCTAGGAAAACAGTTAGATACAAACTTTCCCGTTTACCTGCAAGTTTTAGGAGAGGAAAACATACGGTTCAAAATACCAGCTGATTCCCCCTTGGCCACGCTATATGAATTTAAGGAGAATAATTACGAAGATGTTCCCTATATATCCAAATATCCTGTATCAAAGCATGCTAAAAATATAGGTTTAAATTACACTAACAATTACGTGGAAATCGAAATTGATAATGTTGGAGATAGTTTTAAAAAAAAATTTGATTACAAGTACATTCCTAAGGCAGGCATTAAACGTAAAACAAGCCACGAAGTTCCGCCGATAAGAAAAAAACCTCAACCGGAATATAGGCCTGTACCGCCATCTATACCTATTTTACCGCGAACTACGCCTTTTCTTCCGATACCTATTGCTACGACTGAACCCGTAGTACTTGTACAACCACAGCCAGCTAAAATAACCCCTCCACCCAAAATAACTTTTCCAAAACAAACAACTCCAAAACAAAACCCCCCTAAACCTGACTTACCGAAACCCTACTATCCAAAGCCCAAACCACCTAAGCCTGAGTTACCAAAGCCAAAGCCAAAGCCAAAACCTCAGCCACCCAAGCCTGAACTACCGAAGCTTCCAGCTCCGGACCCCCCTAAAATACCAGCTCCGGATCCCCCCAAAATACCAGCTCCGGACCCCCCTAAAATACCATTTCCGGATCCCCCCAAAATACCAGCTCCGGACCCCCCTAAAATACCATTTCCGGATCCCCCCAAAATACCAGCTCCGGACCCCCCTAAAATACCAGCTCCGGATCCCCCCAAAATACCAGCTCCGGACCCCCCTAAAATACCATTTCCGGATCCCCCCAAAATACCAGCTCCGGATCCCCCTAAAATACCATTTCCGGATCCCCCCAAAATACCAGCTCCGGACCCCCCTAAAATACCAGCTCCGGATCCCCCCAAAATACCAGCTCCGGACCCCCCTAAAATACCAGCTCCGGACCCCCCTAAAATTCCAGCACCCGAGGTTCCGAAACCCTCTACCTTTGAACCACTGACGCCGACCCCCTCGCCAACAGAGGTTGAGGAAATATATATATTTCCAGACCCCTCAAAACCTGACTTACCGAAACCCGACTCACCGAAACCCGACTTACCGAACCCCGACTTACCGAACCCCGACCTACCGAACCCCGACCTATCGAAACCCGACCTATCGAAGCCTGATCTCTCAAAATCTCCAGACTCTACAACATCCTCTACTTTTGAGCTACCCGTATTACCGACTCCCTCCCCACCACCGGTTGATGAAAAACCCTTGTTTCCGCAGCCGGTTGATCCGCCGAAAAAAAAGCCTGAACCAATTATTCCCGAAGAGCCTAAGCCTATTAACCCTGAAGATTATGACAATTACACAGTATTGTTCTTACCTCAAACTTTTAAAGCCAGTAAAACGCCAGAGAAAAACGCCGAAGGGCTTTATCGAGCCGTAGCCAACACTTTAGAAAAATTAGTATTTAAAAAAATTCAAGTAACATACCACACAGTAGATAATTGGGGGTATGCTATCGTGTATAATTTCAAAACACCAGAATGGGTGGAAATTAAATTTTCTCCCCAAGTAGCTAAATTGCTTGGCGCTGACCCCGATAGATATTACTCCGGAAAACACCAACTAGGACCCTTGAGCATGACGTTAGAAGAATATACTATAGACAAAGACAATGCATACATAGAATATCGAGTCAATAGAACCATAAAGCGCTATACCGCCTGGGAAGAACCCTGGCTTTATTTCTTTTTTAAAGTGTCAGGCGAGTTTAGATCGACAGATGATTATAAGATTTATGAAGAAATTGCCGAAAACCTCCAAATAACTGCGCGCAATTTTGACCCTTTAAGATTACATCAGGCCGAATTTAGCGTTATTAAGCAAGGAGCGGAGCATTATTTTAGAATCCATTGTCCGGCAAAAATTGAAATGCTCTTCCCAAAGGAATTGCGTGATATATTAAATTTAGAAGCTGAATACGTTGGTGGGACGTTTCTATCCACTAAACCTTTAGAGCGTAATTTTACGCATTTCAAAACAACTGATGACACATTTGTAAATTATCGCGTTCATGACTCACTAATGCATCTATTTACTAAGACTAGTGTCGCAAAAATCAAAATACCCGCGGGCGATTATATTTGCGATTTTACGGCAAGCGGGGCCGTAATTCCCTTCTCTTTACATTTAAAAATCATAAACCAGTTATTGGGGGTTCAAGAATATATGCCTCGCCAGTATTTTAAAATGTACATTCTCAAAAATGCTCTGGAAGATAGATTTTATGTTCGTATCGAAATAGAGCCAGGTGTTCGCGTCTCGGTAGCTGGACCAATGGCCAAGTTATTTAACATTCCCGAAGAGGGAGAATTTTTTCAACACAGTCATTCGGGAGTGGCTCTGGTAAATCCTCGATTAAGAATAATGACCCTGACAGCGGATAATAATTTTTGGACTAGCGAATACGATGTGGATAGATTTCCAGAAGACCCAAATATGGCTGACCAGCCGTATGTACCCGGGTCTCAAGCCAGACGAGTTGATAATTTCGCGTGCGAGATTCCTCCCGGGGTATATTATCATATTAACGATGTTTTAAGGGCTATGAGCGAAGCCATGTCGCCGACGCATAGAAAAAGTCTAAAATTTTGGCAGAATGTAGACGGAACCGTCACGGTTTCAAAACTGAACGATACGGTCTCAATTTTGTTTCCCAAAACAACACCCGGACGAGGACTGGGACGATTGCTAGGTTTTAGTAGTAATCAATTGGATCGGTATATCAACAGCGAGACGTCAGAGTATCCCGCGGATATCATGAGAGGCGTCGATGCCATGTTTGTTTATACCAATATTATCCGTCAACAAGTGGTGGGTGGTGGTCAAGCCCCTCTGCTACGTTTCATAAAAATGCCAGCTTTTTCGCTACTAGACGAAGAGAACCAGGAAATATTTAATAATATCGACTTTTATCCAATTTCAACTAGCGATATACAAGAAATTGAAATTGAATTGAAATCCGATTACGGGGAAAATATCCCGTTTAATTTAGGCAAAGTATATATTAAACTGTTTTTTAGGCGTCGACGTCAATAGAACTTGAGCAATGGTGCCTAATAGATACACTCTGTATTTCCAAAGAGGATCCTCCCTTCCGGCTTTACACGCAAACGTTTCCAATCGGGGGGTCGTTTTAGTGTTGGCGGCATCTTTAATTCTTTATTGCGCAAAATTACACCCTTTATTAGGCCGGCCATTAATACTTTAGCGTCCGAAGCTGTTGGGTTAACGAGTAGAGTAATTAGCGATGCACAAACCCCGGAATATCACCTCGAGAATCGATTAAACGAAATGTCAAACAATCTATAAATTCCCTACTACATAAAGGCGTGGACCGGTTCGTCAACACTCAGAGCGGGACGGGCCGAAAACGAAAGAGGACTGCTAAAACAAGCCGGAGCAAACGTGTAAGCGACGCACTAAA